>JAZGLO010005453.1:0-503421 GCA_036873155.1 Biomphalaria sudanica
TCATCTTACTTCTCTTTCTCTCTCTCTTCTCTCTCTCTCTCTCTCTCTCTCTCTCTCTCTCTCTCTCTCATCTCTCTTCTCTCTCTCTCTTCTCTCATCTCTCTTCTCTCTCTCATCTCTCTTCTCTCTCTCTTCTATCTTCTCTCTCTCTTCTATCTCTCATCTCTCTTCTCTTTCTCATCTCTCTTTTCTCTCTTCTCTGTCTCTTCTCTCTCTCATCTCTCTTCTCTCTCTCTTCTCTCTCTCATCTTTCTTCTCTCTCTCTTCTCTCTTCTCTCTCTCTTCTCTCTCTCTTCTCTCTCTCATCTCTCTTCTCTCTCTTCTCTCTCTCATCTCTCTTCTCTCTCTCTTCTCTTCTCTCTTCTTCTCTTCTCTCTCTCATCTCTCTTCTCTCTCTCTTCTCTCTCTCATCTCTCTTCATTGTCTGTCTCTTCTCTTCCTTCTAATCTTCTTCCAGATGCTCTTTCTTTTCTCTCCTCTTTCTCTCTCTCTCTGTTTCTCTCATATCACTCTCACTCTTTTTTTTTACACTCAGTCAACGCTTTTACATATAAAAATTATTATCTTTCTTCACTCTATCTCTATCTCTCTCTTTCTCTGTCTCTCTCTGTCTCTCTATCTCTCTCTCTATCATTTGTTTGAGTTTTGTTTCAAAATATCAACTAAATGTTTTTCTATTAATTTTTTTTCACATCTCTCTCTCTCTCTCTCTCTCTCTCAAATTAATATCTTTTGGAAAATCAATACAAAATATCTTTTATTGTTTACATTTTGGTTTAAATTATGCCATTAGAATCATGGTTTTGATATAATGCTTTTGAAAAAAAGTGATTGTTTCAAAAATAAAATTTGCATATAACAATTCAACAATGCACACACCCTGTCATTGATTTACTAATAGAATGAATAATTGAGTGTGTGTGTGTGTGTTAATAATTGATGACTTTGATTGCTGTTGACAATTAGAAATTTCTAATACTAAACTCTTTTAAGCTGTCTGTAAAATCTTTCATTGAAAGAGAAACCGGTGTCTTATTTTATTGTGAGCATTAAGATTTTCAATCATTTTCAATCTCGTAATGTTTAGATGACCAAACTTTCCAGCAGATGTGTAACTTCAGTGACGTGCTTCTATCTGTGGCATTTGACGTCTCGAAAGACGATCTTTTCCCCTTGCAACTTCTTATGTGACTAAAGAGACCAATCCTTGACACACAGCTGCGATCGCAGGTTAGGCATATATAATCACCAGGCGCTTTATGCTTTCTCACCAGTGCCACCTTTTCCCAGCTGCTAGTGTCGATTTTGAAGAGCTTCATGTCGCGTTTGCATACATCCGTATAACGTAAAAGTGGGCGACCAGCGGCTCTCCTGCCTTCTATTAGATCGCCATACAGAATGTCCCGTGGAAGTCGACATACTGGCATTCTACAAACGTGAAAATGTAAAAAAAAAAAATGATAAAGATTTTTTAAAACTTAATTACGCCTAACAAATGATTTCTGGGAAAGAATTGATCAAGAACATCTAGTGGAAATCTGTACATCTAGCTTCTTACGGTGACTTTTCACTAAGTCAACTAGAATCATGCTATGGTTAAGTTAAAATATAAAATTAAGACATGTTTAATTAATCCTAATATCTTAAAGCCCATAGTACGTTTGAAATTCTGCCTACCTGTTTTTTATTAAATTTATTTCAATACATTTTACAGAGGATTTGTTTTATTTAATATAATATTGGGCATTTCAAAACCTGATTGAACTAACGCGGGAACGAGATCTAGTGTTGTGCCTCGCTAAAGGTCACAATCTACCCGGGGGGTATTTTCTTTTTCGTCGCCATTCCTTTCAATGTCATAAGCACGACCCGGGTTTGAATTTAAAATAGTTGGAAACCTGAATTGTACGCTTTTCCCGCCTTCTGGGTTTTAAGTAAAACAAAACAAAAAGAACGCGTTTTTTTGTGTGTCCAAGCTGGTAAAATGATGTACTTGTAAAGAAGCCTTAGCACGGTGACCTTGATTGCCTTTGCTTCTGCTGGCTACCACTATTAGTAGCTTTTCGAAATACCGAAACATGATTTCTTTATATACAATGCATATAAGGCTTGACTTTGAGTCCGCAGATATTGAGTGCAGTATTTTGTGTGGCTGCGAGTTTAATCAATGTGTTAATACTGGACTAGCTTTTGTTTTGTTTTACAGGTTTTGGGTTTCCTTCAGAATTACATCTTAGCCTAAACCTTCCCTAGGACGAGGGAAATAGCGTCGGTCTGAGGTGAAGCCCTGGATCTCTTTGTAGCCGATACATACCACGTGACCATCAGAAATCCAGCCATGTTAAAATAACAGTAAATGTAAAATGGGTAAAGTTCTTTGAGAACAGTTCCTCATCTACCGCCCTCACTTTCAAGGTAGAAACACAAAATAATATTGCTAAATGGTTTTGTTTATGCAGTTCATGAACAAATCTAGTTTTCTAAGGCAGACTTACTCTCCAAAATAATATTTAATAGTTCTGAAAACCTGGGCCGGCCTTAGACCGCTTTGACCGATTGCTCCATATTGGGACACGCGCTTGCCAGTGGCCTGCAATTCACATTAGCATATCACTGTCAGTCATGGCTCTTGTCTCAGGCCTGTAAAAATGTAGGACTTAGAGGGTTAACATATTTTAGTGTATAACACGATTGACGTAGCTTTAATTAACCCACTGGCGCCCATTGCATTTGAGCTGCTCCCTATGCGTGTTGTATAATACATGTTGATATAATGATCAAATTAATAGCAATAGTTTTTTGTTGTTTTTTTTTTTAAATGGAAAAGGGGGTCTCGCAATCACCCATTAAATTGGGCACCGCAATTCGCAACGCTGGCCCTGGCTAAAGCATATGGCACATACGAACCTGTCCCGATTTATGTCAAATATATGCATATGCGAACATTACACATTGTTTATTACGGGAAAATGAGATATTCTTCAAGCTATTCGCATCCTTCCTCAGGAACATGTTCGCTCATCGATTGGTCTCTCTTTCATGGTGCGGTCATGGACACACATATCAGTATTGCTAAATGGTTTTATATAGGCATCTCATCCACAACTTTAGGAGGCGCGGTGGCTGGGTGACATCATTATACTTGTATTTCAAAAAAAAAAGACACCACATTGATATTATTCTACTAGGTATTCAATACTACTGATATTAGACTTTGAGGTATAGACAAAAACCTACTGGCATAGAATATTGCTGTGAAATAATAAAACAAACAGTCTAATGGTATTGAATGTGGATAAAGTCCTACTGACATGGGATATAAACAACAAAGTAGTGACATGGGATAATGCCTATGTCCTACTGGTAAAGTAATGAGATTAGGCAACATGGTAGTGAATAAAGACCTCATCTCATTGTACGACATTAACAAAAAAAGGTAAAGTATCCCTTTCAGACTTTGTGATCTATAGGACAGATGATGTTAATGATAACCGACGATTAACGAGAGTGTCATGTGGTCAGCACAACGACCAACTGCCTTTATTTTCCCCTAACTATTGTCAGGTACCCATTCGAGTTGGTTGGACGCTAAAAATCTCGAAACTCAAAATCTCATCCCTAACTGTGTTTCGAACCCGAGACCTTTCAGTTCAAAACCCAAGCGCGGTAGCACTCAGCCAACACGCCCCCCCCCCCCAATCATACGGAATACTAACCAAAAATTGAATGTATGATTTTGAAGTATAACAAAATAAATTTTACACTTTCTTATTAGGGAACAAAATACAGAGAAAAAATGTAGCCTTAATAACCCTATGTATGCACCTATAGGAACAAAATATTGGGAATGTGTCATATATTATACATCTGAAGATATGATAACACAAAAGTATCCCTTGTCTATGTTTCACGAATGAAACCATTTGTTCATATTAACTAAAAACATGTCCTGCATCTTAGCATGTTGCATTGACATTTAAAAAAAACAAAACAACAAATTCTGTTTGTTGAATAGCAAGTTTTAAGGGCGATATCTGTAATAGCTATTGAAAGCTCCTTCTTCATTTATCTTTATCTCTACTTACAATGAGAAAACACAAAAAGTGCATCAATTCTTTAAATGCCAAGGAAAGTTTCCCGTTGTACTGTCGACACAACATCCTAGTAAATCGTTGACTACTGAAACGAGCGAACTTATTTTTCTAGACTATTAATCAACAAAATGAACATTTTTTTTGTGTTTTTGCTGTGTGATTCACAAAATTATATTTCATTTAATAAGATAAGATAATATCGCTTCGTCTACATTGTATATCTACCCGTACACTTCATGGTTACGAAAACTCGTATTTCGGCAATATGTCTGAGAAAAAGATTGTTATGTTAACGTAATAAAATTAAGACTGTCTCCCCTTCTCAATTAAGCATTTCACGTTTGTATTTGACACTTCACACCAGCACACTTTTTAAATGTCCTATAAACTAACACACTAAGCTAATTAGTTATAGGGATAAGTCTTTAGGCCAAACTGTACATTTTTTTTTTATGTTTCAGATTTAAAGCTGTGTCAATAGATATCACAAAAGCTCAATTAGCTGAATAGATAGCAGTTCTATTTGGGCCATGTTAAGGAGACTTCAACTCCACTTCTAGCGGACCACACCTGGTCTGATCCCCGCAGGTTGCGCACAATAGCCCCATTAGAGATACGCCTTTGATGTACGCTTAACCTCAATTAAGGCCCATGGAATATACGTTGAACGAAATTAGCGTTGCGTATTGTGTGTAGGTCTGTTAGAGACAACTAGAAGGAACACAATTTAAAGCGTCAATTGTACAACCAACGCTCTAACGGTGCCGTGGATTCGAACAGAACCGTTGGATACGACGTTATAAAACTAACTTTCTAAACTAGATTCTTTTTTTTTGTTTCTTAAAACATTTTTACATTTACCTATCCCTGTTGGACCATTGGGGCACCATGCAAGATTCGTCGATCGTTTTTTTCCATTCCTCTTTGTCATTTGCCTTGGATAGAATCTCTTTCAATGGCAGGCCCGTCCATTCTTTTCTGTTCTCCTTTCATCGCTCTCTCTGTCTGCCTCTTCTCCTTTTCCTGGTACTGTTCCCCGAAGAAAGGTCTCTGCTAGCCCTGAAGATCTATTTTTTGCTTGCGTTTTTTTTTTTACGATAGTTGGCAGGTCATCATGGGGTACAATCGCTGCAGTAAACCAGTCTCTAATCTCTTGGTTTGCGATGCAGTCTTTGATATTCATTTTTTTTTTTCAATAGGAAATATTTCCAGCCTTTCAATGCTGGCTATCAGAACCGTCACAAAAAGAAAGAGGCAACACTTGTTCTGGAAGCTAAAAATAGTTTAAAAGTAATAAAGTTCTAATTTCCGAATTTTTAGTGGAAGAGGCTTTAATTCACAGAACTATATAATTTAAAGTAAAAAACTTTACTTTTAAAACTACTTTACAAAACAACACCCTCTTTCAGGATATTTTAGTATAGTGTTTAGAGATCGGCGCGTCCAGTCGAGATATAGTGTATACTCATATAGGACTGATGTCCATACTATCTCAATTGTGTTAATTTTAATGCCAACTCATTAACTGAAGCACATTGCATTGTGTTCTCCAGCTATCTAAATTGTGTTCATTTTAATGCAATCTCATAATGACGATCTGATGTCCACTTTATAAATTGTGTTAATTTTAATATACAATCTTTATTATTATTATTATTATTATTATTATTATCGCTTTTATATAGCGCTACTTTCATGCTTATAGCATGCTCAGAGCGCTTTTGGTCCAATCTCATTTGTGGACCAGTGGGGGGGAGGGGGTATCTAGGAGTTTGTTTTCCGCGCTGCCTTTAGGCGTTCAGTAAACACAACTCTGCCCGAGTCGGGTGTCGAACCTCGAGACCCTTCTAGGTAGTCAAGCCAAGCCTCTCGACCACGCTTCCCACAATGACGTCATGTCGTCCACGCTTTGAAATTGTGATTTTTTTTTTTTTTTATGATATTGACGCACAGGGCATTTTTTTTTTTGGTCCAATCGTGTACATTTTAATGCCTATCCGTATTTATGCACAAGAAATGGATTTGTCTACACTAGCTGTGATGTTAACTCATAGTGATGTACAATACACTTTGTGAGGCTTAATCTGCAATGCTCGTGGGGTGGCCATGACCAGAAGAAGATGAAGATGTATGTTACAGCAACACCGCTTTGTCCGCTTTGTGGATTTACCCATAGTAGGCAACAAAAGCTAGAGCTTTGCATCCCCCCCCCCCCACACACACACCCAAAAAAAATGTTCTGTTTTAAAGAAAAAGCAAAGGAAACATTGTCTTATCTTGATTAAAAGGGGCCTCGTGTCTTAAATACCTTTAGGCCTTATCAAATCTAAATCCGGCCCTGCTCTTTGCATCTGTCTTTATGCGTCGCATTTGTGGTTGTGTGTGGTTATTCTTTGGATTGAACTTGTTCTACTTTTAAAAAAAAAAAGATGTCTATGATTACAATATCCTAACACATGTACAATTAGGATCAATAACTCTTATTGAATCAATAATTCAGTCTTAGTGAATAAATAACTCAGTCACAGTTCACACCACTATCTCATCGCCTACCCACGATTTGAACACCTGCCCCCCCCCCTTTTTTTTTACTTTCAACCAGCAGATCTTTAAAGGAACATTACTTCAAATATTCCCGGGGCTAGAGTCAATAGCTAAGTCTTGCACATTAGCCAACTTCTCTAGCTCCCTGTCCGGCTGTTACATTAAAGCAATCAGTGACCATTGTTTTCTAGTTAAAAACCAATAGACCTCAAGGGTTATCCGGTACGGTGCGAAAGTTAATGAATGCTTGGCTTGTCCTAATTCAATATCACACAACGGTCGCTAACTGTTGGGGAGCCAGTTCAAAACCATTTTTGCCGACTCGTGGTAGGCCATGGGAAACGTGCACGTTGTAACTGAGAGTGGTCCAGTCGCCCCCAAGCCAATGAAGCTTACAGTATCCAGGTGTATCTGATTGCGTATTATCTACAGGATTTAAAGGGTTAACTCGAATTCTGTTAGGCAGTTTTAGGCAGGATTTTTTTTTTAATTGATGGAAGTATATTTTTCTACTTTGATATATATAATGAAAAGTTCCCCTTTCAGACCTTGTGGTCTATAGGACAAATGATGTAAAGGTCATCTGTTTCTGTGGCATACGGTTAACCAGGGTAACATGTGGCCAGCACAACGACCAACCGCCTTTACTTTTCCCCAACTAATGTCAGGTACCCATTAGAGCTGGGTGGACTCAGAAGCGCCCAAAGATCCTTCACCAGGATTCGAACCTGGGAATCCGGGGTCAAGCGCTTTACCGCTCAGACACCGCGTCTCCCATATAATAAATAAGCTAAAAAATTACTAAAGGTTGTTAAACGATTGACCGGTAAACCAATAGTCTCGAGTTCAAATCGCGGTAGGAGCAGGGATGTATTCTATATGTTTGGAACAGCAATTGTAGGCATTTGTGAGCAACGGTGATTGCATTGTAACACCGGCCACAGGACACGCTCAGTAATCAGAAACATGTGTGTACCGAAAGCTCAAAATTGGAACCAGTGAAATCTGCCCATGTGGAGTGTCACCAGAGAATGCTGACTATATCCTTCAAAACTGTTATCTTTACTCTTTACCATGAGGTCCGTACAAGACAATGGCCCCAAAACACTCATTAAACAAAGAAAACTATATGGAGAGCTCCCTGATTTAGAAACCACTGCACAGTTTATCTCATACATTGGTCTAATCATCTGAACGCTCTAACATAACAATGAGAATAAGGAAGAAAGAAGAAGAAGAAACATGTGAGCTCTAGGCGACCTGTTAAGTGTTGATTGGAATCTCAATAGAAGTAAAATGTTGTCCCACGTGCAGCCGCGAGATGACGGCATATCATATCTTCTATTATATTTTTACAGACGTGACATCAAAAAAAGAGGATTACGTAGTAAGCGTCATGCATTCAGTCATGCATATTAACCAATGACTTAAATTCTGCCAATTCACTTGTTTTCTCTTGCAGTAGCCCAGTCTGCTCACCCACAAATCCGGCCCTTGTTCTACTTGTTAGGCTCTATAACTTTGAATGTGTATATTCAGTCAGACTTTATATAAGTCACAATAAATTTTAGAAGCTTCTAGCTTCAATGATGTAAGCACAATGATTTATACATTTTTTTACATAACGCTAAAAGTATTTCTTTTAAAGCTTGTTCATATATTTATACATGCAGGTGTATATTGTTATCTTAGAGACAAGATATGATGCTAACATAAACGCTTTTTTTTTTCGACCTAACTCTATTTCATCCCCTCTTCCTTTTTCCAACGTTAGCTCAAATTAAAAAAAAATATTAATAGAGTGTCTAGTCACCTAGATCTTTTTTATATGGGAGGGTGGGTCAGCTACGCTCTTGTTTTTTGTTTGTATATGTTATAAGAAGCTACTAGTGTGTTACTACGTAATGTAACGGCTGTAGAAATGACTACACACCTGCACCGCACACATACAGCTACACTACACCTGTAAATAAGTAACTCGATTTCATTCATGAAACCTACCGTCCGTGTTCATACGGGTACTACAATAGCGTCTGTACTGTACTACACTAGCCCAGCGCGCTCAACAAGATGATGTGAGATGGCGAAGGGGGTGGGGTAGTGGGTTGGAGGTACTTCGGCAATTGTTATCATCAAAACATTGTCCCTTGACACCTGACCACATCCATTTAGACACTATTGCTACAGCCTTATCGTCCCCACTTGGGTCTCAAAATACCTGGGCCCTCAAAAACGTCCATCGCCACCCCCCCCTTTCTCTTTAAAACAAACCCTTATAAAGTTGTTTCAAGATGTGTCAAAAGCCTTAGGGCAAAGTGATAAGCCCATCAAAAGGTCCGACCCCTGTCTCCCACGAGCCTCGGACCTCTACAGTTAACAAATCGTAGTCTGACGGCGCCATGTTTGTTTATTTTCTGGTTCAGTATGAGGCAATATGAGTCCAAATGTAATATTTATCTGAGTGATTTCTTTTTTTGTGTTTTCGTTTTAGCACCCTGCCCCCCCCCCATCCAGGCCGCCCTGCCTCTTGTTTCATCGAACTAGCCCTTAACAATAAAAGATACAAGACAGATAGCTTTGATGTACCGATTCGTTTTATGGATTATTTATCTCGGCAAGAATCTACTAAGAGTGTGTAGTTCTCTTCTCTTAATCGTCTACTTTACATAGGTCAGTGATAATAAACGATGAAATCTGTCTAAAAATCTGTAAGTATTCCATACTTTATTGTTGTTGGCTGATAGAATGTTAAAACAGTCGAAAATACTTCAGAATTATTTCTTTTTAAGTATAGACCTAAAGAGTCCGTGGAGTCAAAGTAAACATTACAGCTTCTACATAGATTCATGGATGATCGGTGACTTCCGAACCGGGGGTCCCTAGATCAAATCCTGGTGAAGACTGGGATTTTTTACTTTCGTGATGCTTAGGGCGCCTCTGAATCCACTAAGCTCTAATGTGTACCTGACATTAGTTGGGGAAAAGTAAATGCGGTTGGTCGTTGTGCTGGACACGTGATAGCCTATCGTTAACCGTGGGCCATAGAAACAGATGACGTTTACCTCATAGACCACAAGGTCTGGGAACTTTACTTTACTTACGAATATTCATAGTTGTTGGGCTTCCTTCAGTCATAGAACGACTATGGTTCATCTTTGCACACTTCCTCATGTGGCTGTGGAGCCCTATTTTGGAGAGACACTCCCGTCCACAAATATCGCAGGTTAAAGTGGCTTTTGCTTCGGTGGTAGAGGAGCTGGCCATTTTTTGTATTGTACGTTTTTCTTCCTGAGCTGAGACCCATGTTCTTTCACTGTCCATGGCTTTCTTGTTCACTGTCTCTCTCCATCGGGTGCGGTCTAAAGCCATGTCTTCCCAATGGTCAGTATTGATGTTCACTGATTTGAGGTCCCGTTTTATTACATCTATGTAGCGGAGGTGGGGGCGACCAGCTTTCTCTTGAGCCAGTCGCAAGTTGTCCATAGAGGATGACTTTCGGGATGCGATTGTCCTCTATCCTGTGAACATGTCCAAGCCAGCGCAAGATTCATAACATACAAACACACAAAACTATAGGAATAATGGGGTCTGGATTTGAGGTTTCTCAATTCCTTGGTTAAAGATTAAAATACTATTTATAATTTGTTCTCTGTGTATATTTTATCTTCCGTTGACGTCAGTTTGAGATGTGAATTCGCGATTCTCTGGGCAAAAGAAAAAAATGGAGAGAGTAAGGTTTAGCAGCAAGGTTGGACTTGAGCTAATGTTTTGAAGAATTACGAAGATTAACGAAGGTGTCACGTGGCCAGCACAACGACTTTTGAAAGGGGAAATTTACTTACAGATTTGGGAGGTTACATGGGCTTACACCCTCACTCAGGGTGTAGCTAGGAATTTGTCATCATCTTGGGCCTCGGGGGAGCTAGACCTCTTTGGGGACCCCTGCATTTTGCGTAATATTTAATATTTTATAATGTAATTATTATTTGGCCAAAAACAGTCGTTTGGGCCACTCCCCCTGAAGTGGGTCCTCACTAATTGGCATACAGGTTTACGGTTCAAACACAGCTGTTTTACTTTTTTTTTATTCATAATAATTTTACTTAATTCTTAATAATTTTAGTGACCACCGAATTCTAATGAATACCCTACACAGGTTGGGAAAGTCAATAACCTATTGGTCGTTGTGTTTGTCACACGACACCCTCGTTAACCATCAGCCTTAAAAACAGATGAGCTTTACATCATCTGCCCCTATATGATCGCAAGGTCTGAAAAAAAAGGCCTTTACTTCAGTTTACTTTTAGTAGACTCACATATCACTATTTAAAACAGAGATAAACATATTGTTGTTATAACGGCTGTTTAAAGGTATATCGCTATTGTGTTCTCAATGGACCTCATTCGCCAATCGTAAACAAACAACATTTAGTCACGTGATAATAGTGATAAAACAACGGAAAAAAAAACTGTCACGTAATAGCCATTGTGTATTAAAAATTAGATCGTTATTTGTATAGAAGAGATAGAGAATCACGTGGCTAAATGTTGTTTGTTTACGATTGGTAAATGAGGTCCATTTGGTAAGAGTGGCTAAAAGCATACATTTATAAGAAATATTAACTTCACCTTTTTCTCTCCTAATTGACGATACCATTAAATTTAATTAATTTAACTCTATACCAAATAAAACATTTTCTGATAACAAACGACAAAGCTATTGAAGTGAAATAGTAGTTAGCAAAATGAAGAATTCCGTCGAAGCGTGGAAAAATAATTACGGAGAGAAAGAATTAAAGGTCATGTAATAGAACGACATAGCCCACCTTTATCCTGTGTTTTGGGTTAGGGTGAGAGGAAGGGGCTCTATTACTAACAGATCTGCTAGCTGGATGGGAATACGAAGTGGCCAACAATGGAGGTAAGTGTGTGGTTTGAACACTGTGTCGTAAAGACCATGATCCCCTGGCTACCGATTATCTCAATGTCACCACGATCCTGTTAGAACAGCGGATAATGACACTCTAGTTAAGTGTAGTAAAAGAGTGCTGTGGGCGATGTTGGTAACGGGGATAGTGTACTGTTACATCGTCTACTTGGTATTAAAAAAAAAAAGACTTAGCCTAAATACATGGGAAAAAAAACAGAATAGCGGGTCATTTATTGTTTAAAGGTTGGTCAAGACTCGCCACAACCCCCCCCCCCAAGGTTAAGGACACTCCTCCTCGCTTCTGTTTATAAACCTTCTGTACCCTTTTTTTTTTTTCATTGAAATAATGGGGAGGAGGAATCATACAAGTAACAATCTAGGCAAATTATGGTCTATTTATATATTTAAACAATATTAATCCATGAGAATATCATTTAAGAATGTCGTAAACTTAATTTATCCACAAGAACACCATAATTTGATATCACTGTGAATATTATCTTGTATATTACAGACGTTACTTCAAAAAAGAAGATGATTTACGTCCTACGCGTCATGCATTTAGCCGTGTATTTTGACTAATGACCTAAATTCTGCTAAGTCACTGGTTTTCCTGGCTAGATCAGGCAACCCATTCCATGCTCTAATAGCACTAGGGAAGACAAATTTGTCCTAGCATATGGGACGAGGAATGTGCCTTTATCTTTGTGTCTTTCAGAGTATTTTATTATTTATCTTTGTGTCTTTCTGAGTATTTTACATTGTATCGTAAATGTATCATATATCCCCAAATGAATTAAGAACATTGTCAAAATAGACCTTCCCCCCCTTTAAAAAAAAAAAAAAAAAAAAGGCTCTAAAAACTTTAAGACCTATAAATAATATGAAAAATGTGACCTTAAATTAACGTGCTCTTAGGACGACTGTCATTAGGGCTCCGACCAAATGACCAACTGCCTTTACACAGCTCTGTCCATGCATAGCACACCAATGGCATAACGCATAAACAATCATAAACAAGCAACATTTTGGTGCACTCACCAGTCAAATTGTTTACCATGTCTTAATTTGCTTGCTCAAAACACAGAGACCTTTGACCTATCCCTTAGTCTCTTTGAACGTTGGGGTACCACTCAAGATCTACTGACTGTATTTCTCCATTCCTCTCTGCCTTTTGCCTTTGATAGAAGCTTTTTCAATGACAGGTCCGTTCATTCTTTTATATGGTCTAACCATCTGTCTGCCGCCTCTTCTTTATCCTGGTACTGTTCTATGAAGTGAGCTTTTAGCGAGCATTAAGGTTCTTGTGATATGGCCATAAAGTTTAAGCTAGCGTTTTTTTTAAATACCACTAAACACACACTCTTAAAAATACCCCCTCCCCCCCTTTTTTTCAGTCCATCATTTTGACTCAGACAGACTTAGCTTACTTATCTCATTAGAGCCGAACTCAATCAAATTAAAGTTTGTCTCAAAGATAACATAAGATGTACAAGATACCATTTTTATAACGGTTATAATTATAATTATTTCGCTTGTAATTTATGAATTTCCCAACATTAGCCATGAACTGTTTGGGGATTTTCACACACACACACACAAATAATAATTAGATTCTAGACAATGTCAAGGACCCTATAAGGAACGATCACTTTTTGCCAACTAAATAACAATTAGTTCGTGTCACATGCGAAAGAACTTAGGAATCTGCTTGTACAGTTCTGTAAAAGTGCACACATTTATCATCGACATTTAAATGTATAAATTTCTTAACATGTCCTAAATTCTAAACATTTGTGTGCGTTGCTAATTACTTTTATAGTTATCCGACATCGATAAAAATATCAAAATCTTAATTTTGGGGTTGGTGCAGTAATTTTCCATATTTTTTCCCCTCTCTCAACTGCCACACGCTTGCCATTGATGGGCTACTGTTTATTTGTAAAGGCCTAACTGTCATTGAGTGTTGAACAACCACAAGCAACGATGGCCACTTGGTAGGCTTACAGCGTCCGGCTGCCTTAGTCCACGTTGTGGACCTTGTGTTTAAAGTTCAAATTTAAATTTAAACAACGGACAGCGATTGGACGGTTTTACGTACTTCGATGCTTAGTATTCTCGCTACCACCTTGCGATTGGCAAAACGTCAAAAAAAAAACACAACACAACAAGGTGTGTGTGTGTGGTTGGGGTGGGGAGGAAGAGACAATAGCTCGATACGAGAGCTTAGTTTTTTTTCAATGTTTTCAAAAACTACCCCCGTAATGGCCACGGGGGGGGGGGGGGGGCGTCTGCGCCGTGGAGCTTAAATTACGAAGCTTACAAATTTACAACCATCCCGTCACAGTGGCGTCGCTCGGATAAGAGAAACAATAACATCAAATATTGTCCTCAGACTTACGCCGAAGTCCGCAACCCTTTTATCTCTGCCGCTGGACTTGACTTGACGCATCTCTTATTGACTATATCTACTATTCGGTTTTTAAATCTGTGACTACGGTCCACGTAAGGACGGAGAGGCTCAATTTATTGTTGCTCTTTTCTCTCATTCGTTAAATATTGCTTGTTTGCAAGGACTTTGTCTCAGCTCTGAAGCTCAACTTCGTATTGTTCTTTGTCTTTGCGGTAAAACATTCGTAAATGCTTGCTATAATCCGCAGCTTTCTTTGAGTTCAAAGTTGAATCAGTTCGTCTCGCGCTTTGCGTTATGCGAGGAGACACTTTGTCCCCAGTTTTATTTTTCATTCACACAGGTTTATTTTCATTAACACGAGGAATGAGCAAAGACGCGCCAGTATTGAGGAACTGGGATAGAATAGTGAGAGGGAAAACTTAAAGGAGTTTTGTAAATTTAGAAGTGGGCTCACAAAGATTAGCCGCTTTTTTCTTTCCCTAGCCGGTACAAAATGGCCATTGGGAACTGGGTTACTTAGAGTATTAGAGAAGAGTCACGTATGGGTTCTTATAAGGAGTGTGAATCAATACTTATGAATCTGCTGTAAAACTCTTTACCACTGTTTATCTTGTTTGTATAATTATGCTTTCCAGTCGTATTTTAATCCTTTAAAAGATCCATCATTTGTACATACAACAAGACAGAATTGGATGAATTGGTACATAAAACAGATATTCAATAGGTAATTGAAACATGAAACATCCACGGAACGGAAAGGTGTTAACCAGTGCGCTAGCCATAGCATATACCCGTAGATCGCGGGTTTTCAAATCTATTGTTCCATTTCAACTTTAAGGTAGACTTTAATCGGCGTGCACGTTAAGGTCATCTGTTTCTTTGGAAAGCGGTCAACGAGCAGGGTGCGTGGTGGCCGCGTGGGTATTTTGGGTGAAGACTTAGATTATGAGCTTCGGTAATTTAAAAAAAACAACGCCCCTGAGAAATCTCAATACATAGAAGCTTGGTCGTTGTGTTGGCCACATGGTTCCCTCATTAACCGTCAGCCTTAACACAAATGAGCTGTTATAATAGATACTTTTTTTTTATTTCACTTTTGCTTTAGTTGGCGTATGTTTTACTTTCAAGACTGAAAGAAAACAACTCAGTTTTCTGTAACAACGTAAGCTAATAGAATTAATTCACTTTGCTTTTCTTTATTTCAGATAGACAAAAAGGTTCTAACAAATTTAGTAGAGACGTCACCATGAGGTTTTTGTTCATCCTGATGTTTATATCTTTTACTACTCTAAAAGCCATGCCCCCTTCCTATTTCATAGACAACCAACTCGGTCAGTCTGTACCCTTGACCAACGGCCAGCACAGGGAGAGAGAAGAGCTTAGAAAAGAACTGCTGCTGCTCATGGGGCTGCCCAAAAAGCCAAAGGTCAAAGCCCAAATCAAACATATTCAGTCAGCTTCGACTTTTATGTATGATCTCTACGAAACAATGTCGGAAACGAATGACCCGGGTTTCAGAAACCAGCCCTCTGCGCCCAAAGCCAAAGCTGAACGTTCAGACATGATCGTGAGCTATGTCAACATGCCCCACAAAGTTCGCCACCCGAGAAACGAGCGGGACCGCGTTTTTTACTTCGACTTCCAGGTGTCTGCTGGCGAGCGCGTGAAATCCGCAGAGCTACGCCTGTACAAAGAAGCAGTCAGAGGCGAAGCCTCCAACGAGTTCACGCTAAACCTGTACGATATCAAAGTAGTCTCAGAGGACGCCTCCAAAGGACTGGAGTTAGAAGCCACCCTGAAAACATATCCTAGCAAAAGGGGCTGGATCAGTCTGGACGTGACGCAAGTCGTGCAAATCTGGGAACTTTTCCCGCTTTCAAACAATGGTCTTTATCTCAAAGTGACCAACGCGACTGGACACGGTATCGAGCCGAGGCATACAGGAATCATAGGCAATAAAGGGCCCCCTGAAAAGCAAGCTTTTTTGGTCACCTACATGGAATCATCTTCCAAACTTTTACGAAAACGAAGATCTCTGAGAAACAGGCTGAGAAAAGAGCCCCAATTCTCCATAAAAGAAGTTCCCTATTCTGTCCCGAGCATCCAAAACGTCTGGAACGAAGGCGTCTGCAGGTGGCACAACTTCTACATCAGCTTCAGGGATATTGGATTCGATGACAAGTTTCTGATCGCCCCCGAAGGGTACTACGCCTCTTTCTGCGCCGGCAAGTGCCAGTTCCCTATGGACGTGAACTCTAACGCCACTAACCACGCCGTTATGCAGATGCTGGTGCACACCATAAGACCAGAGGCGGCGCCGGTGCCGTGCTGTGCGCCCAAAGACTACGGGAGTATCTCGCTACTGTACTACGACGACAAGTCCAGTGTGGTGTTGAGGAGATTCAAGGACATGGTAGTGAGAACCTGTGGGTGCCAATAAAATATTGAAACATTAAAAGTTAGTTACTTTCAAAACTAACGTTGGATCCAATATGTACATTTTGTTCTTTGAATGCATCTGCTAAAACATTAAAACATTAACTAGTCCCAGAGGTTTTTAGATGAATACACTGTAAAAAGAAACAACGTTAGATTATAAATAGCAAAAAGTGCATTGTGGGAGACAGGTTTTTAAAACTGGATAGGATTAAATTTGTGTATAGTAGAAAAAAAAACTAATAAAAAAATTTAGACTTTTAATAACTATTTTGTATGGCATCATATTAACTGTAGACCTGATCTCTTTATGATCTGTATTTTATTTTCCTTCACTGAATTATGTGTATGTTTGTAAAATGTATTACATGTTTCGGATGTTCCTTCAGGGTTGAAGATAATGACTTTCTAGTCCAAGATTCCCGCAGGACGACGGGGGATTGGAGCGGGCAGGGTTTGAACCCTGGACCATCGAAAAATCTGAACGACAGTCCAGCGCGCAAACCGCACGACCAGGCAGCCACCCATATAGCTTTTATATGTTTTAATCATGACCTGTTTCATATGTATATATCTTTTATTTTTTTAGTAATAAACTGCTTTATTTGTGTTTATATTTTGTTTTAATTGAAAAAAAAAAAGTTAACACATTTTTTTCTGCTTTATATGTTTCCATGGGGCGTGGGCTTGGCTTCCAAAGGAGAATTTCCCGATTTTGAATTTCGTGACTCTAAGAAGGCCCCTTAGTCTACACACTACTGCAATGGGTACGCGTCACTAGTTGGTGAAAAGTAAAGGCGGATGGTCGTTGTGCTGGCCACATGACATCCTCGTTAATTGTTTGCCGTTATCTCATCTGACATATAGACCACAAGGTCTGAAAGAGATACTTCATTTTTTTTTAATTTATGCATAAAGTGCACGTTCACCAAGAAACACCACATAAAATCTAATCAGTGCAGGAATTTAATAACTAGAACCACTGGGTAGGATTTCATTAAAAAAAAAGTTTCCCTTTCAGACCTTATGGTCTATAGGGCAGATGATGTAAAGGCCATCTGTTTCTGTGGCCTACGGTTAACGAGGGTGTCATGTGGTCAGCACAACGGCCATCCGCCTTTACTTTTCCCCAACTAATGTTAGGTACCCATTAGAGCTGGGTGGACTCAGAGGCGCACGAAGATCCCGAAATTAAAAATCCCAGGATTCGAACACCGTTCTCCGGTTCGGAAGCCAAACGCCTTACCGCGCCTCCATGTATAAAGTGCACGTTCAACAATAAACACCACATAAAATCTAGTCAGTGCAGGAATTTAGTAACTAGAACCACTGGGTAGGATTTTATCCACTATATGTATATTCACATAACAATATTATTAAATCTAAAAGCATGTCACATTCGGAAGAAAAAATAGTTTTTAAAATTTACATTTAATCTCATTTCCTTTAGTTTTTCATATGTATTATGCATCTTTAGTAATAAAATACTTTTAAAAAAAAAAAATGTGCAGGTCCAATTTAAGGGAGAGGACTTGACTTGCACTGTCATAACTTAATGTATGCTCTGAATGTCTCGACCATGAATTACTGCACATCTTTGACAAAGTCTTCTAAAATTGTAATAAATCTAAAGCAAGTGCTCAACGAATGTAATGAACATTACACAAGTAATTAACACAATCAAAACAGGGCACATAGATTTGACTCTCATTTCTGCATTCAGGACACTCCATGGCCGGAAATCCACTGTTTCTCGTTGCTCATCTAAACAATCTGACCATAACCCATTCTGAACACTGCGCTGGTGTCTGCTCATAAGCAGCATCTTTTCAATATGTTTATATTCACTAATCTTATATCAACTCTGTCAGTCTGTTAAAAATGTGTACACGTCATTTCTCCCACACCCATTCTCGGATCAAGTTGAAATTTCTCTCAATTATTTCTTGCACCTGACAACACAAGAATCACTAAAAAAAAAATAGCATGATGCTATTGAGACAAAAAGTTGTTTAATGTCGCCTGCTAGAAAATTTTTCTTTCTTGTCTAATAATCGTGTTTTTAGGATTAGGAAGTCGTTTGTATTGGGAGTGTTTTGTTGTCAAGAATACTGTGTCAAGTTGAGCTTCATGTATCGTTCTTATGGCGGAGAGGGCGTTCTGGCTGTAGATTTTTTTCTGCGCTACAGTTTTCACTGTTTCCCCAATTTTAACGGTTTTTATCAGGCTGATATTTCGGTTGTGGTGTCGCTAATGAAAGTTCTGTGATTTAGCAGCATCACTAGATCTAAATTTATTCTTTGTTTCAGAGTGTTTGGCTTGGGGAATACGTTGGAGTGTGTTGTTTTGAGCCCCCCCTCCTTTTGGAGCCGTGACTGACCCTTGATTAGTTTGACCCTTGTATCTCCACGTTGTAGCTACCTGGTCGTGTGGCCGAAACTGCATGTTCTTGCGCGAGGTGTTTTCATTTGTACAATTAATAATTCATTAACTTATGATGATGTGTACATATTCTGAATATGAAGTATTTGTATTTAGTATTAAATAATGTTCTTGTTCAACGCTCGTTGACCACTTATATACAGTTCGGTTATTGTGCAACTTGGTTAGCTGTTGTTCTTTGATTAATACATTAACACATACAAACTGTTGAGGTGGGGAAACCGATTCATTATAACATCCTCTAGAAAAATGTGTAAAAACCCACCTTGACATTGAACACAGTACGTCTCGTGATATTTTTGTAGACAAAAGTAATACAAAAAAAACAACTCATTTTCTATCCAAAAAAATATTTTTTAAATTTTTTTTTTTAATTGTTGAAATAAGTTTTGGATGTTTCCTTTTGAAATTAGGATTATCGCTTCATAGTCCCAAACTTCTGGCAGGGCGGCAGGTTATGGCTGCTGACAGAGTTCAAACTCGTGATGATAATCTGACGACCAAGACAGCCATCAAGTAATGCTTTGTCTGATGGCTCGGTGCGGTCTAAGGCTTTTGGCCTACCAGTAGTCAACATTTCTCTCCACACAGTGAGGTCTAAGGTATTGTTTTCCCAGTAGTCAACATCAATTTCCGCTGTACGCGTCACCCAATGGTGCTTTATCAGGAAAACATAGTTACAACTAAAACTATGTTTATGCAAAGAAATAATCAGTTCTACAACTAATTCCTTTAATGTTAAACAATATTTTGACAAATTCATGCCAATTGATATAAGTGCTTCAGCAGGTGAAAAGAAGTTCAACAATGCCGAAGACAAATTTGTCGAGGGTATTGTAGGGCCAGCTCTACGACACTATGCACCAACTGATATGCATTAGTTGTTAAGAGCTTTTTTGAACCCTGTCCAGAGCACACGAACAATCCACAATTTCCAAGACTTGAACCCAAGACCTCTGAACCATTAACTCTAAACACTAAACCTTTATAATCGCCTCGAATCCTGGTGATGACTGGGACTTTTAATTTCGGGATCTTCGGGCGCCTCTGAGTCCACCCAGCTCTAATGGGTACCTGACATTAGTTAGGGAAAAGTAAAGGCGGTTGGTCGTTGTGCTGGCCACATGACACCCTTGTTAACCGCAGGCCACAGAAACAGATGACCTTTACATCATTTGCCCTATAGACCACAAGGTCTGAAAGGGGAACTTTACTACTTTTATACGTGATCTTATAATTGTCAATCAGGCCCATAAATTGCATTATATCACTTAATGGACATCCAATTATAGGCATGCCTGTACTTAAAATCGGTATGTTGAGTTTGAGTATCGATAACTGTTCACGTGCATACAATGAGCTCTATATTTTTAAAAGAAATATGGGCCTTATGCTGCTTTTAAATCGCTAAGTGCGTAGGCCCTAAAAGGATGAAGCCTATTAGTAACACTGTCTACGGAGGTAGGCTATTATATTATTTCGGAAAATGTGTTAGATCAAATTAGTATTACACTATAGAGAGATTTCTTTTAAACACGATGCCGCTTTTATAAGAGAATATTATAAAACCTTTGATAATTTATACATGGTGGCATCCATGCGGCCCTTTCGGTGGCCTACCGGTCCATTAGGCACCGGTCCACCCCATTTGCCCAAATGCCCATATAGCCAGTAAACCCCTGCTCTCATCTTTCAAAGTGCAAACCAACAAATTGTAAAATCATTTAAGAAATGCAAATATTTTAATGATATATTCAAACATCACACAGCCTTATTGATTACTGATTTTTTTTTTAAGATACCTCAGTGTTGTTTGTGACAGTAGTCGTCACGCCGTTTACGTTCTTGAAATCCTTGGGCTTTTGTCTTTTTTTTTCTTGCCTTTATTTTGGTGGGGGGGGGGGGAGCTTTCTTAGCCTCTACTGATATTATTTTGTGTTTTTGTTTTGTAAGCAAAGGCGTACCAAAAAATAAAGACTATCTAACATTAAATATTGAAGAAAGTATCATGGCGAACTTCCTCGAAAATGATTGGCGTATAAAAATGAGTCAATGTTATTGCACCTTGGCTTTATTTCCCTTGATTCTTATCATTGTATTGAAGTCATCTTAGGGCAAAACGGGGAGCTCGAGGGGGGTATTCATGGGCCATCGTGCTGGGGAAGACGTGTCCCACATTGGCCAAGTTGGCTGATTTTGCATCGCTGGTTTTTAACAATGACTTCTGAGACCTACTGAATGTTTCGAAATGGAAGTTAGCCAGATAACATTCACATGTGCTACCTCATAAGATCAACATGGTTCAGAAAGATCTGGAAGAGTTCAACGAAGTATGTCATCAGTCACATGACTCATATACATGAGCAAGAAAAAATATAATGATTTGGAGGTGGGGGGGGGGCAAGCTTTTTTTCCACACCACTTTCAGTCTGGGTGAAAAGGGGGGGGGGTGACGTTCAATACACGAAAAACCCTAAGCATACAACAATACATACTACAACATAACAAATCTAATTCAAAAGTATGAAAAATCGATAAAGAAATCGTTTTTTTCAAAAACAGTTAAAAAATTTATTTAACTTTCTTATTTGTTGTAAGTATATTATTAAGTTAAGAGGTGACCAGGGGTGTGGTGCTTGGGTGTCAAAACTCTTGTTTTCCTTTGATGGATGTATAAAATAGGTTTATGCTAATTCAATAAGGTACCAGGAACAGCAACGTTGCGAAATCTGCTGCTGAGCTCATCCCCCCGGAGCGCAGTTAGAACAATTTATTCTATTCTTCTGCCCTCTAGCTGTTAGGAAATACAGGAGACATTTGAAAAGTCAAATAGGACGATCCGTATTCGAAGATACGACTAGTCTTGAAACTGTACGGAGACAAGCGAACCCTATAAAACACTGCCAGATACCTGGACCATACTGTAAGGGATTATTCCCAGCACGGAGCCTTAGCGTACGGAGGCTTACAAATAGGGTGATCCTATTTTATCAGTAATAAATCTCTATGTCAAAGATAGACCTGCTCTTTATATCTGTTATTGTTGATTGTTAGATGTTATTGCTTGCGAAGATGAATGCTTAAGGGCCTAAATTTCTAAATATTACAAAATAACATCATTACAAACTATATAAGGTGATGTAACTCTAGGCAGGGAGAAAAAAAAGTTCCAGCACGACTTTACTTTTCCCCAACTAATGTCACGTATTAATTAGAGCTGGGTGGACTCAGAGGCGCTCAGAGATCCCGAATTTAAAAATCCCAGTCTTCACCACGATTCGAACCCGGAACCCCCCCTCCCCCGGTTCGGTAGTCAATTGCTTTACCGTTCCGCCATCGCGCCTCCGAGGAAAAAAAAAGATATTATAAAAATAAGGAAAGAGGTCAAGGCTAAACATTTATACAGTACTTTGTAAAAACATATTAGCAAACAACAATATAACATGCATTTGCTAATTAAAACAAAAGCACTATCTAAAAACAAATCCATCATTATTAACTCATAATGAAAAAGGGCCATTTACCCTCATACTAAAATACAGATGGAACATGAAGATATATATTTATTTATTTACTTTAGAGTTTATTTATGTCCATATTGTTAAGTTAAAAAAGCTTAGGTGTAGACTATGATAAAGAAGCTAAATAACATATGACAGTCTGTCGGTAAGCTACTGTCACAACAGGGATACATATTGACTTTATTCAAGTAACAGATAAGTAACAGTACTCGTCCAATACACCCCTTGAGCTGTGTAACTCTTTTAGAGGGAGACACACAATAACGACATCAAGTTATAGTGTTTCTATTATTAGAACTCGTTCTAACTAAACAAAAACATAAACAAAACCCCAAAGACCTTTCTAGAATTGAACAAGAACAAAACGAAAACCCAAAGCCCAGTTGGTTTAATGGCGTTATACGGTATAAATATAAAAGTAGATGTTGTTCAGAGTTGGTAGCTATAGAGTTAAGAAACAATATTTGTGTTTGTCAGAGTTGGTAGCTATACAGATAAGAAACAAAAGTTATGCCGCCTATGTCAATACTATCTTATCTTATCAAATACAGAAGCTACTTCAAAGAAAGAAGATGACGATACTGATAGTTTTATGGGAAGCATCGTAGAATGAAATCGTCAGCTGGGTCTATCACATTTGCAAACTATATCGTTCAGTTTAGTTCTTAGAATTGAAAAAAACAAAACATGTTTTTATAGTTGTTTTTTTTTTTTGGGGGGGGGGGCTTATATTGTTTCCAAGGCCAGGAGCAGAAGTGAACACCTGGGAAGAATAACATTAGGTAGCCTTAGTAGATACGAAAACGTCATCATGATAACTGTTTAACGAACACAATCTGCGTATGCGAGATACTAAATGTTATCAGAATGTTCGACTGTGGCGAATCGTAGCTGGCCTCGGACTGAAGACTTATGTAAAAAAAATGGAGGGAGAGGTGGTGTCATAATGTATACAAGAAAATATTCAAATCAAGCTTTAAAAAAAAATAACGCGATGATTAACGCAGACTAAGGATAGAAAAAAAAAAGGTTTCATTAAGTTAAGTCGTTTTAATGTTTAGAAACCAATTTATTAGCATACCCCAAGCCAGGCATTAGTGCCAGGGGAGTTAACTTTGGTTGAGTGCTACGTAATCACTGACAACACTTGTTGACGCCAGTATGAATATTACAAGCTATAAATTTGACTGGACTCTACCGTGAATGGCCAGGATGACCCTTAACAAGCTGGCTGGATTGCGTAAATAGTAGATATAGCGCTCGGTAACGTACTGTAGGTCTAGGTCAGTGAGTTTTACGTTTCTCTAGCCTACTGGTCATACATACGAAACTTCAGGCAGAAATGAAGGTGGAATACGGAAAGGGAAAAAAAGGTCAAACTGATGATCAAATAAGGGGAGAATAATGTTGAATTCATAAAGACTAGATTCGGGTGGAAATTTTTATCAGGATATATTTTAGGGAATAAATTGTTTGCTTTCATATTTTTCCGAAAGTTTTACTCTAATTTACCTAGCGACATTTAGCGGATACTGAAGTTGACTATTTCAGCATCTTCTAAATCTTCATCCAAAGCTATATTGGTATATGTATTATATATTTTAAACTAGCCGTTTTGTAATAAATTAGTCCATTGGGGTATACGCTACATATAAGTTTACTTTCCCATAAAGATTAACTTTGGGAAGTAGTCAAAATGGGGATTTACTTTTTTTGCCTTCTTAAAAATAAAATTAATTCATTACTAGTAGCCCAAACTTTGTTTTTCATAATTGTATGTTTTTATTTCGTATGATAGGGTTCAAGTCACGTGTTCATTTGGTCGCTCTTCGAAACATTTTTTACTTATACCAACCCTGTCTGTGTGGTACACATCTTGTACAAGTTGTTTGTGGTACACATCTTGTACAAGTTGTTTCTCTCTTTTCACATTTCTCTGATCCAGTTGAAGCTTTGCACAATTATTCATTGCCGATGACAACACACTATTCAATCAAAAAAAACAGTTATTTATTTCTAATCTATGGCCTCCTTCAGTCGAGAAACGACTCTGGATCATCTCATGGAAACGAGATGAATGCGTGGGCATTAGCTGTGGTCGGAATGATATCTCCCACACATCAGTCATTTAATTAGTTAGTGGTAACTAGTAAAAAGCGTTTTATAAAGAAAATGAGATAAATCTCATGTAATTCTTTCCCTTGTATGACCTTGTTTTTTTTTAATCGTATTTTTTTAAATTGGTTTCACACACTTGTAATCTGTAGGATTTACTGACAGCGTAAATATTTCTCTTGTACAATAAAGAAGAGATTTTCCTATCTTATAAATTACAGACATTTCTTCAAAAAAAAAAGAAGATAATTACATCATACTCCAATTCTTGTGTTAACCAAGTCGTGCATGTAAATTAAAGATCTAAACGCTTCTAAGTCATTGGTTTTCCTGGCTGATTCAGGCAACTATGGTTTGAAAAGAGGTATTTGTGTTGATCTATTAAGTTTCCATCGTTTGTTGAGAAACAAAATATTATTACATCATAGCTTAGAACTATTGCGGGATGGCAAGGAATGGTAGCGGCAGGGGTTTGAACTCTGGACCATCGCAACGATAGTCTGAATGGCATACCACCTGAGAAGGCAGTTGATTAGATTCACAAGACTTGATTAGAACTAAAAGAGTTGATAAGGTTTAAAAGCTGATAATGTTCAAATGAGTTGATAAAGGTTTAAAAAACAACAACAACTGATTTATGTTGAAATGAGTTGATTCGGTTCAACAATTCAGAGTTATGTTGCTCTTTTGAGATGACAGTAGATACATGAGTCAAGCGAGTCAAGGAATCTTTGAACATCTTGGCAAGATAACAGAAAACTATCTCTCAGCCCGAGTACACACAATGATCTCCGCAGCACACAAAAAAAATAAAATCTTTTAGTCTCAATACAAGTTTGTGTTGGTGTTTCCTAATGATTCCCCAAACTTTCCAAAATGTTTCCAGAAACGAATGTTTACCCTACTTCGAGTAGTACGGCCGATATTCAAACCTGGTGACTCTACTGATAGCGTTCAAATATTTTGAAACACTTCAAGAGCTTTCAACAAGGTTCAAAAGTTTAGAAACTTGACAACAAAACAGAATGATTTCGTCCGTGACTCTAGTTTTATCAACATTTGTCTTTTTTTTTTCAATTTCGGAGAAGACACAAATACATGAGGGGAGGGGGGGGGCGGGCTTGCGGCTGTAAGTCAGAGGTATCCGTCAACACCTTGGAAAGATAACAGTGGAAAGTTATCGATTCGCTTGAGTAAACACGATATTTTGTTTCGTTCAAATGTTGCGTTTTTTAAATAAACTCGTACTTTGATGACGACTACAGTGTTTTGCAGAGACCTAGGATATTTCTGCTCTTATTTATTTGGCTTTGTAAACGAAACAAATGCAGGCCTTCTAAAGTACTGCCTAACTATGGGTACAGATCTAGTTTGTTCCCCTCACGTTGCTTAGTAATACCACTTTATATCATTACTAGTTATAGTTTGTTTTTTTTAAATCTCCTTTGTTCAGAGGCAGATTATGTAAAGGTAATCTGATTCTGTTGTCTACGGTTAATCAGGGTTTCATGTGGTCAACACAAAGACTAACCACATTTACTTTTCCCCAACTAATGTTAGGTACCCATTAGCATGGACTCCGAGGCGCCCAAAAGATCCCGAAATTATAAATCCCACTCTTCACCAGGGTTTGAACCCGGGACTCCCGGTTCGGAAGCCAAGCGCCACCGCGCCTCCTATTCAATATATAAGATTATAATAAGAAAAAAAAAGGAAAGATGGATGGATGGATTAACCCATTCAACCGCCATGATGCTATGACAAGTGATATTGAAAGTATGACTGTATAACAGAATGTTACTAGGATAACGGCTGTCTGACTTAACCATAGAGCAAAATCATAGAATAGAAAGTTAGAGAGCAATAAAAAAATGTATCTTATTTATTTTGATGCTAGGATTCTCCTTTGAAAAGATAACCATTCTAGACTGTAATTCTGGAATTATGTTCGTTTACATTCGTCCTGGTGGTGTTAGCTACATGCAGTCATTGTAGGGCCTACGAAACCGTTGCAACTTCTTAACGTCACTAGAGAGGAGTACGAACAGTATTATTGTCTCAGAGGGAGAGGGCTCAACTGTATCAGTTTCAGTGGCACTCCTTCGTCACAGTTGGAGTTGCACTATAAAAAGAAAAGACCAGAAAGGCATGTGAAACAACACATTTACCTTACTTTCTTTGACGAGTTTTTTACCCAAGATTTGTGTATATTTTACGCCTAGCTTATTTTAAGTACCCGGCATTTTCCGATAGACAATTTCACACACACAAGTATTGGTTAAAAAATAAATATAAAAATTATTGTGATTTTTAAAAAGTATATTAACCATATTATTCGTAAAATTAAACTATAACTAAAGACCTAAGCAAAAAAATAGTTCTTATCATGGCATCCATTATGACGCTACCGGTGGATTTTGTTCTGGCCTCTATTTCTTCCTCATGTTTTCTCCTTTCGTTTATACCTGAATTCGTCCAAGCAGCCTTCTTATCTTCTTATCTTATATGATACAGACGTTACTTCAAAAAAGAAGATGATTGCGTCCTACGCGTCATGCATTTAGTCATGCATGTTAACTAATGACCTAAACTCCACCAAGTCACTGGTTTTCGTGGCTAGTTCAGGCAATCCATTCCATGCTCTAATAGCGCTAGGGAAGAAGGAGCATTTGTACAAATTGTGAGACATTAGTTTAAAAAGAAAACGCTGAATATGTATATGCTTCTGAATACAAAATACAAATGACAAGACTGCATTATAATTGACGTGTTAGTTACTATTATATATTTTATATTATAAGACCGTTACTTAAAATAACTCTTTGCCGAAATAGACACAATTTTTATTATTTCTTTAAGGCATAGTCATATGATAATTTTTTTTTTAAGTAACGTCTGTATTCTATAAGATAAGATAAAAAAGTCTAGCTTGCAAGATTAGGCCTACAAAGAGATTTTATGGTGTTTTTTTTCACACTATGGATCAATCCTCTGCCTTTATTTTGTTAGTTAAGGAATTAATGTAAAAACCCTAACACTAACCCTAACTCAGGAAAGTTAAAATTGTTAGAAATAAAATGCAATTATTCTCCTATGGAAAACAAATAAGACATAATTATGCAAATAGCAGCTTTTCAGTTTTAATGTTGCCTTCTCTAAAATCTCCAAATGAGGACTCTATGAAAGAAAACTTTTTATGTATGTACAATGGGACACCTTTGAAATTATATTTTTGAAAGTGACAGACGCTCCCATGCGAATTTACAAGATAGGTAAATAAATAATCTTCATTAGCATTCATTCATTGATGTTTCAATTTAGAATTCATTCCTAACCTATTCTAAACCTATTCTAATGTGTACATATCTTTCCTTTGCCAGCTCGTTTGTTTTTTTGTTTTGTTGTTTTACGTTCATAAAGACTTGTACATCATCTGCCCTATAGACCACAAGGTCTGAAAAGGGAACTACCCTTTACTTTTAAGGTTCGCCTCGAATTGGTACAAATGTTTGGGCCGAAATACTCGGTAATATTTCATAGTTACCCAGGCTCACTTCTCCCTGACTCCATGTCAGTAATATTAATTAGTAGACTATTCAAGTGATTGGCCCCACTATTACAGACAAGAGATATTTATTGCCACATTTACAATCACTCGGGCTTAATGATTCTCTCTTCTGGAAACAATTGGCCATTAACAAAAAGTCTCGCTTTCAATGCTTGAACGAAAAATGAAATATTTGTAGAAAGCGTTTTGCAAATGATGGTTTCTGAATGTGAGTCTAATTACTAAATGTTTTTGGACTACAGTACTTCCCCCCTTTCCCAATGTTGTATGATAAGCAATGTTAGAGCAACTCATTATTGTGCCATCGTTTCTTCCCTTGTGATACGCCTATGAAAGATATAACGCTGTAAATGTATTCAATTACAGTACAATAGGGACCTCTGCCGTGTAATGGACCAGGCTTATGGTCTTTAGTTGATACACAATAGGGGGATAACTGGAGAAGACGCAGTTTGAATTAATGACAATTTAGTTGGAGATGTCAAAGTTTATGATCAGCGCCTGTCTTAAAGTGTCATGGTTAGACTTCATTACAAGCAGACTATACATGCACTTAATCGTACAGTATTGTAATGGTCATGTAGGACTATTAGCTAGTGACCTATGACACGCTTGAATACAATAGCCCTTCAAATGCCAAACGCTCGCCCTCTCCTTCTCCCCCCTTCTCATCTTGGACACAACTGACCGCTACCCCCACCCTTCCCCCTTCTCTGTCTCTTTCATTGTGTCATTTTGCGTACCCGCGTTCCCTCGCTCTGCCTGATTGGTCGGATCGTAAAACGACGAGCGGACTGCCTCGTTATGGTTGTAAAATATACACACTCGCCTCTCTCGCTTCTTACCTACTGTTGGCCTCCCCTATAAGACTGGTAGCCGGTCACCGAGTGTCCACATTAATACCGGTGTGTCACAACAGTCCAGCGTGTTCCCGCGACACTTACCTACCTACCCGTCTGGATTATCCACTTACGCGCGCTTTCTTAAGGAAATACTTTTAACTTAACGTTGATCCGTTCTACGGATTTACTTAGCCATTTCTTGGATTATTAAGTGCACTTTATTCACTAGAAGATACTTCAAGATATTTGTGCCAAACTCTGTAAATTCAATCTGGATTAGAACTTCATGATAGATGGTTAACTTTTATAGTGCATTCTGCTTTACGCTGGCTTCAGGATCTAATTGCATTAACTTATTTGTGATTGATTGTGCTATCTACAAACTTAGTTCGCGATTCTGAATCATTTCTTCAATTGGACTATCTAACATTATCACTATACCTGTCAGTATGACATGTCGACATCTAGTTTGTAGTTACAGTGAACGAGACTACTAATAACAAGTTATTTCTTGGCATTTTAGAAGATTAAGTTAGCAAATTAGCTGTTAGCTATTATCAAGAAGCTTATTAAATGTACACTAAATTTAATACGACAATGTTGAATTTAAGCTGAAGCAACTAAATCACACGAAATTTAGGTAGATCATAATTATCAAAAATAAATAAATAAACTTATACTACATTAAAAAGGTACATTCAACATTAGCGTGATAGGGCAACAGTTGAAATCAATACTTCAGGTCTACAAGGGTTTGCATTACTACCAAGGAATTAGGACATCGCAAGAAAGCAGATAACTTCACTATGTATTCATAGCGTTCTAATTCTGGTACATCGCTTCGAAGAACTAGGAATATTGTCTACATTCCGTGTTCTGTGATACGCCTTAAGTCATATTAACATTTAGTATCCAGCGATTTCCCTACAAAATGGAACAACAACAGCGACCAGTCAATTACATCCAGGCCTACAACGAGCGTGAACCAGTCAGGTAAGTGTGTTTTTTTTTCTATTTTTCTGAATCAATTACTTCTTGACTATATATGTTTTATTTAGGCATTTATTTTGATATAAGAATTTGTTAAATTATGTTTTTTTTATTAAATTTGTTAGTATTTAACAAAATTATTTTAAAAAAATCATCCCTGAACCGTTAATCGTATTACAAAATTAGATTTTGTACAAACTTGTAATTTGATTCAAAGGAAGCAAACTATAAAATTAATTGGAATATTACAGCATGAATCAGAGGTTTCCCCCCCCCCCTTTTCCCTTATATTTATTGTAAACTTGTAACTTTATTCAAATGTATCACTCCCCCCCCCAGCCGGCCCCCACACACACATCATTTTACCCATTAGAGTTATTACAAGCTTGTAACTCGATTCAAGGCTACCTGCTTCCTCATACGAAATATTACAAGCTTGTAACTCGATTCAAGGCTACCTGCTTCCTCATACGAAATATTACAAACTTGTAACTCGATTCAAGGCTACCTGCTTCCTCATACGAAATATTACAAACTTGTAACTCGATTCAAGGCTACCTGCTTCCTCATACGAAATATTACAAACTTGAAATTTTAATCCAAGGCTCTCCCCCCCCCCCAATCCTTTTTTCAGTTCGATTTATGACAAACTTGCCACTTGATACACATTTTGTAAAACTCTATTTAAAGTTATCAGTCCCTGTTCTATTCTGATTAGAACTATTTTGTGACTTTATTCAAAGGTATTATCCAACCATTTTCTTTATAATTTTTTTTTTTGGGGGGGGGGGGTAGTTTAAGAAATGTTTATTAACTTAGGGCCATATAACCATGGCAACCAATTGTTTAAATTAAAGTATAAAAGTATAAAACGATTTGGAGTTATTCGACCACTGACGTTCTTGCCCGGGAAACAGCAAGTGCCGGGTGGGACGGACCGCGCCCCAGCCTACTACTACGTGTTTACGTTCAGAATCAGTCACCGTGACACAGGTGACACGCTGACCTAGAAGCCACGGCAGAGAATGACAAAACTGGGTCAGTGTCTTTCTCTCTCTCTCTCTCTCTCTCTCTGTGCCTTCAATAAGGTCAGAGCTATTGCCCCCTTTCCCCCCACCCCCTCCCCCGTCAAGGTTAAGCTAATGTATTATTAGTAAAGTATCTTAAAAGATGTATTAATGTGTAAAAACTTAGTATTCATCTCAAACGACGTTTTAAATCTTTACAACCCTAAAGTCTCATCACACTCTATCCGTAACTACAATCTAAGCAATGCGATCCCTGGCCATTTTTAAAACTGACATTGAACTCTCTAGGTATTTTCTAATTATGGTGATGATGTTTTGAATTTGTTTTTTATTTTAAAATATGCCTTTGAGCCTGGGGTCACATTGACCTTAAGCAGATAAGCAAAACTAGAAGTGAAATTTTCTTTTGTATTTCCCAATGGCTGTCACATAGCATTTCCTGGGTTTTTTTCTTGATGCTGTAAAATGGTAGACCAAAGTTACTGGTTTTACATTTCTTTGCATACAGTTTTTTTGGTCTTATGCAAAGTTGCTGTCTTTAATGTCTCTTCAATAAACTGAGTTTTTTTTTTTTTCATCTTACGTAATTTAAATTTAGTTTTCAGTATTCTTCTAAACATTTGAATATATGTTAACTTATATCTGTGTGTGTGTTTTTTTTTTCTCTTTTTTTTGTGTGTGAAGGTTTTGATTGTTAAATGCGCTTTTAGATATTTTTCACTCTTATGTAATTTGAATTTAATTTTAAGTCTTCTAAAAATTTGAATATTTTAGCTTGTGTGTGTGTTGTTGTTTTTTTTGTTCAATATTGAAGGTGGAGGATTAGATTCCTCTTGTTGTTCTATAAATTTAGTGTTGTTTTTTTTTGTTCAATATTAAAGGTGAAGGTTTAGATTCCTCTTGTTGTTCTATAAATTTAGTGTTGTTTTTTTTTGTTCAATATTGAAGGTGGAGGATTAGATTCCTCTTGTTTTTCTATAAATTTAGTGTTGTTGTTTTTTGTTCAATATTGAAGGTGGAGGATTAGATTCCTCTTGTTGTTCTATAAATTTAGTGTTGTTTTTTTTTGTTCAATATTGAAGGTGGAGGATTAGATTCCACTTGTTGTTCTATAAATTTAGTGTTGTTTTTTTTAAAGTCTTTTGTATTTTAATATTATTTTTCAGCATTGCTTACTTGGCTGTACCAAGTGCACCTAAGAAAGTGAACAGGTTTCAGACCCTCAAGTTGCGAGCCCCTCCAAAACCCTTTGACTACCAGCCCAAGCCAAAGTCTGCCAGACAACTCTTTCCAGAACCACCAGCATCTATATCAGAAGCAGGAACCCACAACCCACAGGAACCTCTGGCGCCCAAGGTTGCAAGAAAGTTCAGACGTGCACCTCAGGATCATGAGTCCCCTCCACCTGCCAAAAAACGGTTATTTTATTAGGGTCTATGATAATTAACATAGAACATATTGCCTTTGGATAGTTCTAAGGCTGTTATCCTCTATCCCGGTAGGTGATGCTAGCAAGAACCTTTTTCGTAAATTTTAATTTACCCTACCTTTTTTTTCTAGAAAAAGTTTCCTGAAGTAAGATATTGTTTCGTAGAAATTCCCAAACATGTTTTAACATATTTAATACCAAAGCACCACTCTGTTCGTTTGACCTTCAAATCTTCATTTTCTTTGGACTGAAGTTCCGCTTTTTTTAAAAAGAAAATTCACGTAAAATGTATTAAGTTTAAACTGGTAATTGTTAATTGTGCTTTCATGCTAGCATCATCTACAAAGGGATATATACCCAAGTAAACTATTCTGGGTTATTTATTTGTTTTAAATATGTTGGTAACAACAAAGGGCATGGGTAGCTCCTGAATTTGCTGTGATCATTTTTACTGAATACCATTCCTTCACTTTTACCTTATTACTTCACTTTTTTTTTTTATTATTAATTGTTGTACTTTCCCTTAAGTCCCTTTTACTATTTAATTTACTTTTAATTTAGTTAACAAATATTCAAATTTCTAAAGTTTAAAATATTTCATTAATTAAAAGAAAGAAAAAAATGTTTAAAAAAATCATAAGAATTCCATATCCTAAAGCTAAGAAGTATAGTGCAAATTGTATAATGTAGTCTGCATGTTAAGTTACAAATCGAAAGTAGGTTATGGTTAATTTTTTGTTTGTAGTTAAATTTATCTTGAAATCCAATGCCAGTGGTAGGCTGTCACCATCTCACTCTAGATTAAAACCCCTTGACATATTTTAGGCCAATTTTAATTTAGTGATTTATGGGAAAGGGTATGCTTTCATTACCTACATGTAAATTTATGAATACATCCGTATAAAAAGTTACATGAATATAATTGGGTACTTATAAAAGGCATCTCAAAATATACATATCTGTCAGAGCTGATGGCAGGCTTTTATTGACAAGTCACTGTAGACTGATGACTTAGGTGTCAGCATTGTTGTCATTCATTGCTGCACATTTATTAATTTATTATCTGTGATAATCAATGCTACCATGTCGATGTGGCACTAAGATTTATGAGGAAGCTGGACTTTGAATGACCATGATTGTTCTTGCATTAAGGTATCGCCACAACACTAGGTGGTGATTGATTTGGCGTCCTTTCTCCTGTAGAAATACAATTCGCTACCAATGGCACCATAACCACTATACCAAAATCACGTGGGAGAACAAAGTAATTACCACTAAGGAGACACATTGATCAAGGTCACTTTGCTGAAACATATAAACTACACAAACTAAAAAGCTACAAAGAAAATACTTCTAAGTCAAAGTGCAGCACATTGCTTTTTATTCACATAGATACATTCTTTGTTTCCAAGCAGAGCTGTCCTTTCAGTTAAAATAGCAAACTAGATTTGCTTTCAAAAGTTTTTTTTAGGAGCCATTATTTCTACAGTTACTAAGCAGTGTTCAGGTCAAAACAAACGTAGGGTACTGCAGACCTATCCCTGCACTGTTTCTTTTCATTAGCGCTCTGCTTGTGAATCCAAAAGGGGATTACATATTGGCTGATTCACTTCTATTCCCTTATTCTAATACTGTAACTGGACAGCTATCATTTGGGTTTTATGTCGCTGAATATCTTAAGCTTGATCTGTCATTCCTTTAACCTTGTTCATTTCTTACTCATCAGTTTGAACATTTCAAGGTTAAGTTTCTAGTGTTTTGTGTCTGGGAACAAACTGGACCTTCCACAGTGCCACAGTTCAATAAGTGGCTAATCCCAAACAGACAGCCACAACACGCCACGCTATTTAGTTTTTCTCTGAAACTTTGGCGTAATGCAGTTCCATAATTGGGACTTACAGAAACACACAAAAAAACAAATAAATAAAAAACACATAGATTAATTGCCTTTTGGTAGAGTATTCTATGTTGTTGTTTTTTAAGCACACATACATTTACTCACACACACGTACAATTGCACACATACTCACCATTCTGCACCTTTCTTTGTTGTTGTTTGACTTGACATACACGTGACGTGCACGAGCATGGAACGAAAACGCAAGTCAATTATGTATAAACATTGAAGGTCCAGGCTACCAAGGGCGACAACGCCTTTTTTAAAGACGAAACCTATATAAGGGAGATAACTTAAAAAAAAAAAAACAACCAAGAACATCGGATGAAATGTTCTTATTATAGGCCAGCTGTCCGGGTTTGATAAAGATCTTTATTAACCAAATAGAACGCTACCATCTTCTCCTTTATACTGAGTGTGTGAGCGGACATTATACTCACAATTTCATTTAGGCTTTGCACAGCCAAACACACACTCATTCAAAAGTGGAATCTCGAGTTTATATTGCTTCATTTCTTATGTGTTATTAGTTTCAAAAGCTTTCACTCAGATCGGAAATATATTGAATGGCTTTGTCAGTGTCGTTCAGGATTTCGCATTGGTATTGATACAATCAAAATGTCTGTTTCGGCAACAGCTGAATACGAAATCTTTGGATTCAGATTGAACTACAAAAAGCTTTTTCCTTGCAAAAAGTTAGTTGCTTGAAATGAAAACTTCTGACATTATTAGACCTACGCTTGATTTTGGTTCACTAATTTCTGATTATCTGAGAGCTTTATGAAGCTGCTGTTTACAGCTAATCATTTTCTCCACATGTAAATATATAATTTCTTGACTTAGACGCCACAACGACTAGCTAATGTAATCTATCAAGATCCTTTCTGTACAATATTTTTTTTTATCTAGACCCTATGATGTAATAGTGCTTTGTATAGAGTAGGCGTAGCTTTGTGAATGGGTCATTGGAATCTCATTTTAATAGAAAATTATTCGGTAGACCAGTTTAGGATCTTTAAAAAAAAAATAAAACTCAAATAGTATAAGTTATCCACTACAATAATAGAGTATGTACTTCTGCTGTTAAGCTAGTTAAAATACAATAAACGTGACTTTATTTCCTATTCTCAGATACATACTAATACTTTTGGCTCTATTCTTGTATCCCCTTCATTGCTAGCTTATTATTTGGTCCATGTATCTATAATATTTTCCCATTATGGAGAACTCGTATTAAATGTGAAACTTTATATAAGTGGCCATGTTTTTTTTTTATTTCTTACAAAGCCATATAATGCATTCTATGCTCTTTGTGTGAGTTAACATTGATCTGATCATTTTTTCCCCGCTAACTCAATACACACATTTATAACAATATCTTCTTTTTTGTATAAGTTTTGTGTAAATTTGTGTGAACTGTATTTACCTTTGAAATGCAGTAATTATGAATGAGCCTGATTACCATAATAAATTCGAAGTTAAAAGGGTATATATATTTCTGTATATCACATCCCATAATGTGTACATTGGCTAACAAAGTATCGTTTAAGAGTTATAGTTTTAGATTTAAAAAAATCTTTTTCTGAAATTTAAAATAATTGTATCAAATAAAATTCATTGATTTAGACATTTTATCACCAATACCTTTTTTAAAAATCTTATTAGAGAAGATCGAAGAAAAATACATTCCTGTGTTTTCAACATATTCAATAATAGAGAATGTAATCAATACATGTTTGTTTATAGGCTTCCCCATTACGGTATGTTTCCTCACCTTTGATTGGCCAGTTTGCACAAGCGTTATGGTGTATGAAAAGTATCATTTCTCTAAAATTATTTTTTAGTCTGTTTCTCTAGTCATGAAAAATTAGAAAATGTTTATAAAAATGACTGATCTAGTCTTTGCTTGATGGAATGATATTTCTCTCTAGTCATCAGATAACAATTCATGCAGCCACATCGTTGATTTGGTTTCATGTATGACAAAAGCTTAAAGTAAAAATGTAATCTAGTTTTTAAGCTTTAGTTGTTTTTTTTTCAGAGTAAGTCTGTCTAGTTTTTGTTTTTTTTTCTTAATGTGAACCATTTTATTTGATTTAATTTATCCCACAGTAGCCTGTAGTACAGCTTCACTGTGCCCTATCTAGTTTTCTGTATTTAGTGGTTAGTAGCTTTAACGTAACACTATTTATTTAAAATAATAATCTATAAGTGTAAGGTAAAAATTTGAAAAAAAAAACATTTTGTATGCTCTCTATGTATTGATCTTAATGTCAATCTGAACAATTTGAACCAACAAAACCCTATGGATAAAACAAACAATGGTACTGGTAAACTTTTATGATTCTCATTGATTTTTTTTTTTATTGTACATTTATGTAAATTTTGCTAGTTACATTCTCTTGTTTCCGTTTGTAATAAAATTTCATAAGTCAATATTCTTTTTTTGTGTGCAAATTAGCCCATACCCAGTGTGTATTTCCTTTATGCTTCCTTCAGAATAATCTTGTGATTAGTTTAAAAACTAATGTTCGAAATTTGTCATACATTATATTACAAGACAATTTTTTTTTAAACTTAAGATGCATATATATATATATTTTTTTTTTGAGATAACATTTGAAAGACTTAATGCCAACAATATGAATTTGAAGAGGTCCATGAATCACATAATGAGAAGAAAAATTGTCAATGATGCACTTACTTTTTATTTATCTTTTTTTTTTTTCAAAGATATTAAATTTGTTAGTTTAGGCTTTTTTCCCCCTTTACAAGTGTAAGACTGAAATTTATATTTTTTTGTTTTGCTTTGACACCTTAAATAGCAATGCTTGACTTTTGATATGTAAAATCTTTTATTATGTAAAATTATTACAAACGGTAACAAATGTAATGATATCTTATTTATTTAAATGTAACTACTAAATGATTGTAAATATTATATATATATATATATGATTTGAAGCTAACAATATGAATTGAAGCAATTTAAATATGAAATAAAATTCCACAAAACCAAATAATGTTTAATGTTTTTAATGTTTTTTATGCTTGTCTTTTTGTATTGTTTGTAATATTTAAAAAAAAAAAACAAGAAAATTATAAAAATACTTGAAAAAAAAAAAAAGAAAAAAAAATATCTAAGGGGGAAGAACTCATTTTACAACTATATTTCTCAATAACCAAAATAACTAATTATCAATAAATAATCTTATCTTATCTTATATAATATAGACGTTACTTCAAAAAAGAAGATGATTACGTCCTAGGCGTCATGCATTTTAAAAAATGACTTAAATTCTGCCAAGTCACTGGTTTTCCTGGCTAGCTCAGGCAACCCATTCCATGCTCTAATACAGTGATTCCCAAAGTGGTCTATATAGACCCCCAGAGGACTACGAAGACTTCCAAGGGGTCTACGAAAGTGAAAAGTAAATTGGGGGTCTATTAGATGTCCATGGGGGTCTACGATAGTGGATTTTATTTAAGCAAGTCATGACTTTCATTTTCACACCCCGTTAAAGTAACTATTTCAAACACTTATAAATGATTTGTACCTTTGTTATAAATATCTATTGCACTATTCAAATGTAAAATTGTTGTATTTAATTTCAATACTTATTTCAATAGTTAATTTTGTCTACATGTAACTCATGTTTAACAAGAAGACATCTAGATTTTACAGCGTTGATTATTTATTTCCTTGTTAAACAAGCGGTTGTCTAAGTGCCTTTTTATGACCATATGAAACATATTACACTGGAGGATTATTTGAGACGATGCCACCCTGATATAAAGATAAAGGTGTGAAAACATTTCCAAAACTCAAAGAGTTCACAACATCTCTCTTCAACATCATATAGAAAAGATTGTGGTTTGTGAGTGTCTTGCAATATCTCTTTACCAAAAGCCAAAAACGAAAAACACTGTAGATAAAACATTGACTTTATCAGCCTTTGAAGTAGTTTTAAATACTGTTTTACACAAACCTACATCTGAACTAATGAAAGAATTTCTTTAGGCAACACTACAGTTCAAGGGCACATCGGTGGGATGAGTTCTAGCATTAAAGTTGCAAACTGTCTAATGATCGTTGGCTCCATATTTTTCCCCAGGTCTGACCCACGAAACCTTTCTCATGTTTGGATATGGCTACAAAGCAGCAGAGGTGGTTTGAATTATGTTTTTCTTCTGCTAGGTGGGCTGCAAGCCAAGGCTAATGAGTCCCTCTTGCTTGCCCAAAGCTTACTGGTATAGGCGCCAGTAACTCACCTTTGACCCTTCTCCTGGTAGGGAAAATATTTGAGCCAGACTTGAAAGATCAAGAAATACATGAGAAACTGCTCTTTGCAAAACTTTTAAAAAATGATACTTAAGGCAAGTTCATTAATTAATATTTGGTGATTCCAGCAGTACATATTAATTGTTATTTTAATTGGTTTAAATTTGAATTTTATCAGTAAAAAGGATAGATCTCTCTTACTTATGATGTAGCTTTTAATTACTTTTCACTCCTCGACTCACTGCAGTAAGAAATTAGTTTAAAAAATGGTGTTTATGAATCTTTAAAAATGAAATAATATAAGCTAAAGAGGGGGTCTACCGAAAACCAGAAAACATGGCAAGGGGTCTACAAGACAAAAAAGTTTGGGAACCACTGCTCTAATAGCACTAGGGAAGAAGGAGTAATTGTACAATTTTGTCCTAGCATATGGGATGAAAGATGTGCCCTGACCTTTGTGTCTTTCTGTATATTTTATTAAATTTTGTTTTTGTATTTGAAGATTATGGTTCAGTGTTTGAGTCTTCTGTCCTGAAGGCTTTCTAATTAACTTTTTTGGTTAATTTAATGTTATATGTTAGGTACAATCAATAATTGTGTAAGATTCTAATTTGATCCGAAAATAGATGTGGGAGAAATAAAGTGTAGGTCTACAGCCATCAAAAGGGGACCGAACTTTTAAATATTCAGCCATATCTCTGAATACCTTGTCGGTATCAAACAAAATAATTAATTAGTAGTAATTTCTTTTAATTTTTAATGTTTAATTTCTTTTATTTTTTCGTGTATTGTCTTTGCCAATGAATAATTGTGTCAAAATTCAACTTGATCGGAGAATGGGTCTGAGAAAAGTAACATGCTCAAACTTTTTACCCGACAGACAGATGGACAGAAAGACAGACATAGTTGATCGATATAAGCAGGTCCAGACTAAAATAATTGGAGCACTGAGGTCAGGTGAATTTGGTGGTCCCCAAATGAAATGGGAAAAAAAAGGAGAAAAAAAAAGACAATTACACAGTTATTTAAAACCTAGTGTGCTAGTTTAGTACCGGTACTCCAACAATAACATTGGGCATACGTTTTTGGTACTTCTTCTCTTTAAAAAAATTATTAGTCTTGTGCAAGGCCTCCACCAATCGGAGGCACTAGCTGGCAACCTAGTTTGCCCATGCTTAATGGCCAACCCTGATATGAGCCTACATTATATTACAGCCACAGTCATAATATCACTATATATAATTCTCTTCTTCCCTCAACAGTTTAAACGAGTAGTAAGGAGTAAAGGAAAGATCACTCTGCGGATAGTCCACGAAAAAACAAGAGGGGGGGGGGGGGAGAACACGTAGTCACAAAATAGCAGGGCAGGACCGTTGAAATTTCACTCTTTTTTTTTTTTTTCATTTCTACCTCACGTTAAAAAAAAAGAGGGGGGGGGACGAGTAATCTACTCTGTAGTAACTATCGAAGCGACAGAGCACGCTCAAGAGTTTGGACACAATAGAAAGATCACTCTTTTATTTTTGCAACTCGGACAGAGGTAGTTATCCTAGGTAATTTAAGAGTGAAAAATAAATTTTCGTCTGTATATATTAGGAGATTGGTATGAGTTTTCAAAAGATTTTAATAATTTCCGGATATTTTCAGGACTTTTTCGAATATTTTGCAATTTCAGATTTCCAGGACCTCCTGTTAAATCGACAGGAGGCCGCCGGAAATCTGATATAAGTTATAAAATGGTTTAATTTAATAATTTATACACCTAAAATTAGCACGGATCATATAAAAGTGCTTGGCCCACTGCGGTCGCATAGGTTGCAGTGGCCTAAGGTTGGCCTTGCAAAATAGCGGCGTATGCTACGCCGCCGGTCGACTAGTATATAATATTTCAATGACTTTGAATACAACGTACCCGTGAAACACAGTCATTAAGTTAATTAATTTTATAATAAAGTGCAACATCGGGGAGAGAAGAGCGTCCACAAGTTTTAGAGAAATAAAGAAAATAATAATAAAATTTATATCCATCACAGCCTTCTCTAGTTACTACAACTGCTAGTAATCAAAATGATACAGAAAATTACATAGGCATAACAAGTGAATGTATAATGGCATTTAACTAGAGTAACATCAGTAGTAAAACTTGATCTAAACTTTGAGACACTCCAAGACAGGAGACTAAAAAGTAAAGTAGCTATAATACATAAAATACTGGAAAAAAAAACTGTCAAAAAAAAAAAAAAGAATTTTTGTTTTCAAAATTATTGTAATGTTAGCTAGTTCTAATCACTTTGTAGGATTTTATGAATTATTATCAAACTGTGAAAATTTGAAAACATAGAGAGATAGACGTCGCTACAATAATCAATTAACAAGGAAGTCTTTGCTCTGAGGGTTTTTTTTTTGGCGGGAGGGGGGTGACGGCAAGTAGGCCTATATGTGTTTGTTATTGATCAAACCAATTACATTTCTATATCTCCAAGAACTTTATTCACAAATTGATCGTCTCTTTCTTTATAGTTAATTAAAATTGTGTGTTCTCTTAGATGTAATGAATAACTAGAAATTTTTTGTATTTTTTTTTCAAGCAAAGCTTATATTAAGTGTAATTGAATCAACTAGTTTGAATCAGTCATGTCATGAAAGGTGTAACTAGACTGACAATATCAATTCGTGCGTTTACCTTTACAGTGTGCGCTATGATCCTATCACTTGTCTGGACCAGTTAGGAAAATGGGAGAGGGGGGGGGAAGAGGGGGTATCTGTGTGAGTGTTACTGTTAGATGACTTAAATTTAAGCTTGAGGGTTTTTTCCCCTTCTCGAACTAATAGCCTACACACTAACTATTGTGCCAACAAGGGGAATATGAAAATAGACGTTTTTGTAGTTATATATTTTTAGTTTTAAACTTTTGGGCGACAACCTAATACTTAAACTATGTATAAAGGGGACTAATTCAATTTACACAACTGTCAAGTACATTTTCTTTCCCTTGTTCGATACCAAACAAAAAAAAATCAACATATATTATCAAAGTCAATTAACTAATTGGTGAATGTCTATTTTTATATTTTTGTTAGGTGTGGGAGAAATTACGTGTAAAAACTTTTTACCGAACAGACAGACACAGTGAGTTGATATAATCTTTGTAAAAAGAGTTTTGTTATAAATATTATGTTATAGTGTTGACTAATTTTAAAACAACGCGGGAAAAGGGCAGTAATCAAATTTGTTTTGCTGCTAAAATTTGAGCCAACTTTCTTTTCCAGTGTTTAGATCTATATATGTCCGTTTTTGGAGGATGATTCTAAATATAGCCTATCTTACAGGCCACTTTTTTATTCATCCTTTTTAAAAATTATATTTTAAGTAATTAAGTAAATCAAATATAATAATTCTAGACTTATGGGGTGATATTTTTCCATGTGGAGTTTTCAAATAAATCATACTGTTTCATGTTACAAAATTGTAATCTTAGATTTTAATGTTTGTATTGTAAAAAAATCTGGCAATAGGTTGTTGACTTAAAAACCATGACTTCAAAGAATGGCGGATAATACGATTTCATCTTAAATGTAAATACAGACTCTGGATTTAGATCTAATCTAGATAAGTCTTGAAGATCTAGTATCATCTATATAATTTAATAAAGTAATCTTGATTATGTATATTCATAACAAACGAATATTCACATTTGACTAGAGTAACACCTTTAGTTAAATCACTAAATTTAGAAAGCCTTCAAGGCTTCACTTCACTGGCTTGGCTTCAGACTTCGCCGGTTCAGCCTAAGTTCAGGATAGAAGTTAGAAGAAGACTAGGTCACTAGCAATTATAGATCTAATTATTAATTATAATTAAACATAAAACATTGCACCATAATCTTCAAATACAAAAACAAAATTTAATAAAATACTCAGAAAGACAAAGTTGACAAAGGCAAAAAAAAAAAGATAAAGCCTTTTTTATTAAAGGCACATTCAGACATTCTAGGGAGGTGAAATAAAAAATTAATCTTTGAAAAATCAATTTTTCGTTAGTACATCATTAAAATACTTTAAAAGAACTTTCCAATGGTGTTTAAATTATGACTGTATGTTTAATAGTTAGAAAGTTATGATTTTTTTTGTGTCGTTTTGGCTTAACATAGGTTGACATGGAACAAGTGAGATGAGAGCGTCTCGCTCGCTAAGCCAGCGAGACACCCCCCCCCCGCTCAAAAAGTTGGAATTGAGTTTCGTAGAGGATAAATCTACTTGTTAAATAAGAAATTTAATAGTAGATTTAGTATTCATAGTGAATTTCTAGCTCACAAATCTGATTTCATTTATATTTATGAACTTTACTTGTTTAAAATGTAAACATTGATGAAATAAACAAATTATTGGGTCTAGATCTACAAGAAATGTCAGAGAGGCAGGGACAAAGTGGCGGCGTTGTGATGGCAGAAAATAACAAAATATTTAAAAAGTGGGATCAAAATTGTCTGAAACAATTATTTTTCAAATACGCTTTAAAATTAATGCGACAACGATTAATACACAAAAACTATTTGAATATATCCAGAATATTAGGCCTTACATGACCTCAAGAGGCTATAAGTTGATGATGAAATTTCCTTATCAAAATTCACAAAAACTGTAAAAATCCCATAGCCCACAATGATAACCGTATTTTCAAGTTTTTGAGCGATGGGACGGAGATATCGCGATAAAACTTGGTAGAATTATAGCCATATAATTATTATCACAATACACTAACAATGCTGATGTTTAAAAGTTACACTCCATTTTTATTAACGTGAAACAATGAGAGAACAACCAGCAGAGACTAATACACAGTTAATACACACTAATGAATCACTTAAGAGTAAACCGTGAACATACTGAACAATAGAACAAGGGAGACTACAAGAAAACAAACAAACACCCACACAACATACATAAACATAAATACACATATAAATGTTGTCACGGATGAATGTGTGTATGTATGTATAATCTATTTTTACATTCTGCGCAAATGACCAGAAGTGTGTTTTGTTGTCAGAGGTTGATCAGAGAGAGACCAGCGTGTGTGATATGCAGTAAAGCTGATTAAAGTTTATGTGTTTGATCTAGTGGTTTAATTGTTTTATTTCGTTAACTAGAACTGAACCAGGGACAACTAGACGTATCGAGACCTAAGGTAGATTCTATCGAGTTATAATTATAAATAGAATAGGAAAGCTGTGACACTTAATCTGACACTGAATCACTTAAGAGTAAACCGTGAACATACTGAACAATAGAACAAGGGAGACTACAAGAAAACAAACAAACACACACACAACATACATAAGCATAAATACACATATAAATGTAACATATGCTAGGACAAATTTGTACAAATACTCCTTCTTCACTAGTGCTATTACTAGATCTACTATTTTATTAGAGCATGGAATGGGTTGCCTGAGCTAGCCAGGAAAACCAGTGACTTGGCCTTTGCAGAATTTAAGTCATTGGATTGGTTAATATATATAAAGAATGCATAATATTTAATATCATATTAGTGTTCATGACTAGACGTCTAGACTAAAGAAAGCTAAAATATATAGATCTATATCTAGAGTCTATAAAAATCTAAAGTCTAAATCACTGACTAAATCATAAATGCATGAGGCATAGGACATATGATTTTTCAATCATCTTTTTGAAGTAACATCTGTATTATATAAGTTAAATAATATAAGATAAAAAAAGATTTATAAGAATTAGAATCTATCTACTTATAGTCTTTTATAGAATATATGCATCCTCCGTTTGGGACCCCTCAACTCAAGAAAACATTAAGAAACTGGAACAGACACAAAATAGAGCAGTGAGATTCATAACAAATGAATATTCACATTTGACTCGAGTAACACCTTTAGTAAAATCACTAAATTTAGAACGCCTTCAGGACAGAAGACTCAAAAGTAAGTAGCAATTATACATAAAACACTGAACCATAATCTTCAAATACAAAAACAAAATTTAATAAAATACTCTGAAAGACACAAAGATAAAAGCACATTCCTCGTCCCATATGCTAGGAGAAATTTGTACAATTACTCCTTCTTCCCTAGTGCTATTAGAGCATGGAATGGGTTGCCTGAGCCAGCCAGGAAAACCAGTGACCTGGCAGAATTTAAGTCATTGGTTAATATGCATGACGCGTAGGACGTAATCATCTTCTTTTTTGAAGTTCGACACTCGACTCGGGCAGAGTTATGTTTACTGAGCGCCTGAAGGCAGCACGGAAAAACCTTCTTCTAGATACCCCCTCCCCCACTGGTCCACAACTGAGATTGGACCAAAGCGCTCTGTGTATGCTATAAGCATGAAAGTAGCGCTATATAAAAGCCATATAATTTTATTTAATTTTACCATAATTGTGTCATTGTTCTGTAAATTAGAAGCCTTTTTAGCCACATTATTCAGTTCATCCACTTTTCCCTTCAGCTACTGTTATGTGCTGTGTTGAATGTAAAATATTGAGCTAGTCTATTAGATCATCAAAGTCAAATAAATTATAATGGAAATGGCATTTTGTCTTTACAGAGTTTTAGATTTTAAGAAAAAATGTTTCCTGTGGTCAAAAAGAAAGAGTGTCATCTGGTCAATGGAGTGCAGGGGAAGCGTCGTCTTGGGCGATTTCCAGTTTCATCGTCTTCAGTCATTGTTAAAACAACAAACAGTGCTTCAACAGTGGATAAAGACTGTGTGAAAATAAATGATCAGGTATAATTATTTTAACTTAAGTTTAGATTATAATTTCCTCAAAAATCACTCTTTGTGGTGATTCTATTATTCTTAAGCCTGTTTTTTTTCTTCTTTCCTGCAGATCAAAGACAACTTAGATATGCCAGACATTTCTTTTTCTCCCCTTTCAGGTTCCATTGATTCATCTCTGTTGTGTGAAATTGAAAAAGTAGAATCTGTTATTAATAATAAACGTACAAAATCACATTTAACCAAAAATGCTTGTACAGAAATTTCAAGTCGTTCGGATCATGTTAATGAAAAAAAACATAAACTAGCCCGCTCAAAAGAGGCTGTTGAGAAAGAAAATTCTAAGGTTTTGGATGCCAAACGGAAGCACAGCAAAATGTCTTGCCAGCATCCTTCTTTGTCATCTAACTTTGATTCATGTGATAGCCCAACAAACAGCCCAAGGGACAAGAAACCAAAGCAAAATCTATCTAGAATTGTAACACCTAAAACTAATATACTGTCCGTGGGCCAGACACATAAAATAAATATTGAAAGCTGTTTCCAAACTTCACCCAACTCCAGTGTTGACCAAGTGTCAGATGACATGCTTGAATCTAGGCTAAGACCTGGAAAGATTAGTACCTCAACCACACTGGAGTCCACAAACAGTTTTCATCAAAGTATAGGTAAATATAAAGTTTTAGATTTTTTAAGATTTTGGCAAGGTAGAGAGAGTCAGAAAATCTAATTTAAAGCATGGCTCCTATAAATGGAGTCTCTTAATATGTTATAATAGATGATATTTACAAATATGTGTGATGAAATTATCAAATACTTAAATTTTATATGTCTCTTATTAAAAATAGTATTACATTTGTTATGCATCAGTTGTCGGTGTTATTATTTCTTCATCTGTCTGTTATATGTTGGACCATTGGGGCACCACACTTTATCTGTCAACCAACTTTCTCCACTTCTCTCTTTTGCCAGGATTAGACTCCATTCCATAGCCAGGTCCATTTATTTCTTAATATTATTCTCCCAATGTTTCCTCTTTCTGCCTCTCTTTCTTTTCCCAGCTACTGTTTCCTGCAGGAAAATCTTTGCAAGCCTTTAGGATCTTGTTACATGGCCGTACAGTATTACTTTTTCTTTAGAAGGCTACACATGGTAGACTCTCAATGTCGTGATTTTATTTGATACAAACACAGAGAACTGTCTGAAATAAACACAGAACTCTTTGAAATAAACACAGAGAACTAGTAATTTGTTTTTTAACCTCTTGAATCTGAAGATATGTTTTTTTTTCTGAAGTATTTAGAAAACAGTTTGGACACAATATTCTTGAAATATATTGTGTTATTGTAAGAGCTATTGAAAATTTAAGATAAAATTTCAAATTAAGTTATTTATAAATAACATTAACCTTTGCATTCCATCTCATATTTGTTTAATAATCCCTAAAAAAAAAAATAAATGTAAATCATTTTCATCCTGTTGTATTTTTGAAATTGTAATTTAAAAAATATTTCTGTTTTTTTCCAATATAATAGAAACATAAGGGTTTTTTTTACGTTTTAATGAAATTTACATTAATAGTTTATTTCATTCTGATCATTTATCTATTACCAGAGTGCTTGAATTTAACAGAAGACAAAAGACTGTTAAGCTCCTGGGGTTTACCAGAACCAGTCCTGGATGTGTACAAGAAGCAAGGAATCCGCACCATGTTTGAATGGCAGGCTGAGTGTTTGCTGACTGGAAATGCTCTCGGTATTTAACCTGCAGTCCTTCTTTATTATCATTGGAGAGAATTCATTTTTTTTTTTTTTTTTTTGTGGGAAGAGATGAAAGTGACATTTAAAAAAACAATTCATAAAATTTGAAAGAAAAACTATTTTATCTTTGTTTACTAGTTAAATGTTTCTCTTGTTTTGATATAAAAACAAATCCTGTAAATAGTATAAATAGTAACTGTTCTTCAAAAAAAAAAAAAGCTTTCCTGCTGCTGGATTGAACACCTACATATCAGAATACAATAGACATATAAAAAGAAAACTCTGCTGGACTGGAATAAATAAAACCATGACATTTGCGTCATGAGGCTTTTATAAGCTACAAAAAAAAAAAAGACAACAGAAAATAGATTTTTAACTTACCTGTTGTTTTTTTTTTTTTGGCTATTAAGTCATAAAAAAAATAAGCACCTGATCTCTTCAACAATGCAGTGACAAAAATACCTGTCTGCAGATTAAAAACAACAAACTTATTAACATCTATTCGTTTGCAGGAAATCAACATCAACAACCAACACACATTTCTTTCCACCATTCCACATTCCACCACCTTACCATCCCCCCTTTTTTTGTCAAAGACATTCATCTTAGTTTGACCACCTCCTCCTGATTTCCTGTGCTTTCTTACCTGTACTAGCTCACTGAAAGTCTTTTTTTGTGCTAATTATTTGTCCAGCAGGCTTGCCAATATGTCTAATGTGACATTGCTCGTTAGTTATAATGCGGGTTCTCCTATACAGTTGATTGACTTAATTTATTGGTATTCAAATATCAGTGAAGGGTTTACAGCATGGAAAAGTACTTTTTACTTTTATGCTAAAATGAGCACATATTATTCTAGGATTTTATCATGTCATTTATGTAGCTTGGCCCATTCAAATTCTTTTTCCATACCTATCAGAAAAATAAAAATGAAGAAATTCTAAATTGAAATGAAAAAAAAAATTCTTTGGGCTTAGTCCTTCTTTCATGAAGTAAAATTTCTTTTTAAGAATTTGCTGGGACATCATTTATCATTGCTATATTACATTCAGGGCTGTTCTGAGATAATTGGAGGCCCCATGGGAAGTGAGTTTGGTGGCCCCAAATTAAGTAGAAAAATAAAACTAAACAGCGAGAGAAGAAAATTACCCAATTTATTTAAAACCTAGTGTACTCCAATAATAACATTGGCACAAGATTCGCTGTTTCTTTTTTGTGATGATGCCTATCTGTCTTGTAGTTAATTGATACCTGTCTGATTCCAACGGATTACCTTGGAGATGTCTAGGTTTCTTGTGCGGGTGTATTTCAATGAGATTAACAAGAAAATAGACACATCGAGTTTTAACAAATGAAGAGACGAATCCAAAGAGGTTGAACAATTCATATATAAGGTTTAATCCACAAACGGCCACAATTGAGTCTCTGTCTTTATACAAACTAAAAATACTAACTGTCTAACATTTTCTAAAAAAATGTTTTTAATCCTCTGCAAGGCCCCCACCGATTCGAGTTTGCTTTTATGTAGTGGATTTATTTAATCTTAAACTGCATAATATCAGCCAAGGCTATAAATTGTTTTAAAATAACAATGTATTGAATTGAATGAAATGTAATGTTGCACAAATAATTGCAGTATTGTTTTGTTCTGTTTTGTAGGGGGAGATAATCTTGTCTATTCAGCTCCAACTAGCGCTGGTAAAACTTTGGTGGCAGAGTTGTTGGTCTTGAAGAAAGTTCTAGAAACAAAGAAGAAGGCTGTTGTCATCCTGCCATTTGTGGCTGTAGCCAGAGAGAAGATGTACCAGCTCCAAGTAAGTTGAATGGTATCTTGTACCGGTAATTCTGACATTTATCATATTGGCAAATTTTAGAGTTAAGATTTGAATATTTTGTTATTCAGACTTCCATACGTTTTATGTCCAATGCTTTTATCGGTCAGAGCCTGTACCAAGACATTGGAGTAAGAGTTGGAGGATTCATGGGCAGTAACTCTCCCAGCGGAGGTCTCTCTCATGTTGACATTGCTGTGTGCACCATTGAGAAAGCTAATGGTCTACTTAATAGACTAATGGAAGATGGGAGAATTAATGAGATAGGTAAGCCAAGTTTTGTTTTTTAATTTTGGTTATAGCTGACATAAAAAACATTTTGACTCTCTTTTTAAATGTGGGAGGGCTGTTCAAATTTGTCATAATCATAGCGAGAGTTTATGACATTTGACATTTGGTGAGTTGAGTAACAAATGGAACATTGTGCTGACCACTTTAATATTGGATTGTTTGGGATGACATGAAGAGTTAGATAATATTCACTAATAGCAAATATTTTAAAACTACTTATCAATCAAAAGCAATGTTGAACACAATGTCTATGTGTATGAAAAGTCCAATTTGAAATATTCACATAACATTTTAAACTAGAGAAATTTTAAAAAATAGATTGGCCAAACTCATTCATGCTAAAACACAATAAGTAATGTAATACTGAGTGCCACCCAAATATAGTAATCAGTTTTCAACAATGTAAATTTGTTTCAGTTGTCAGACTATTTTTAGATTATAGGATCAGTTATTGAGCTATCAATGAACTATTTTCTTTTCTTTGGTGGCAGGTATTGTGGTGGTTGATGAACTTCACATGGTTGGAGACTCTCACCGAGGCTACCTACTGGAGCTGATGCTGACCAAATTAATGTATCTAACTCGCAAGTAGGTCTGGCCTTTCTCACCTGGTTAATAAATATATGCATACATAGTAGTGTTGACGTAATCAAGAAATGTAAACATTCAAAGTTGTAGAGTTTTGTGAAAATTGTATTTGTGCTTGCCTATTGCTAATTTTTTTAATCATTTATTTGGGGTGTAACTGCTTAGTGCTTAAGGGTGTGAAGGCTTAACAGCCTTAGGGGTAGCTTGAATGTTTATATCAGTTTTTAACTCTTTCTCTCCATAATTATTTACCACATTCTGGTGGAATCAACGTTGGTATCGCCTGTTAGGAGCGAAAGAGTTAAGATATCTACAGTTCATAGGTATGTATGCAAACGCACGTGACATGAAGCTCTTCAAAATCGACACTAGCAGCTGGGAAAAAGTAGCACTGGATAGATCTACATGGAGAGAGCATAAAGGAAGGGTCTTGGATTGCAGATGCCATACACTACAGAAGCAGAAAGAAGGGTGATAATGCAACGTCGCCTAGTGATCACACAGGCCCAACCTGCGATCACAGCTGTGTATCAAGGATTGGCCTCTTTAGTCACACAAGAAGTTGCGAAAGGAAAAGATCGTCTCTCGAGATGTAAAATGCCACAGACAGTTCATATGTATATTTCTTTTTTATTTTATTGACTTGTGTCAAGATTGCTTGTCCTACCAACTAATGATGTGTTGAATTTCAGGACCACTAATGAAGACAGGGTTCAGATTGTGGGCATGAGTGCCACACTACCCAATCTCCGATTGCTTGCTGATTGGCTGAAGGCTTCTCTCCACTGCACTGCTTTCCGCCCCGTACCCTTGACAGAGTATGTCAAGGTGGACAACAAAATACTTGACAGTGACTTGATAGTCCAGCGAGAGATTCCAGCTTCCTTGACCTTTCCAAATGATCAAGATCATGTTGTTGCCCTATGTTTAGAGACAGTCACAGCTGGCCACGCTGTCCTTATATTTTGCCCAACAAAAGCCTGGTGTGAAAATTTGTGTGAAACAATAGCAAGACATTTTTTCCAAATACTTCAGATTCAAAATAAACAAGAGCTTGAAGGTAGGACACTTTTTTTATTGTTTTTTATTTCTTTGCTTTTTCTTCAGTAGCATACAACAGTTAAACAATAATGAATAGATCTGTATTACTTTTTACTTATCTGTATTTAGGATTACTTTTTACTTATCTGTATTTACTTTCTTACTTAGACTTAGGTCCTCCCATGCTGTTCTTTTTACTTATTTCTATTTAATCGTAAAAAAAAATTGTCTCAATTTTAATTTGCACCAAAACAACAAACAATCTCATCTCTAATCTGTCCCATTACTTATGTCGAAGGTGTGCTGAGACAGTTCGCATAACCAAGTCCTTCCATTTTTTCCTGTTTAGCAGCTGTTTTAAGCCTTTCAAAAGAGAGGCTTGTCCACCCTTTTGTGTAAAATCATAAATGCCTTTAGCTCAAAAAGATAGTGCCAGTTCCTTATTTCAATGATTCAGAGCAAAGTTTTGACTTAGAAAAAAAAAAAGAACTGGAAAACATGAATAGTATTTAGTAAAGTTACTTTTGACACCGAAATGAAACAGTTTTTCATGATTTTGTGATGATTTTGAATTTATAATTTTGTTTCCAATGTCCTGGCCGAAAATATATATTTTTATTTTGAATGCTTGCATAAAAAGAAATCCAGATGTGTCTTAATAGTATAATCTAATTTTTCCTCATAACCAATATATTTGCAAGAAACTGCTATGTTTTACTTGGTTCTCTCTTAACAATATCTTAGTCAAAACCCTGCAAATTTTACATAGACTATCTGAGAGACAGCTAGAGGTGCTGTGGCTCAGTGGTAAAGCGCTTGGTTTCTGAACTGGGGGTCTTGGGTTTGAATCCTGGTGAAGACAAGGATTTTTAATTTCGGAATTTAGGCGCCAATTGGTACCTGACTTTAGTTGGGGAAAAGTAAAGGCTGTTGGCGGTTGTGCTGGCCACATGACATCCTCGTTAAACATGAGCCACAGAAACAGATAACCTTTACATCATCACAAGGTCTGAAAGGGGAACTTTACTTTTTAGAGGAGACATGAGACACCATTGTCATAGTAACCCTATACTGATAATAATAAAATAAGCTCAACAGTTATACTTCTTGCAACAATGATCTCTTGTTGCATTGACCTGTTGCCACAAAATATGTTGGTTTAAGTTTGATAGCTTTACAGTTTTTTAATGCATTTCATTATCAGCAAAACAATATGTTGTCAAATTCACTCTTTCTCTCCAGGCATGCCTAAGAATTCAAATGGTGAGCTATCGCTGCATCTGGACAAAAGCAAACTTGAAGATACCATAGAGCAGTTGAAGCGAAGTCCAGCAGGAGTTGACCCTATGCTGGGCAAGTGTATCATGAATGGAGTTGCCTACCACCATGCAGGTGCAAATCTAGACAAACTTCAATCTTTAAGCAATATCTGTAATCTTTTAAAAATGCCAATTAGACAGAATTAGGTGAAAAAACAATTAGCTTTATCCATTATCATCAGGAACAAATCTATATATTTTGAACAGTCCTACATCTTTATACATATTCAACCCATAAACACAAACCCAGCAGATTTCTACATTTTTATTTAAAAAACAAAAACAAACAGTTTTCTACACTACCATTGGAAACAGCTCAAAAGCTTTTCAACATAGTCATTGGGAACATATTCATTTAAAACTACTTAAATAACTCAAGATAGTTTTGGTCTGAATTGCAAAAAATCACAGCAAATATTCCACTAAGATTGTTTAGATTTAAATTTAGCTTTGTATATTTACTGTCTTGTTTTATAAATTATAATTCTTATTAAAGTATTAATTGCTAAGAGAATTTAATTGGTCACTGATGGGCATAGTAAATAACAGCCGAATTGCAAAATAAACAGTTTTAATGGTTACCTGATTTTTTTTATAATTATATGGGGGATGTTTGAGTGACTTAAACTGTTTGACTGCAGAACTAAGACTAGAGGCTTAAGTTTCATTTCCTTTTTTTTTCAGGGCAGCAAAAATATAAAACCTACATTTGTATATCAATAACCCATGTCTATGAGAGAGATTAAACCAAAATACACTGTGGGTGCTACTGCTTGAAGAGGCATTATACAAATACTACAAAATATTAATAACATTTGCATATAATGCATTTCTACAGGCCTGACATTTGATGAAAGAGAAATCATTGAAGGTGCCTTCAAGGAAACATTCTTAAAAGTTTTGGTAGCAACATCAACCTTGTCATCTGGTGTCAACCTCCCAGCCCAGCGGGTGCTGATCAGGACGCCAATGTTTCATGGCCAGGTGATTGATTCTCTCACCTACAAGCAGATGTCTGGCAGAGCAGGGAGGAGGGGAGTGGACAAATTTGGTGAATATTTTAAGCTTTCAAATATTACCATATTTGTGTTTTTTTTTTTGTTTTTTTTTTGGCGCCCCCCCCCCCCATCCCATAATCTGTGATAGATTATTGTAGCACTACTGCTGATCCTTTCACAAACACTTTGTCTTAAAATCCATTTATTGTTACAGTAAAAACAGTGAAGCAAAATAAATGAAAGAAGGACAGTCAACAAATACAAAACAGGTTCAATGATTGTGTGAAACTGACATTCTGGTCTTGAAATACTCACAGTTTTACCTATTATAGTTACTTAAAAAGTTTTCATGAGATTTGAACGTAGAAATTTTTATATTTTTTTTCTAGCTGCTCTACATTGGAAACACCACCACACTTACCTTATTGCATGATCATGTGTTACAATTGCCTATTGATTATAATCATTCTTAGTACATTCTGGCATTAAATTTGGGTCAACTTTGACTCTGTAGTGCATTTTTTTAGTAATAAAGTATACAAAGCCTAGACTGAGGTGGGAAATGGCTAGCCAGTTTGGAAAATGGCTGAATTTTGTACGGTGGCCATGGAACATGGTCTTTGAGTCCAAAGCATCAAATTAGCTTTGGATATTGACTTGTATTAAGTTTTATAGACTTATTACTTTAAATGATCTTTGCATGTTTGTCAACAGGGGAGAGTATCCTGATGTGTAAGCCTCAAGAGAAAACCAAAGGTCAAAACCTAATCAAATCAGCCTTGCCAAATGTAGAAAGTTGTCTGCGATTGACTACAGATCAAGGTCTGAACAACTGCCTGAAACGTGCCATTCTAGAGGTGGGGTAACATTGAGTTGTAATCTATTTTTAGAAAAGGTTGGTTAGTGCAGATTGTGGCCCTTGGTCCCTTAAATTCTTCTCTTTCAGCCTCATTTTAGTTTTACATTTAGATAATTCTTTCAACTAACCAAATGGCCCAACACTGGTAATCAGAATACTTTTTTTTAGGCCACACTACTTCAGGGCAGAATGTAGAAACAATCTTAGACCAATCTGCTATTTGAAAAGGGAGAAAAATTAGTTCTGGTAGATAGATATATATATAATTTTCACTTCATATGTAAACAAGAAAAACACACAAAAAATACTTTTTAAAAAGACAAAGCCTATATTAAGTGTAATTGTATCAATTAGTTTGGACTAGTCATGCATTGACCTACACATATAAATCTGTGCGTTAGAAATATTTTTACCAATTGTTTTTGTTTAGCTTTTAGCCTTCTCACTGCTCTATGATCCTATCACGTGTCTGGACCAGTTGTGAAAGGGGGAGGGAAGAAGAAGGTGTATCATGGTGAATGTTTACATAATCGTTTTTTAAATGCATAAAAAAAAATGTTCACTCTGGGCTCGAGTCCTCAAGGGGACTAATTCAACTTATACCACCACATCTGTCAAGTATGATTTTTTCCCTTGTTCAAAATAATTAATGTATTAGTAAGTAAAGTTAAGTTTCCCTTTCAGACCTTGGGATTCTTGATTCTTGTGTTCTCAGGTAAAGGAAATAATTGTGCAAAATTTCAACTTAATTCAAGGTGTGGGAGTAATAATGTATACAATCTTTTTACCATACCGACAGATTAAGTTGATTTTATTGACCTCCTTCAGAACGACTATAGTTCATCTCGAACACTTTTTCATGTGGCTGTGGAGCCCTATTTTGGAGAGACACTCCGGTCCACATATATTGCAGTCAAGGTGGCTTTCGCTTTGGTGGTAGAGGAGCTGGCCATTTTCTGTGTGGCGTGCTTTTCTTCAACAGCTGAGGCCCATGTACTCTCGCTGTCCATAGCTTTCTTGGTCACTGTCTCTCTCCAACTAGTGTGGTCTAAGGCTATGTCTTCCCAATGGTCAGTATCAATGTTATCACATCCACATAACGGAGGTGGGGGCGACCAGTTTTTCTTGAGCCAGAGGTGAGTTGCCCGTACAGAATGATTTTCGGGATACAATTGTCCTTCATCTGGCGAACATGTCAGAGCCAGAGCAGGCAGCGTTGCCTGAGGACTGTAAAGATGCTGGGAAGGTCCGTTCTCGCGAAGATCTCGATATTACACACTCTTTCTTTCTATGTTATTTTTAAGATCCTTCGAAGGCAGTGCAAGTGGAATGAGTTAAGTTTTCTCTCTTGTTTTGTATAGGTATTCCATGACTCACTGTCGTGCAGTAGCATGCTAAGAACGCATGCCTTGTAGACCTCCATTTTGGTCGCTGTGGTGAGCTTCTGGTTTTCCAAAACTCTTTGTCGGAGTCTAGCGAAGGTTGATGCTGCCTTCCCTATGCGTTTTTTTAATCTCTTTTAGAGACAGGTCATCTTGAATTGTAGATACTTCTTCTTCTAGCCAGCTTTTTGCTGCTGAGCTGTGAGCTCTTTTGCAGACTGTCCCAATGAAAAAATGGTTTGCAGTTTTCTTCAGTTGTTTGGCACCGCCGTACAGGGTGTTGGCTATGTTGGGCTGGAGTAGTAGTAGGGTCTGCCTAAGATGGATTAGGAAGGGGCATTCAAAAAGGATATGTTTTACAGTTTCATAAGGGTGGGCGCAATGTCTACAAAGGGGGAGTTGTGTGGGATTTATTTTATTGAGATGGTAATTTAACAGAGGTGTGTGTCCTGTCCTTAGTTGGAAGATTGTAGATTGCTCTTTGCAGGGGAAGAAGTTAATACTGTCCAGTTTGTTAGGCATGTTCATTTCTTTGTACATGGCTTTGTTGCCCATTGGTTGAGCCACTCCTCTTTGTGGTTGTTGATTAACATTGACCTTAGGGTGAGATAGTTAACAGGTCTATCTGGTTGTTCCATAGATGATCCTGCCTTTGAAAGCTTATCTGCCCTTCATTTCCCATGATGCCAATGTGCCCAGGGATCCACTGTAATGTGATGTTGATATTTTGTCATCATCTGGTGTATTATCACTATTAGTGTTGTCAACTCTCTTGGGCTTTTTGAGGTGCTGCTGTTAAGTGCTTGAAGAGTGGATTGGGAGTCTGTAAAGACAACAATATATCATATAATTTGTTTTCGATTGTCTGCAAAGCTATGGTAATTGCCTCAATTTCGGCTTGGAAGTTTGAGCAGTAGTCTCCACAGAGTGCACTTATTTCAAAGTGTTTATTTTTGGAAAAGACCAGGAAAGCACCAAGACCAGCATTGATGGTGGCTTTGAAGGCTGATCAATCAGTGTATATATGGATGGCTGTTTTTTGATAGCTTTCAATTGTTTTGAGCTCTAGCAGATTTGATTCTTTTGTTAGAGTGTTATTTACTATTTGTGTTTTAATGGTTGGTTGTTTGTAGTTAAGGAATTGTAGATACATGGTAGCAGAATTTATTAACAGCATCTAGCTTGTTATCGATGAGGATGGATGGTGGTGCTGTAGCAGGCGGTCCCATAACATTAGTTTTCTTTGTTAGTTCCGCAAGTTGATATAAGCTTTGTAAAAATACTAGAAAACATCACAGGTTACAAACATTATAAAAAACAACATTATTACAAATTTAAAAAAAACAAACAAACTATTAAGTAGGTGACATTGTTTTATTTCTATAATAAAAAGTAAAGTTCCTCTTTCAGACCTTGCCATCTATAGGGCAGATTTTGTTAAGGTCATCTGTTTCTTTGGCTAATGTTTAATGAGTAGGTTGTCACATGGCTAGCACAACAACCAACTGTCTTTACTTTCCCCATCTTAAGTCAGGTGCCTATTAGGGTTGGATGGGCACCCTGAAAATCAAGAAATTAAATTCCCAGTCTTCACCGAAATTCAAACACAGGACATCCACTCAGCCACCACCACATTCATCTCCATTTGTATGATTTGGTCCTTTCCTAATGAAATTGATTGTTTCTTTTGTACATTGCTGTGGCGTGGTAACAATTCTCCACCACAAGACATCTAAAAATTAAAATTTAGAACGATCATGACCATTTCAAACAAACAAGCTCTATATCCTTTAAAGTCTCTCACACTTGGTCAGTCCCACCCCTTCTTAAGTTTTTTTTTTTTGTGTGTTCTTATTACTAGTAGAAATAGTGCATTGTAGTCAGGAGAATGAATTTCCGAAGCTCAGAAAGCAGGAAAATGCTTGTGGCCAGGGTTTTAAGAGCTGGCTTAAGGGAGGAGGGGCGTACAAGTTAATATTTGGTTTTGGTCTATGAGGGCTTCGAAAGTAAAAGTTTGAGAAACAATGCTTATAATGTATGATTTATTTGATCTTTGATTCATGATCTTTGTTCTATTCAAGATTGGGTTGGCTCTTACACAGTCAAAATCTTTGGACCATGTGGTAGTGTTTGCAGTTTTGATGCGGAGACCATGGCAGTCTGTGAAGCCTTTAAAGTCATTGACTCTCAACTTGGCGAAGGACATTTGAGGGCAACACAGATTGTTGTGGTCACTGACTCAAAATCTGTACTACATGCTTTGCAAAGCCCCGGACCATGGCCCCCCAATATCAACACTGTCATCATGGCTTCACATAACATTAAACAACGCTATGGCACCCCTGTAATTATGCAGTGGGTACCGAGTCACATAGGTGTGACTGGCAACACAATTGCAGACTCTTTGGCCCACCAGGGAGGGCAAATTCCACCCACTGATGAGGCTGTAAGCTTTCATCAAGCCCTGGCTATAATACAAAAAACAGAAATGGAAAAGTGGTTTGAGTGCTGGGACAAGTCCCAAAAAGCCAGTGGAGTCTGGGAGCGCATGAGGCGCCCTGACCACACTTCCCCGTGGTGTAGGCTGTCCAGGCCTGAGCAAGCTATTATAGCACAGTGCAGGACAGGCCACTGTCCTGTTGGAGGCCACTGTCCAGTTGGCTCATATTTCTCGCGGCTATGGCCAAATTTTGATTCATGTTGCCCCCGCTGCGGGAAGAAGAGGAAACCGTGCCTCATATTCTGTTTGACTGCCCCAGACTTGCTGATCTCTTGACAGGTCTGGAAAACCAAAAATTCTCGACCTGTATGGCGACATTTATGCACTACGCAAGACAGCAGGGTTTCTGTCCAGGGCTTTTTCAAGAGAGGATTTGAGCCTCTCAAGCCCTCACTCTAATGGAGTTTGATGATGATGATGATGATTCAAAATTGGGTGGAAAAAGTCATAGGTGGTTAATATTTGTTTTTTCGTCTAAGGTAGTTGTTAGTGGAGCGGCTTGTAGTTATGAAGATGTTCTGTCCTACATAGACTGTTCCCTGCTTTCTGTCTCACTGCGAGATGAAGACCTAGACAAAATGGCAGTAGTAGAGAGCTGTATCCAGTATCTGCATGAAAATGAGTTCATCTCAGTTCACATGCCTCCTAGTGATGGAGCCACTGGTAAGTAAGGACAGGCTCATAGCCTCTAATCCTTTGCTGTACCTCAGGTAAAATGTTTTACCTGTATGTCTTGGTTGTTCTATCAACATAATAGTTATTGGCTTAACATACTTTTTCTTTACTCTTGGCTGCAAAGTCAGGGTGAGTTGTCAGTTATAAGGGTTTTTAAATAATAAAAAGTCCCAACTACACCTGTTTGGTTATCACAAAATTTGTCATGAAATTGATATTTTGCTTAATTAAAAAAAAAAAAAATATGGCTGATATAGTACTATCATGGCTTCCATCCACCAGTTTCTCTGCCATCTTCAAATTTAATAATGAAAATAGTTTTACAAACTAGAATCTAATTGTATTTGTTTATATTCTAAACACAAAATTCAGATTAAATTTGCTTAAGATTGCTAATTACTAAAACATTAAGATTATGCTTTATTTGTTGAGTAGTGCCATAAGAAATTGTTTAGAAAATCTTATTATTTATTTATTCTTTGTTACTAGGAGATGGTGCTTCAAAGACCAAGAAGTTTTTCTCCACCCAACTTGGCGTAGCCATATTTGCTTCCTCTCTCTCCCCTGAGGAAGGCCTGCAGGTATTTGCTGAGCTTCAGAAGGCCAGAAAATCTTTTGTTTTAGACACAGATCTACATCTTATTTATCTGGTGAGTTGTTTTTACATAGATATTAAAATGTTATCCTTTGCTAAAATGTCTCCTAACAATTTTTTTTTAAATTAAATATTCTACGTTATGTAACATATGCTGTTCTAGAAAAATATAAACACCTTACCATTTAAAGCACTGCCATAAAGATTTAATGAATTAAAATACTGAAATATAATATGTTAGCATATATACAGTGTCACAGCTTTCCTATTCTATAACTCTATCTACTTATAACTCTGTAGAAACTAACCTTAGCTCTCGCTGCGTCTCTAGGTGTCCCTGGTTCAGCTGTAGTTAACGAAATAACACAATTCAACCACTACATCAAACACAGAACCTTTAATAAACTTTTACTGCATATCACACACAAGCTGGACTCTGTCTAACCACTCTCTGACAACAAAACACACTTCCGGTCATTCGCGCAGAGTGTAAAAATAGATTATACATACATACACACATTCATCCGTGACATCTCGCCCCTCCTAAAATTAAAATCGATTTTTACAAAGATCACTAAATAAAACGATTATAAAACAAATATCAAACATTACACCACAATACAACAAAAATGTTCGTTCGATAGGCCACAAAGGCTCTGGGTATGCAACACAGGCGGTTATGTAGTCATACAGACTTAAACATAGTCACAAAGATCTTGATATAGTCACACAGACTTCAATGTAGTCACACAGACTAAGTAATAGACACACAGTCTATATTAAAGATACACAGTCTTAGTAGAAGACACACAGTCTTAATTGCAACAAAGTCAAAACTGTTGAAGACACACAGTTTTTGTGAAGCAACACATGCTTGTAAGAAGCCACGTAGGCTTATACCTATGATAAGCATGACAGAATGTCCGCTACCACGTTTCCTTTACCTGGAATATGCTGCACTTTGAACTGAAAGTCCTGAAGCATCAGGGCCCAGCGAGTTACCCTGGAATTTACCGACTTACGTGTGTTTAAACAGCGTAAGGGTGCATGATCTGTGCGGAGTACGAATGTTCTGCCTAACAGGTACTTGGCCAACTTGGTTACTGCCCAAACAACTGCCAAGCACTCTCTTTCTACTGTGCTGTATCGTTGTTCTGCTGAAGACAACTTTCTACTGACGTACATAACGGGATGTAGAATGCCTTGTGATTCCTGTGCTAGGCATCACCCGATAGCGACAGCAGATGCATCAGTAGCTAGTATGAATTCCTTCTGACAGTCAGGTAGACGCAGGATCGGTTTCTCAGCAAATGCCTTCTTTATCTTCTGCAGCGATTCTTCACAGTCATGTGACCATCTGATCACATTGGGTGCTCCCTTTCTGGTCAGGTTTGTAAGTGGCTCAGTCATCTCTGCAAAATCTGTTGTAAACCTTCAATAGAAAATGCAGAGTCCCAATAAACTACGGACCTGTCTCTTGGTTTTTGGTTGACGAAGATTCATAATCCGTTGTCGCAGTTCAGGTTGCGGTTTCAGTGAGTGTCCTCCAATTACATATCCTAGAAAGGAAATGTTCTTGCAACCAGTCTCTACTTTAGATGGTCTCACGGTTAAACTGTTTCTCCTCAATGTATCTAGAACCATTTCTAGATGTTGTAGGTGATCTGACCAAGTAATGTCATGAATGCAGATGTCGTCTATGTAGCACAGTACATGGAGTAGATTAGACAACACCTTTCTCAACATTCTGCTGAACGTTGCTGGTGCGTTGACAAACCCGAAACTCATGACATTAAATTGAAATAAACCGAAAGGACTACTAAACGCTGTAAGTGGTTTAGCTTTATCTACTAAAGGTATCTGCCGATACCCACGGGTCAGGTCTAGCTTTGTAAAAAATGCTGCGTCGGCCATTTGCGTCTTGCTATTTTTTCTCTTAAAAAAATTGAGTCCTGTTGGAGGCCCTTGTTTATTTGATGCCCTAGCCAGGTTCCTAGTTTGCCTATGCCTAAGGCTAACCCTGGTAGCAAATGTAATGCCGCAAAATGTGATTTAGGATAATATGTTTTCCTAATTTAAGTTACCTAAATATGAAAAAAAAAGCAATTAAATATTGATTACTTTAGTCAAAATGTATAAAAATTTGTATCAGCTTACCAGCAGAAATCAGTTGCTTTAGAAAGTTATAATTATAACTTTTGTTAAGCTTGTATTCCATGCCCTGTGGATTCTGGTTCATTATTATTTTTTATTTTTGACTTATGAAAGGAGTATGTATCTTGGGGCTTTTAATGTTACTTCTAGATGCTCAGCAATCACACGTCATTAGGAGTCAAATCTAAAATCCAGCTATCCTCTTCTACTTCCTCATATACATAGCCTCTATTTTGGTATTATGCATGTCATATTTAGAGTAATTTATTTTGGTATTATGCATGTCATATTTAGAGTAATTTATTTTGGTATTATGCAGGTCATATTTAGAGTAATTTATTTTGGTATTATGCAGGTCATATTTAGAGTAATTTATTTTGGTATTATGCATGTCATATTTAGAGTAATTTATTTTGGTATTATGCATGTCATATTTAGAGTAATTTATCAACCAACATTCAATTTTAGAAATTTAAGCCTTTCAAGGAAGATATTGAAAAGTGTTGGTGAAAGCCTTGTCTTACTTCAACTATGGTTTTAAACCAGTCCCCAATATCATTGTTGAAGTACTAGTGACATCCTTGTAGAGGTTCTGGATAACTTTAATTATGTTTCTATTTATTTTGTACTTTTCCATAGTTGCCCAGAGTGCCCCATAAGATACTTGATCGAAAGCTTTCTTGAAATCAATAAAGACAAGGAAAATATTCTCTTAGTGTTGGAGGTATTTTTCAGAGAGTATTCTGAGGTTTAGGATTTGTTCTGTTGTGCTGTGACCTTGTCTATAATCCGCTTGTTCTTCTAATATAATTTTGTCTGCTATCGGTTTTAGCAGATTCAATATTATTTTTAGCAGTACTTTGCTGGGATGGCTTATGAGACTGATGGTGCGGTAGTCTTGACAGAGTTGTAAATTGCCTTTCTTTGGAAAGGTGATGATGATTGGGTCCAGGGTTTGGGCCATTCTGTCAGATCTTGTTGCAAATCATAAACTTAAATTATAAATGTTTTTAATTAACTCCCCTCATCCCTTTCTCATTTCAACTATTTAAGTTGTACACATTTTTTGTAGAAGAAACTTGAGATACATTTTTCAGTAAGAATTACCAATCCAAGATTATTTTAGCTCTTGTTAATTTCAGGTGACTCCAGTCTACGCTGCAGACATGTCCAACACTATAGACTGGTACAACTATCATGCTATTTGGGAGGCTCTGTCCCCAGCAGACAAACGAGTAGCCCAGCTGGTGGGTGTATCTGAAGCTTTTATCGGAAGGGCCATCAAAGGAAGCGTTCCTACCAAGACAGTGGCTCAGAAAAAGTCTTTAGCTGTGCATTTGAGGTTTTATACAGCTTTGATTCTAAACAGTCTTGTAAGTTTTTGTGTCTTTTTAAGATACATTTTTTAGATATTCTTTAAAAATATGGGTTGATTTACATTATTACTATCAAATAAGTTGTTCAGGGTAAACATTAACTTTTGAAAGGTAACAGGTTTAGTGCTAGTTATACATTTGAACTTGCCAGGTTGCTCTGTTTAACCAGATCTACAAATATAACAAAACATTTTTTTTTTGAAATGGTATGGGTTATGCCTATGAAATTTTTTGATCTGATCTATGAGAGAGTATCGAACTATTATATGTAATATATATATTATGTAATATATATATGCTGGTTGAATTCATTATAATGTAAGCTATGTTGAAATTTATTGTTTAACTATTAGAGCATGGCTTTTTCAACATGTTTTCTGTGGACATGGGGTAGTTTGTGTCAGTGTGATCTCATGAGAGAAAATTGTAAATTTATTTATCCTATTAAAATAGTCTGTCCATGGGTATTGAAAGGCTGAGAACTGCTAGCTGAAGTAGCCATGTTTTAGAAACAAGAGTCCAAAGCTTAAGTGAAACAAGAGTTCTTACATTATTTATGCTTATAGTTATAGTAATAGTCAAATGTTGTAGAACTTCGATAGAGACTCAATGACTAATCATCTATCCACTAGTGGAGTACCATATCCATTAGAGGTGTGTGAAAACCTTGAGGTAGTAACATCTCATCTGATTCCAGGATATGTATCAGCTTTTGTGTCTCCTATTCAAGAGCACAATCCTTCTAGAATTAAAATGGTTTAACTGTTGTTGTTTTTTTTATCTTCATTTTTGACCTACTCAGATTCAGGAGACTCCTCTGTATGAGGTATCTGCTAAGTTTAACTGCAACAAGGGCCAGCTTCAAAGTCTGCAACAGTCTGTTTCTACCTATGCTGGTAAGATTGACTTTAGGCATTATCACTTTTTAGTTTTGCACTTGAAATAATATCTGTTTATAAAAGAAAGCTATTTCATTCTTGAAAGCTCATATTTTGAAGGTCCTATAATAGTGAAGGACTGTAATTCTTAATTTTTATTTATGTATAATTCTTTATATTAAATCACTAGCTTATAACAATACAGCAAACTTAATTTAAATGGTTGCAAGGTAATAAATAACTTTAAAACCACAAACTTTTTTTTGCATTGCAATTTTCTTGAATCTTTTGAACTGTTTTGTCAAAAGGTTAAAGAAAAAGCATTAACTGTTAATAAATATGAAACTTCACTTTTGAAGAGTACCAAAGTATTCAATATTACTGCAGAATCTTATTAATTTAATAATTAATGTATTGTTGATGCTACAAAACAGGTATGATGACTGTTCTGTGTGGGAAGCTTGGCTGGCACAATTTGGAGCTGTTGCTGTCTCACTTCCAGACCAGGCTGTCCTCTGGAGTGCAACAGGAGCTGGTGGACTTGGTGCGCATCCAGTCCTTGAATGCATGCAGTGCCAGGATGTTGTTTAATGCAGGTTACCAGACTGTGGCTGATGTGGCCAAGGCTGAAGTCATTGATGTGGCCAATCTGTTTAAGAAAGCAGTTCCCTTTCAGAGGTGATTATATTGTTCATCTGCAAATTTTGTTTTTCAAAGCATTATATATTTGTGAGTTAGTTGGTATTTTTGTAATATATCACTGCATGGCCAAGAGGTCAAGTATGCTTGAACTTGGCTTGCCTACCTATCAAGGGGGATCGAGGTTTAACACCGGACTCGAGCAGAGTTGTGTTTACTGAACGTCTTAAGGCAGCACACAAAACCTCTCAAATACCCCCCTACCCCCACTGGTCCACAAATGAGATTGGACCATAGCGCTCTGAGCATGATATGAGCTTGAAGTTGCGTGTACAAAAGCTATTTTAAAATATATATATTTGTATTTTTGCTCTACCAAAAGTCTAGAAAGCTGCTTTCCTTCCAACAAATCAAATATTAACCCTTTAATTCCCAATGCCTCTGTAGAAATCCACCTTTGAGATCTTTAGCAAAGTGAGATTACTTTGTTAACAACTATTTAATGGAGATGAAGGGGGCAGGAGAGGTGGAAGCATTGCTGGGAGAAGTTCCAAGATCTAAAAGAAGAGGATGTAAAGAAATGAGCATTAACTTGAAGAGGGAGCTACATGTTTCAGTGTTAACTTCTTCACACATACCTCCTCTATCTTATCAATAAGGAATGCAAACATTTTTTTTTTTTAAAAAAAGCTTATATCAACTCACTCTGTCTGGGAAGAAGTGTGTACACGTTATTTCTGCCACACACATTCTCAGATCAAGCTGAAACTTCATACAATTATTCATTGACATAGACAAGACATGAATAAAAAAAAAATTAACCAATTAGACAATTAACTATATTTATTATATTTCATTATGTATGACTTCTTAGCAGCTGGGTTGTTTGTTACAATTTTGTTTCTTTCTTTAAATAGTCTCTATAACTGTTGTCTATAGAAGTTTTAAATCAATTATTCATCTTCCATGAAATACAATGCTAAAAAGTTAATGTCTAATAAGTTTGGTTGATTTTTGTAAGAAGTGGATAAAGAAGATTTGATTTGACATTTAGAGATTTATAACGCTTCATTAGCTGGGTTTAAAAAAAAAGGATATATAGATTTTATTTTGTATTTCAGTTTTATAGTTGTTGTTTTTACCGAAGTCCAGGCATAATAGTTTTAAAAAGAATTGTATGTGATTGTATTGTGGGTATCATCATTATTATGTATGTTGTATTATGTATGCTGTGTGCTGTAATGTTATCATGTTTCGTGGATGGACTGTTATTATTTCTAATTATTGAAAAAAGTTAATGCTACTATTATTGTGTATTATGTCTGCAGTGAGAAAAAAGAAGATGGTGAAACAGATTGGGAACAGCGTGAGCGTACTAGAGCTAAATGTATTTGGCTGACAGGCAGGAAAGGTGTCACAGAGATGGAGGCTGCCACTGCCATCATCCAGGAAGCCAAGATTATAATACAGGATCATCTTGGAGTCCCTGACATTCATTGGAGCACAAAAGAGGATGAGAGCTCAGACAGCCTCGAGTCTCAAATTGTCACTGATGTTGTGTCAGATAACGAAAATGTTCATGAAGCTATCGGTAATGAGCCGGAATGTGAAGTGATTGTAGACAGTGGAAGCAGCAATGGAATGGAGGATAGAGAAAAAAATGATCAAAGAGGAGTAAACAAAAATGATTCTTTACGAAAATCTAGAAGTTATGGCTCTTTATCTGGATCCAGAAAAATGACAGGAAATATTTCCATGAATAGATCCAGGAGAATTTCAAATAATGTATCTATTTCTGTAGCTAGGAGCCAGAAGAAAGTGAACAGACAAAAGTCGTTCTATGGGCATGTTGTGGTCAGTCCACCTGTGGGTGTGAGGATGGACAGAACTTTACAAGACACTTCTGTAATTGACCAGAACCCTATCCATCAGACCTCTGGTCATTTAGTAAAGGACCTTATTCATGGAAACATTTCCCAACATCCTTCAAGTGCTGTAAACAATATCTTGCAGTTAACTTTATGTGGTGGGGAAAGCAGTAAGGAATCCTTACCAACTGGCTACAAGCTTCAGCATACGGAAACCAACTCACCCAAGAACCATACGTTTGATGAAGACAACTTTGAAGAAAGCATAATTCTTGATACACAGACAGAGAACTTGATACATCTTCACTGCCCTGCAACTGGCACCATCCAGCCTTCACTCACCTCCAAACCTGGTCTGAGGGACCATTCTAAAAGCTCAAATAGTCAGGAGCATTTTGTCTCAGGAGGAGAGAACTCTGCTGTTGTTGATGGCATCAGTTTTTTCAGTGAAAGCTTCATCGTTTCAAGGAACCAACAAAAAGAAGATGCACATGCAACGTCTGTTTATGGGGCTCAGTTGATCCAAGCAGAACCAACACACCACATAGAAGCACACAGTAGTTGCTTTTCTTCTGATGCTGTGGACAAAAGTGAGCATTTCAGTCGAGTAACTTCTAATGCAACACCTACCCACAAGTCAAATACCACCACTAAAGTCAGTCCAGACTCATCAATTTGTTTAATATCTTCAGCCTGCGAGGCTGCCAATGAAGCCTCTGAGGAGTCGCTGATAGCAGCCAGCAATTTTGATAAGTACGGAGACATAGAGAATGAAGCCAGTGACTGCAGCCATGTTGATAACAGTGACACTTCAGAACTGAGGGAAAGTCATTTAAACCCAAGACAAATGATATCATCTGCTAGTAAATCATTGAACAGTGTATTTAACTCTCCTCTGGATGAAAACATATTTCTGGCCAGTTTCACTCAAGATGAGAAGAGCTCTCCGGCATGCAGAGTTCAGAAAAGATCTCAGTTATTGAACTCATCCAATTCATCTCTGCTCTACTCTACACCTAAAATTTTGGAAAATAGCAGACGTCTACACAAAGTGGGACTGACTGGTAAGGAAAATCTGAATCTTGAAGCTAAGAACTCTCTGACACAGAAATTCAAAGCTTTAGAATCTGTTGATAATGTACAGCTTAGTGATGATATGTTCACTGACTCCCTAACTTCATCTGTTTTAAATAAATTAAAAACTTTGGAACAAGCTCCTCCAGCCAACTGTGAGGATGAAATTTTTACTGATTCCCTCTCCTCTTCTGTGCTGGACAAAGTACAAGCCGAATGTGATCATCTGATGGAAGAAGCTAACAGCTCTGTGGAGAGCTCCCTCTCGGCATCATTGAATGAACATCAAAGTGAACACAGCCTTTGCTTAGAATCAAACCATCCCTCAGCTCTAGACATGAACATAACAGGCTCAGACAACAGCGACTGTATTCCCCCTACACCTCCAAACATGGAGGCTCCTTCCCCATTCAAAGTTTGCTTCCAGTCTCCACCCAGACTTCAAATTTCTCACTCCTCAGCCCATTTCTCTAAGCTCGTCTCTTCTCCCAGAGTCAGTTCTGAAAATGAATCTGGGCAGTGTTTCACGAAGCTGAAGTCCAAATCAAAAGTCGAGAACTTAAAGTTAAATACCACTGCTGTTGATGCAAAGAAAGCAGTGAATTTGTTAACACAGTCTGGCACAGTGTCTCAGAGCCTAACTCAACAGTCTTTCACCATCATAGATGTGTGTGCAAACCAAGGTTTGTTTGAAACATTTCTTAATGAATGGGCAGGTCAGAGCAGTTATGCATTAGCAATAGCCTGTGACAGAAGACCTCCAGAGTTGAAATCCATTTCTGGACCAACCATTGGTGGAAAGTTTGCAAAAAAATGTAAGTTGAAAAAAAAAAAAAGAACAGCTTTCTAGTATTCATTTTTAGTATCTTATAGTTAAAATAAAATGGGACACTTTCAATTCAAGTTGATCACTGTGACAACATGAATGACTATATGATCAGAGAGCAGCAGACTGGATGAGAGTGTTGTGTCATTAAGGAATGTAATTTATGTGTTAATGAAGCATGTGATGTTGAACTCAGGTTTTTATTTACAGAGATATGTTTGATTGTTGAAACAACAAAGCTTATATCAACTCACTCTGTCTGTCTGTTTGTCTGTCTGGTAAAAAGATTGTACACTCTATTTCTTCCAAACCCATTATTGGATCAAGGTGAAACTTAGCACAATTATTCATTGGCATAGACAAGACAGGAATCAATATAAAAAAAATTAATTAGTTAATTAATTAAGTAATGGTAATGAATTATTTTGTTTGAAACCTACAGGGTAATTAATTCTTCAGTATTCATAGATACGCTTAAATATATAGAGTTTTGTCCCCTTAGGTTATTAAACATGTTAATTCTCCCACACCCATTCTCCAATCAAGTTGAATCTTTAAAGAATTATTTATTGTACCTAAGGAAACATGGATTACTTTAAAAAATCCACCACTTTGTCAATTAATTACTGGTAATTAAATATTTTGTTTGATATCAAATAAGGGAAATAAATTCTCCATTATTGAGAGATATAGTTGTAAGTGTGGATTTCTTTACTTTAGATAAGCTTTGTTTTTTTTTTTTAAAGATTTTTTTATATTCCTTGTTAAGTTTTTGTTTTGTTTCTTTTTCTTTCTTCAGAAACCTTCTCATAGTAATGGGCTGTATGCCTAACACTGAAACTCTCTAGCACTTTAATAGCTGTTATCCCCCTCAGTGGATTATTGCCTTGGATTCTGTGTTTACAGAATACTTTAAAACGAACATATATTTTTTCCCAGCTAAGAAAGTGAGTGAAATCCAGTCAGAGAGTGTACATGGTCTACCTGTACCAGAGAGTGATTGTCTTCTTGTTGGTGTGGCAATCTCCTGGGAGAACAGAGATTCCTATTTTATTTCTCTAATGCCAGATGGTTACAAGGGTAGGCAACTCACACCTCTTCAAATAGGATTATTTATTCTTTTTATTATTTCTTTGTATCTAATATTAGCTCAGGAATATGATGGATAGGTTTTATATATTTATTAATAAAATATTTATCTCATACATTGCGGCTAAAGTGTAGGATATAATGATAATACAAGCTTTTTTATATATATATGTATTTGTGTTATTATTTTATTGTTAAATTTTATTGTTAGGTGACTCAGATGCAAATGACACCTTGAAAGAACCTGAACTTGACAGCCACCTGACACAGAAGTTTCGAATTGATTCCATTTGTAAAGTTTTGGATACTTTAAATGGTAGGTTTCTAAAGTCCAATTTTTACAAAGCTTATATCAAGCTCACTCTGCCTGTCTGTCTTGTAAAAAGTTCCTACACATCACTCTGCCTGTCTGTCTTGTAAAAAGTTCCTACACATCACTCTGCCTGTCTGTCTTGTAAAAAGTTCCTACACATCACTCTGCCTGTCTGTCTTGTAAAAAGTTCCTACACATTAGTTCTCCCATACCCCAAATTTTACTTGATTGATAAGGTGGTATAAGTTGAATTATTCCCCTAAATTGTTTTTATAAAAGTTTGTAAATAACTTTAAAAACCTATATTCAAGAGCAGCTCCCTGGCACATTGGCTACCTTATTGGCTTGAGAAGGCCTTAGCCCTCAGTTTGAATTCAGTTTGATCGCTTTTTAAAATTATAAATACATTTTAAAACCATCACCCAGTTACGCTCTGTTTTTCTCCCCCCACCCCATTCCAACTGGTCCAGACCAGTGATAGGATTACAAGTAGCATGTTGAGAAAGCTAAAAGTATAAAATTGTGCTAAATAAAAACAATTGGTAAAATATTTGTAGTCACACAGATTTATTATTGTTAGTCTAGATCTAGTACATATGTAGTTACACAGATTTATTATTGTTAGTCTAGATCTAGTACATATGTAGTCACACAGATTTATTATTGTTAGTCTAGATCTAGTACATATGTAGTCACACAGATTTATTATTGTTAGTCTAGATCTAGTACATATGTAGTCACACAGATTTATTATTGTTAGTCTAGATCTAGTACATATGTAGTCACACAGATTTATTATTGTTAGTCTAGATCTAGTACATATGTAGTTACACAGATTTATTATTGTTAGTCTAGATCTAGTACATATGTAGTCACACAGATTTATTATTGTTAGTCTAGATCTAGTACATATGTAGTCACACAGATTTATTATTGTTAGTCTAGATCTAGTACATATGTAGTCACACAGATTTATTATTGTTAGTCTAGATCTAGTACATATGTAGTCACACAGATTTATTATTGTTAGTCTAGATCTAGTACATATGTAGTCACACAGATTTATTATTGTTAGTCTAGATCTAGTACATATGTAGTCACACAGATTTATTATTGTTAGTCTAGATCTAGTACATATGTAGTCACACAGATTTATTATTGTTAGTCTAGATCTAGTACATATGTAGTTACATTTTACATGACTGATCCAAACTAATTGAGACAAATACACTTAATATTAGCTTTTTTTTTTTTAACATTTTTTTGTTGTATTTTGCTTGATTTTTTTATCTGTAGACATAAAAAAAAAAGTGACAAGAGACAAAAATGATAAAGTTGGCAAAATGACTTTCATGTGTTTTTTTCTAATAAATCATTTCAATTCTTGTTGTATTGATCTAATATATCAAAATAAATTTAAAACTTCAAATAATATTAATTTGTATTACAACACAATAACCCATAGATCTCTTCTAATGTAGTATTTGTATACATATCAGCAATAGTACAATATTGTAGTTATATTGATGAAACCATGAATAAGATCCATGGTTTTTGTGTTATAGTGACAAAGGCCTTTAGCCTATGAATCTATCAACTCCCTTTTACTTCAGCCTATTACATCTCTGACATGATTGTAAGCATCTGAAATGTCATGACATATGTAACTTTAGTGATCGAAACAAAAGTTTTTCAGTTCAATGATACAGGACATGTATAAACCTTACACTTTTTGTTCCTGTACTAGTTTAAACATGGTCATCTGAAAAGTATTTTAAGTAATAGAATAAGTAGATGTTTGATTATTTCATTACTTATTTGCTTTCAGCCCAAGAGGTGTAGGCCATGCTGCCTTAAAAAAAAAATCAAATTGCTATTTTTAAATTAAAAATGTACAAAAATAAAGCCAGTAAAACATGAAGGCATCTTTTGAATAATCAAAATGGAAGTTTCCAGCCTACTTGTCATTTTAAACTAAGCTCTAAGCACCCGTTAGAGCAAGCAGGCTGTGGCATATCAGCACCTAACTGACTGGGGGCTGCCCAGGTTGAGGCGGGCGGTAGCTGATCAGTGAGGCGCGAAGACCTCTCCCACCGTCAGAGACAACCCGTGGTGTCCATACATTACGCCAATCAAGTTGGACTTATAACCCGTAACTGTTTTCTCCCGTGTTGGTTTAGCCGCTTTGCAGCAGCACCAAAGTTTCCTCTCCGGGGCGCATTCCTGGGCCTTAGATAAAGGGGTCATGGGTAGCCCATGCATCATGATCCCTCTCTCGACCTTGCTGATGTGATCCAAAGGAGCCCATCTCGTTACATTTGGCACCAATTCAGTTGCAGAAGCTGCCAGAGGGAATTTCATAGCTGATACTCCCAACGCCTAAGGGGCTTCACTCCTGATTTTTCCTCGAGGTTGTCTCCTGAAGCCTCAGTACCTCAAGGAAGTCTATTTAAATTATACATTCTGAGTGTAATGTGTCACCAGGTACCAAGAGGCAGAAAGTTGCAATCTACGATGCCAAGACAGTGTACAAGTACTTAGCTACTACGCTTGGCGTCTCTCTACTACACTGTGAAGATCCACGCATAGCAGACTGGTTGAGAGAACCCACCTCACGACTGAAGAACCTTCATAGAATGACAGCAAGTCATTGTCCAGAAGAACTGGCTCTGTTAGACTGTAAGTTTCTGGCAATAAAATTTTTGAAATAAAAACTTGAAAGTAAAATTGAACACACACCTTTAAAATAAAAGGCCACAATTTTGGTTGAATAAAAATAAATTGTGATTGTCTGAAAATAAATTGTGGTTGTCTAAAAATAAATATTGGAGCTAGTTAGAGAACAAAAAAATGTTCTGTAAGCTTCTTTTAAGGGAAACTTCGATAGTTTGTCAAATTTGAGCTATATGCACATATAAATTCTGCGCAAAAGTTGTAATAGTAAACATTTTGCCATTTTTTATTTAAATGCTTAGAAACATTTATATTTAATAAATTAGTCAATAAATTCTTGACATCGAAAAAAAAATTGGGGTTCTTAGAGATTTTGTTTTTAGCTTAGGCAAACTTCACTTCCCCCAACTATACTGAAAAGGAAACTAGATTTAACCAATCGTATCGCTTCATTCTTACAGTAGCTGTTGGGCTTAGTGACGGCCTAGTCCAGAGCTAGGGTAAAGCTATATATATATATATATTATATATATATATATATTTAAAAGCATAAGGATAACCAACTCGAGAAAAAAAGTAACATTTTCATCTAAACCCCTCCCTGTCCCAAAAAGTAAATAGATCATGTGTCTGACTGATTCTAACAAACTGGTCAGTTTAAGGCTAGTCTTGAAAAGCTGGTCATGACAAGACAACTAAGCAATATTGTTTGTTGTGTGTTGAGTGGTCAGGCGAGAATATAAACACTGCCGTGGTTAGTCAAGCATGTAAATCTACTATAAACATGCATTTTTTTCTTTGCTTACAAGATCTAGATCTAACTGCATAGACGAAGATATATTTCTTGTATGAGAATGTAAATTTACTGTATGGTCTCCTGTTATGCATTAAGTCAATAGAGTTCTTCTTCGTTCTCATTTTTTATGTTGGAGTGTTCAGATGACTAGACCAATATTTGAGATGAACTGCGCAGTGGTTTCCAAATTAGGGAGCTCTCCATATAGTTTTCTTTCTATTAAGGTGTTTTGGGGCCAGTGTCTTGTACGGGCCTCTTGGTAAAGAGAGCAGTTTTGGAGAACATGGTCAGCATTCTCTGGTGACACTCTACATGGGCAGATTTCACTGGTTCCAATTTTAAGCTTCCGGTTCATCTATCGTCTCATTCTGTTGTGCCCGGTCCTGAGTCGAAAGATTAGACATTGATCTTGTCGGGATAGCTTATAATAGGGGAGCTACCACCTTCTACCAAGCGCGTCCCGAGGTGGCAAATAGGGGAAAGACCCTTAGATATAAGGGTTAGCTGTGAATACTAAATAAACAGTCGCGGACCAACTGGTTTGCAGTCATTGAGGTGGATTATTCCAGTGGTTAGAATATTTGCTAAAAAACATCTCAGAAATCCAGGGAAATGAATGATTGCAAAAAGCGAGTATAGGGCGCTCTAACTCTAAACCCGGGTAGATAAAGCTTGTTAGCTCGTTAGCTTGTTAGCTCGTTAGCTAGGGATAGTAGTTCAACTAGGAGAGAAAGATCTGAAACTAAACACCTGCTGCCTTGCAGTTTATCTTGCATGATCAAAGGCTATGGGAACACACTCAAAAAGAAAAGCAGGCTGAAGTCGGAGTCATTGGATCTCCTGGCACACAACACATTGACACACAACCTCAAGTCAATAGATAAAATTATAGGTTTATGTGATGTCACATAGAAACCCGGTGAAAGTCTGACTGTTTTGGATGCGCAGGAAAATTATGTCAGTAAAACATCAATTACTAAGTTAAGTTAATATTGCAATTAAAAAAAAAAGAATATATTCATCTGTAAATCAAAACACATATCGCAAATTGTCAAAACCATCGGAGTTTCCCTTTAAGGGTGCATAAAAACACTAACAAATAAATTATACAAATTCATTGATAAAATAGAAAAATAAATAAATATTAGCTCATTATTTCTTGTCTTACTCAGAACACCTGCAACATTTCAAAGGAAGTTCTCTCCATTTCTGTCTGTCTTGAGCAGAATTTCTAACAGCTTCCTAAGAAAGGATTAAAAAAATTTTTTTAGTTGTGCATGATGATCTAACAATGACATAATAGCTTTTAGTTTTTCTTATTATAAACAGGATATAATATTTTTTTTAATGCAGTGAGAGCTGTGAAGTTGTAATGACTTGTCTGTTCTATAGACCACAAGGTCTGAAAGGGGAACTTTATGGACAAGACATGAAAATGTTTCATAGATCTATTTGAAAAATTCACTTGAGCACAGGACATTGAACACTTTGATTAGATGAGCTCAGTTCATAATGTAAACAGGCATAGTTGTTTCCACAAACGGCAATATTCAATAGTATAGAATTTAATTGAATAAATTAATATATATTCATGTAACTAATATATTTATTGTGGAAAGGCTGATTGACCACATGACACTGTTATTATCCATTGGTCACAAAAAACACATACATTTTACACTATCCTGCTCAAGGACTGGTAAGACTCAAACATAAATTTTTATTATATGGTAGAATGTTGAAGAAAATGTTTTTAACCAATTGCAAAAAAACAAAAGAATTTCAAACCATCCTCCTGAAGGATAACTAACTTAGACTTAAGTCCTCCCGTACAATTGGGCCCATAGTGCGGCAAACTCTCTTCACGGAGATCAGTCACAGGCAGCTTCCACAACCTCTTCCCAGCTGGTCCCACAGATTTTAGGTCTTCTAAGAAATTGCTACGCCATGTTACACAGACGACCTTGTTTTTGCTTTCCTATTTTCAGCTTGCATGCTATGGCTGACTTTGCTAAACGTTATTCCTCCTTCGAATTTCAAATGTTGTTTCACTCAGGGGTTGAGTGCCTGAGCTGGAAAAGGGACTTCTCCATTGCTGACATTATCTTCTCAATCTTTCTTATGGATTGCTCTGTCTCAAGCACAACTTTTTTTTAATCAAATAGTTAAATGTAAATTTTAAATGTTCAGCCTCCTGCCAATGTTTGATTGCAGGTATTGGTGGCATGCAGGGCTACCAAAGTCTGGGTGTGGATATCAAGAGTTCTGTGTCCCCCCGTATCAGGGCTTGCACTGAAAGTGTCCTCACCATGAAACTCATGACCAAGTACCGCAGCTTGCTGGCTGAGGATCACCTCTTATCTGCATTCACTGACATTGAGATGCCATCTTTGATTACACTAACCAGAATGGAGCTGAATGGGTTTGGTCTGTATTTATTGCCCCATTTTGACAAAGCTTATATCAACTCTGTCTCTCTGAATGATACAAAGTTTGTATACATTATTTTTTCCCTCACCCATTTGTGGATCAAATTGAAACCTTGTGCAATTATGCAGTGGCATGGACATGACATGAATCAATAATAATAAAAAAGTAACCAATTAGTCAATTAATTAATGGTAATTGATTATTTTGTTTGATACCAATAAACAATTCACCAATATGGCCAAGTATCTAGGGTTTCATCGACTTAGATAATTGAACATGTTATTTCTCCCACAACCATTCTTGGATGAAATTGAAACTTTTAAACAATTATTTGTTGTACCAAACAAAACATGAATCAATTAAAAAATTAACCAGTTATTCGCTTCTGAACCTGGGTTCGAATCTCGGTGAAGACTGTGATTTTAAATTTGGGGATATTTAGGATGCCCCTGAGTCCACCCAACTCTAATGGATGGATACCTGACTTTAGCTGGGGAAAGCTGGCCACATGATACCGTGCTTGTTAACCATTCATCAAAGAAACAGATGACCCCAACATCATCTACCATATAGATCACAAGGTTCTTAAAGGGAACTTTACTTTAGTTATAAATGTGGAGTTTTTCCCTTTGATTAGCTTTGTTTGTTAGTTTTTTTTAAAGATTTTTTATATTTTGCTTCTTTGTGTTATGATTTAGAGTTTAACTTTTTTTTCAGAAGCAGATTAGAGCCGTTTTTTTTTTTATTTGTCTTTAAGATAATACCTATGTTGGGGTTTCTAGGACAAGACAACTTATATCTGTCATGTTTGTTTCTTTACGTCCAGGTATTAGCTCTGATGAGCTTGAGAGGCAGAAGACTTTGATGCTGGCCAAGCTGACTGCTCTTGAAGAAAAAGCTTACAGCCTTGCCGGCCATGTGTTTTCTCTTACATCAACAGAGGATATTGCCAAGGTGAAGGACATATTATTCTTATATACTGCTCTATGTGTGTGTGTGTTTCAAATATAATTTAATCTTTCATTACTGTTTAAATAAAAATAAAAAAACACTGTTGAAAAATTTAAAATAATTCAATTCATATCCTAAACCTACATTATGTTTGTGTAGAGCTTTAAATAGATTTTATTATTGATATTATTTATATTTTATGCACTTTGCAAGCAGATCACAATTTCCAATGGTATAGTTGTTTTGTAAAGGTCCACAAAGGCACATTCACCAAATTTTTGTCTCAAATGTGTGTAGCCTGTGAGTAATAACACTGGCCCAAAAACGAATTAAAAAAAATAAATCATATTTATTTTAATTCCTTCTGATTGAGAGATTTTACAAGAGCTTACAAAGAATAACAAAATGATTCTTGTTTGGTTTTCATACACTGTAAATAAATTGATATTGTATTACTAGACAATAAACATCAACAACCTCTATGACTTCTAATTCCATCAATCCTCAACAGAATTTTTAGGTTCTAGTACTGAACATATTGATTGACTTTACATACTGTTGCTAAATATTTTATATTTATATATGATTTTTTGTTTTATGGCTTTTTTTTGTTCAGGTTTTGTATATTGAATTGCGACTTCCTGTCAATGGGGAGCCAGTCAAAGCAAATTCTCGCCTTGCATCTGCCAGAGGCAGATCTCCAGTTAGAAGCACGAGTAAAGAGACACTTGAAAAACTTGACCACCTTCACCCCTTCCCATCAATTGTTCTGGAATGGAGAAGACTTAGCTCTGCACTTTCAAAATCACTTTTTGCATTGCAGAAATCTGTTAGGTACCATAATAATGATAACAATAATAATAATTATTATCTTATAGATCCCTTTTCTTACAAAATACATTGTGATTATAGTTATGTTGTTTTAATGTGGTATACTCCTTATTTAACTGTGAAAATAGATATAAATTTTCAGATTTTTAAAATGTGAATTACTGTCATATCATTTCATGTCATCTGTGTATGAAGTTTCAAAATATTCACATGTAAACTTTTGCCTGATTGAAGAGGTGCAATGGACTATGGGTAAAGATTTAGGCTGCAATGGACTATGGGTAAAGATTTGGGCTGCAATAGACTATGGGTAAAGATTTGGGCTGCAATGGACTATGGGTAAAATTAAGGGCTGCAATGGACTATGGGTAAAGATTTGGGCTTTCATACTGATGCTCGTTTATCTTTATCCAGATGAAAGTTGTCATGCTTATTTAAAACATATAAGGGAGCCTCTTAATACTTTAATGTGTATTAGACAAATTTTTTTTTTTAAACTATTAATAGTTGGTCATTGTGTTAGTCACATTAACCCTTCTTAACTGTTGGACACAGAAACAATGTTGTCTAAAGATAAAATTTACATATTTTAAACCATTAAAGCAAATTTGATTGTGGTTTCTTATTTTTGGTTCACTGTTGTGTTTCAAACTTTTTAATAAAATGTGTGCCGTATTGTATTTTATTTCTTGAATACTTTTTAGTTGGCTATATATAAAGGTTTTATTACCTTTGCTTAGTAGTGAAAATGTGGAAAAAGGGTTGTTGCAACAATAGTTTTTGTCTTTTCCTGTTAGAAACTTTGTTGATTCTGATCCACAGACCTTGTGTGAAACTCCACATGGGTCGTGTCTATGGAGACTGCCAGCTGTTTACAGCTACTGGTCGCATCAGTATGGCTGAGCCTAACCTGCAGAACATACCCAAGGATTTCTCATGTAAACTTTCAGGTCAGAACAAATAGTGATTGGAAAATATTAAGAATAAAACCAAATAAATAGCCTTCTTTTTCTTTTCCATTAAAATTTTAAAAAACAAATCTACTAGAACAATTTTTAAAAAATTATCATTTCTTAATGTTAAATCACTTGACGTTAGCATGTCCAGATTGAACTGGTACATTTGATAGGTTAAAGATAACCAACTGGCAAATAACTAAAAAAAAATAATTCCTGAATATGTTTGTAAAGTGTTTGTTTTACATGTTTTGGATGTTCCTTCAGAGTTGAAGATAATTACTTCCTAGTCCAAACCTCCCGCAGGACAACAGGGGATGGGAGCATCGATAAGTCTAAACGACAGTCTAGCGCACAAACAAGCAAAGTTCATTTGATCACTTTATTTTCATCTTAAGGACTTGAATCTAGGATGTTTTGCTAAGCAGCAAAATGCTTGCTCTCTCTAGTCATCCCTAATGGCATACAAAATATATTTAACACTTGTGTCTAAGAGTATACTATGTTATTCTTATTTAATAAACAACAGATGTTCCTTCAAAAAAAAAAAGAAGATATTTAATGTTTATTATTTAATAATCGACTAATATTTATTCCTCATCAGATTTGTTGACAATTAGATCAAGTCACAACGTATGTACAGCAAGAGAGAAAACCAGCAAGCAGGCCAGTAAGATGCTATCAGCCAGCAGCGCCAATGAAAGTGTCATAGCTTCTCCAATTAGTATGAGATCAATGTTCATACCTTTTGCAGGTAACTATTACATTTTTTATTTTATAATTATTGCTTTTATATAGTGCTACTTTCATGATTATAGCATGCTCAGAGCGGTATAGTCCAATCTCATTTGTGGACCAGTGGGGGGGGGGGGTACCCTAGGAGTAGGTGTTCCGTGCTGCCTTTAGGCGCTCAGTAAACACAGCTCTGCCCAAGTCTGGTGTCGAACCTCGAGACCCCTTCATAGGTAGTCAAGACAAGCCAAGTTAAAGTGTACTTAGCCTCTAGACCACGCTTCCAACTATATTAGTGAGATATTAGTGAAGAGCATATGATTTGCATTGATTTGAATGTTTCATTTTTTGTGTGTCTGTTCTGGTCTCCAATAAAACTTGTTTTTTTCTTTTTCTTTGCTTCACAAATATGTCTTTCATATCCCCTATTACCTCTAGCAGTTTATGAAATAACTTAGACTTAGTAAGAGCAGAATTGATTTGAGTCTCAATATTAACAACTAATCACAATTCATCATTTCTTTGGCATTTTACATCTTATGTTTGGAGGTATTCTCTTTGAATACAGGGTGTTAAAAAATTGAGAAGAAAAAAAAATCATTTGGACTAGAGAACATAAAACTTATCTCTAAAAAGATAAAATAAAACTTACGCTGAGAAAGTGACTGACTGTTGTAAATGTTTTGGTCTCTGTTCAGGTGGACTGCTTCTAGCAGCGGATTACTGCCAATTGGAGCTTAGAATTTTCGCCCACCTTTGTGCCGACCCCAAGTTGTCCTCTGTACTTAATACCACCGGTGTTGATGTGTTCAACATGATAGCCGCTGAAATGAAATCTGTGGACGTTGATCATGTGACCACTGAGTTCCGGCAGCAAGCAAAGCAGGCGAGTTTTCACACACACACACACACCAACTAGATCTAGAAGAAATGCACTGTCAACCTCCTGTGAATCAAATGTATGAATTAGTTGTATGGTGAATGACTTAATTAAAACCCAAAGTTTTTTTAGATTAAAATATTTAGGAGAAAAAATGGTGAGAGAATTTAAATGTTTACTTATGTTCTTTTTAGCTTTAATGATAGACCGATAATCACCAATTACGCTGTTGATATTTTTAGTTTGTTTTCCTCCAGAGTAGAATTCTTCTCTCTAGCTTAAAGCAATGCATTAATGGAAATCTTCCTGCTAACTTCTTACCTGAGTGATGGCTTCCCACTTACAAACTTCAAACAAAAAAAAGCAGCAAATAATCTTCACACATTGTAGAACTGACAAATAGATTCAATACAATAGCCCATTTACCAATAGTGCCTGTAATAAATAAATTAGTCAATGAAATTAACTCTTTCTCTCCTAATTGACGATACCATAGTTGATTAGACCTCATAGTAATGAGGAAAATTAGCAAAATGAAGAATTCCTTCAAAACGTGGAAAAATAATTACACAGAGAAAGAGTTAAAAAGCTTTTGTCTATGAACTAAAGTTCATGTGAAGTCGATACAAATTTAGTTCATAAAATTACAAACAAATTGTTTTCATTTGCTTTTCAATATTTTTACTTTGATATCTTGCTAGGTTTGCTATGGCATGCTGTACGGCATTGGAGCTAAAGCTCTTGGCCAACAGCTAGAAGTGGATGAAAATGATGCTCATATGTTTATTGAGACTTTTAAAAATAAATATCCGGGTAAGGGCTCGCTTATTAGAAGAAACATCAAATGTTGGTCACGTAATGTGCCCTTTTTTAAAATTAATTTTTTTTTTATGTCAATGAAAGTCTTATAACTTTATAAATTATAGTTAGGTAATTTCAATGTGATATTTTCTGCAAATGACAGATTTAGTGAAATACAGAATTAATTATCCATGATATCAGCGGATACATATGCAGTTGAAATTTAATTAATGTTTGTCATAAAACTTATTTAGCATTGTAAAATAATTTTCAACAATTTTTATTTCAAAATTATCTGTCAGAATGTAGTTTATTGTAATTTAAAGTATAGAATATAGAGTTAATATTTGTGAATATTTTTTTTTTTTCCTACTAGGTATTAAAAAGTATTTGAAGGAGACAATAGAGTTTTGTCAAAAGAATGGCTTTGTTAAAACCATCTTTAACAGGAGACGTTATTTACCTTCAATCAAAAGTCAAACTATTCACATAAGAGCTCAGGTAAATTAGAACTAGAAAAATAATTCATCATTCAATCTAGGCATTTCTATGTGAATCTGTTCATTTTCCTTAATTACTATAATAATAATAATCTTTATTGTCCCTAAGGAAATTTGTCTTACGATTTGTGCAGTACACCAAACAAACATTATAACTATAAAAAACCTAAATGTATAATCACACCAGACTCACTCATAATTTACATGTGACAAAGTTTATATCAGATTGTTCTTATTTAATGTTTGTCTTTGCTATCAGTGTCTTGTATCTCTTGTGATGGTAAAATCACAAAATCCTGACCCAAAGGATGATTTTTTATTTCAATATCATTGATTTTCTAATTCATGCTAATAAGAAAATAAAATGCAAATGTTGACATCCTATATCACATTCACCTTGCAGTGATGCTGAAGGTATATTAAGGCTTTTCATTGCCTCTGACGATAAATGAGGAGTGCAGTATTTCACATGGCTACGCAATCCTAGCTGCAACCTACATATTTGGCCACTTCTAGCACAGACATAACCGTTGCCCACCGATGGTTGATTTAGGTTTTCCTTTCGCCATTTACATCTGTCTTCAGCAGTGGATTTTTGTTGGACTTGAATATGTATCCCATGGCCTATTTAATAAATCTCTTGCTGCCTTGTTTTGAAGCTGGCTGCAACCAGTTTCTATCTTCTTTGTAAGTTAAAGCAAGTTTGCATCTAAGCTGGTCTTTAAAGGTATAAAATGTATAAGACACTTTTAAATCAGTTGTTCATTAATTATCAGAAGTGTTAAACCAAAACTGAAGCTAGTTTTGGGCCAAATCAAGTTTGCCAAAAAGTTTTTGCTTTTCATTTAAAACTCCAGGAAACCAATGTACTCTCGTTTTAAGGGCTCACTGTTCAGTTATATTTTTGTGAGGGAAATTTGTATGCACATAGAGCATGTTAAGATTTGTGATGCAAGTTGGAGGTGGTAATTATTTCCAGGCCTAATGACTTTATATCTTTCACTAGTGCTATTGCTACTCTATATTTGAACCTTTTTATTTTTTAGATTTTGTGCTGCCAGTAATAGTGTCTCTAGCCAAATCTAGTCACCTAGCTAAGGCATATCTAATATCACTTCTAAAAACGATTTTTTTTTAACAATTTATTTTAATTAAACAATTAAAATTTAAAGACTAAGTTACACAATTTTTGGCTGTTAAAAGTGTTAATATATCTTTACAATAAGAATAAAAAAGAAGGTATGGGAACAATAATATAACGAAAGTATCTTCAAATTGTTTTTGCAGGCAGAGAGACAGGCTGTGAATACAACCATCCAAGGCTCTGCTGCAGACTTGGTGAAGATTGCCATGGTAAACATTGACAAGACTCTGTCTCAGTTGTTTCCCTCCACACAGTGGAGTCATACACAAGTGCAGTCACATCAAAGTAAGTTGTCAGGAAGTTGTCATGATAAGTTTTGACACTTAACACAATGTAAGGAACAAAGTTCGCTCATGGCAGACTACTAGGGGCAGTAGTGCTTTAGTAAAAAGTAGACCTTTTGATCTATAGGGCAGATGATGTAAAGGTTATCTGTTTCTTTGGCTGATGGTTAATGAGGGTGTCATGTGGCCAGCACAACAACCAACCACTTTACTTTCCTACTTATGTCAGGTACCTATTAAATTAGGCTGAACTCAGAGGCGCTCTTAAAATCCCAAAATTAAAAATCTCAGTCTTCACTGATATTTGAACCCCGGATCCCTCATTTCAGAAGTCAAGTGCATTACAACTTGGCCACCATGCCCCATAGTAGTGCTCTACTGTGAGTAGAAATGATATTACAGCAGAAGCCACTGCTAATATGTCTATTAGGTAGCACTGACAAAGATGTATTTTAAGATTGTACACAAATTTCTAAGATACATCTCAATGTATGCAGTCCGTCTTGTAGTATATATGACAAATGCACTCCTCATAGTAATTATAGTATCCTAAATGTCATGTTAGCCTCCCCTAAAAATATCAGTACTAGTAAAATGCTGCTATAATTTTTTATGTTTTCATGACTTTAAGATCTATGCTAATGAATACAAGCACAAAATCCAGTAATTACATGTAGATAAAAATAAATAATGTCAGAACAGATTAGGTTTGTAGGTAAATGTTTCTAAAAAAACATTTAATTAATAGGTTCACAGTTTATTAATATGGATAAAAAATTACTTTAGTTTGTTACTTTTTTTTTGTTTTGTTTTTTTCATTCTTATTATTCAACTGGAGTTTGGGTTAGGTTCTTATTCTTTGATATGAAAATGTAATAACATTGATAGAGATGCTCAATTAGTACTGCTTTGGCTTTCTTGTCACTTAAATTTGCTTTGACAGTTGGATCCGATAATTAGATCACATTGGAACCCGATCATGTTGGTCCTAATTAATCAGATTTTACTAGATAATATGATTTGTTTTCATGCTAAGGATTCGGTCAGTATACACAACTTGTCCAATTAACTGGTGGTTTTAGTAACCAGATTTGATTGTATTTTGAAGTCCAATTTTCTGATTTCTGTACTGATCTTGGGGCATACGGAGACAGCCGTGGGACAGAATAGCGGAGACATTGCGTTACCCGTGCGTGGTATACCACTTGATCGTGTAAGTTCTTTGTTAACTCAGTTTAGTCACAAGGAAGTTCTTTGTTAACTCAGTTTAGTCACAAGGAAGTTCTTTGTTAACTCAGTTTAGTCACAAGGAAGTGTTTTTTTGTGTGTTTCTACTTGGTATCTAGCTGTTTCACAAATAAAATTATATTTTTATTTTCTCAACTTAAACTTGTGGACACACCAGCAACTTTATCTGTGCTTCCATCTCAATGTCCATATTGAAAAGGATCTTTTGAAATAAAGCTGAGATCAATAAAAAATTAAAGGACTTCTCATCTTGTTATGTAGTATGTCTGTGTGTGGGGGTGTGTGTTTCAATGGTGATGGTGAGAAAAAGTTAGCGCTTGATTGGTGGGCTATGCAGTGTGAATGATGCAAGATGTGGTGTTGTCATAAGCTTTATTGGGTAGGACAGAATACTCCAGGTTTCCAGAGTGAGAAGATGTGTTTTTGTAGTGAGTTAGATTGTATTGAAAATACCTTTTATATTATTACTAAAGACTAAAGTCAACATTTATTTATTTAATCTCATCTCAAGCTAAATTTGTTTAAATTGTAACGAAAGTTTTGTATAGTATTCACAAAGAAGTTATTTCAAGTTTTGCAAGTTAAAATATAATAGGCCTTCAGCGATTTAGTTGTCCAACAGCAGTTTGGTGCAACAAGTCAACAACCGACAACAATACATCTACCTCTAAATATTCAACATGTAAGTGTACTACAACTGTGTTTCTCTGTATCAATCTGTAGGCAGCAGAAGTAAAGACCAGAGTCTTGTTGAAGGAGGTTATCTGGTCCTACAGCTTCATGATGAACTGATTTATGAAGTCTCTTCACATATAGTTCCAGAAGTGGCCAGGATCATCAAAAAGGAGATGGAAACAGCCATCAAGCTAAATGTCTGTTTGCCAGTCAAGATCAAGGTGGGGCCAAGCTGGGGTCAGCTTAAGGATTATCAAATGGATTAATAGTTTTAGCTATTTGTTGGCTGTGATATTCAAATTATTATAAATTAATATTAATGAAATGAAATTGACAATTGTAATACCAATAGAATGATCAGCTATTTAAAAGAAAATGATTTTATCAGTATTTAAATATGTAACATTTTGTAAAAGACTGATAGATATGTTTTTATGCTACAGAATATTTGTTTTTATTTGTAGCCATTATAATATAATCTTTACTTATTGTTATATATAAATTATAACACTTTTCACATACCATTTACCATCTTACAAATTGTATTGTATCATGTCAACTCTATTGTCTTTCCATGTATATTAGGAAAGAAAGAAAGTAATATTTATTGAATGAATGTATGGGCAGAACAAAAGTTTTTTTTTTTTTTTATTAAAACTAATTGTAAATCTGTAGTTAAATTAGAGCTCACTTATTGATCATAATTTTCATTTTTTAATGAATTAAATATCATTCCTGGATTTTTTTTTGATTTTTTTTTACATCTATTCAACTCATATCTTCATGGAACAGGTAAAAAAAAACCAACATTCATTAGTTACTAAGAGAATAATTTCTCTATAAGATGTATAAAGAAAGTATTTTATTATTTTTTTAAAAGTATTTTTTAAAATGTTTTTCTTGTTTCAAATTTTGGGAAAATTGTCTTTAAAATGAATTGATAATGTAGTTTTAATCATTTTATTTTTAATTCTTAACATGTCATTATAGTAAGAATTTCAACAACTGAATTCCTTTCAATTGTTTTTACTCATATTTATTATTGTACAAAGTAATATACACAGTTTATATTAATTATTTGTATACATCCAGATCATTACAATAATGTTACGTTCAATAAAATTTACAGTATAAATATTCCTAAATCTCTTGTGTTCTTACAAAAAAATCTTCAGTAAATTTATTATTGACTTTTTACACCATCATGCTTCAACTGCTGCTGCCGAAATTCTAGAAGTTATTTTACCAACTAAATGTAATTAAAAAGTTAATAAATAAATATATAAATATAATAGGCTGACAGAGTGCATAACAATCACTTCAATGACTATGCATTGTTTCACAGCAAATACATACAATGCACATTCAGTGGACATATACAAATATTTATTTATTCAAGTATGACTTCTTTTACAAGTACACAAGCTGCAATGTAGTAATACATAAGAATAGAATAACACTACATTGATATATTTATTTATAAAAGCACTTTAACTTCCCTTTTTGCTAGATAATATGGAATGGTTATAATCAACTAACTTACAAACTGTTGTTTTATTTTTATTAAGCAATCTGTACAATTAATCATTTCAACAATGTTGCAGAATTAATTGTTTCTCAGTCTTGCTCTGTCTAGTTCTTAATTTTGTATTTCCTCTTAAAGTGACATCAAAGTATGATGCAATAGCTAGTCCAGACTATAATTATCATGATGCATTGTAATTATTCTCTCACTCAGCCAAAATCTTTGAACCATGTGGTAGTGTTTGAAGTTTTGATGCGGAGACCATGGCAGTCTGTGAAGCCTTAAAAGTCATTGACTCAGCGAGGGACATTTAAGGGCAACATATATTGTTGTGGTCACTGACTCAAAATCTGTACTACAGGCTTTGCAAAGCCCCGGACCCTGGCCTCCCAATATCGACACTGTCATCATGGCTTCACACAACATAAAACAACGCTATGGCACCCCTGTAATAATGCAGTGGGTACTGAGTCACATAGGTGTGACTGGCAACACTGTTGCAGACTCCTTGGCCCACCAGGGAGTTCAAATTCCACCCACTGAACAGGCTGTAAGTTTTCATCATGCTCTGGCTATAATTCAAAACAGAAATTGAAAAGTGGTTTGAGTTCTGGGACAATTCCCAAAAAGCCCATGGAGTCTGGGAGCGCATGAGGCGCCCTGACCACACTTCCCCGTGGTGGAAGCTGTTCAGGCCTGAGCAAGCTATTATAGCACAGTGCAGGACAGGCCACTACACTACACTTTAAAGTTTAAAAAACATTTTTGTTCCTTATTAGTATATTGTTTTGTGTAAAGGAAATGATTGTTATTGTAGTTTTTGGTGTGTAAGTCTCAATTAATCTAGAATCTTTGAGTGAGATGGCCAGCTGTGATGTCTGCCTGCTGGCCACATGTTTGACTCACAGCTCCAAGTCTTAAGATCACAGCCTTGTGGCAGTCTCATAATTGGATGTTGTGGCCATAGCCTTGAAGCTTCAATTTGTTTTGAAATCTCTAGAAAGCTGGAAAAAAAATTGTTTCTTCCAGTTAGTGATTGAATAGTTGTTCTTCTTGCTTACTAAATATACAATTGTGGTGAGTGCAAAAAAGAATGTTTTATGTTTGGTTTCTAAGTATTCATTTTTTTTAGATAAAAAAGTCAGTTTCATTTGTGATAGTAACAACACACTTAGTACACTTTGCCATTGAAACTCTTCAATTAAGATAACTTTATTTCTCCAAACAAATATGCATTTCAGATTTAACCTATTCAAATTTTTTAATGAAGCCATCTTTAGTTACTTTTATTTTTGTTTTTTTTGCAATCTACAATAAACTCTACCACATTTCATATTTGTATTTACAAAGTAAAATTGACAAAGTTCATTGAGAGCTCTATTAAAGATACAACCTTATCTTTTCACTTCAATGAAAATATACTCTACCTCAGTAAATCTAAATCTACCTCAGTATTTCTCTAAGTGGGGTACACATACCCCCAGGGTTATGGGAAGATGTGGCAAAATATGTAGGTCACAGCTGGGGCTGCGCATTCCTCACTAATCTTCGGACTCTAAGACAAGCCTTATTAAGGGGGTATGCATTGTACTTCATTAACTATGCTGATTGTATTTAAATACTCGCTAGTATTCTCAGTTGATAAATGCCTTTTCAGCATTTTTAAACATTAAGTCGAAAAAAATCGCTTCTCAGATTAAAATATACAACCAGGAAAGCAAATTTGGATGATTTGTCTAAACACATTGTCATCCTTCTCACTGCTATTTAGAATTGAACTTACATTAATTTTATTCACAATTTTATTTTTCATTTTTTTTTTTTTTTTTTTATGTTGGCCTACCCCCCCTTCCCCCCCCCCCCCCAAAAAAAAAGATTGTTTTAAAATAATCCTTCAGGGACAGGGGTGAGGGGTACACAGCGTTATGAAAGTTCTAGAAGAGGTACAATTAGGTCAAAAGTTTGGGGAACACTCTCTACCACATTTGATTGGACCAGTAAAAATATTTGTAAGTGCAAAGTCCACCCTTTGGCTAAATACATGTTACCTGTCACTTGATTCAGAACATAGTTTCTGATTTCTCCATAATGATTGTTTCTGTTCCCAAGTAGATGCCATCTTTAGTTATCTTGTCAAACTTTTTGAGCAGTTCTCTGCTTAGAGAAAATACGAGTAAAATGACATGCCTACAAGAGAGACAACCGAACAAAAACAAAACAAAAAAACCTACAAAGAAATACAGTGGAGTGCTGATAGTCCGAAATGATTGGGATTGAACCCATTTCAGATTAAGCGAAATTTTTACTAAAACAAACATAATACGCACATTTTTTTTAGTTTCATCTCTCTCTCTCTCTGCAGCCAGTTCTGTATAGGAAGTACTTAAGCATGAGAGTGAAACGTTTATTATACAGTAGTATTTTTTTTTTATCTATATAATTGTAGCAGATTTTAAAATATCAGTAGCGTACAGTTGCATCCAGTGCTCGATTTAGGGGATGGTAGATGGGGCTACAGCCCAGGGGAATTCCACAAGAACGGGGCTCCCACAAAAGGAAAAAAAATCCATACAGGTATTTCAAAGACTTTTTCAAACATACATTTTTTCTAAACATTGCTTCGCAGTTGGCAACACTGTCGTGGTTTAAAAACCTTATAAGTGGATTTGTATTAAAGCTTTCAAAAAGTGTAGGGGCCTCCACACACTTAAATCCATGCAATTTATTGCACATCACTGATTAATGTTAACATACACTTACTGGAGCTATTTTTCACGAATTTCCATGGATTTATGTTTTAAAAAGTATAAAGTATTATACTTCTCCGACTTCTGCTATTCAGCTATTGATATTAAGTTTTACAAAACCAAAAAGGCTATGTATCGCCAATCGTAAAACGATAAAAGTATGGTGTTATTGTAACTTTCATAGTTGTTAGTACAATACACTTGTTTACATCTTTCTTATTTTTTTCTTTCTTTCTTTTTTTTTCCCTAAAAATATTATAATTTTGGTCACGGATTAGGCTGACTATCGGATTACCGAAGTTAAGATTATTGTGACTCCACTGTAATACTCAGTAGTTATTGCCCTTTGGAAGAAGCTCCTTCGATATAAATACACAAGTTAAACTAGTGAAATCTTTTAAAGTCTACGCTCGTATAGGTGATTTAAACCTGACCTTTGAACCACAGAGCCATCGGCGGTTTCTCTCTTTCTCCACCGTAGCATTCGCAGGGTCTTGTTTCTGAAGCCCTTGTTGGACAGGAAGTAGACCATGGGGTTGATCATGCAGCCCAGTTTAGCACACATGGTTGGCAGAGCTGGAAGAATTTACAAGTCATAGTCAATTATCTGTCCACCCGACAACATTAAATTGACCAAGCAATTATTTTCTTGTTCAGAAATGGCTCTGCACCTCACAAGATTTGAAGATACATTATTTCTGTCTTGTAATCCTACGTGTCAAGGTTTATATATATATATATATATATATATATATATATATATATATATATATATATATATAATAAAATATATATTCACAATTGATTCTAGTACATTCGTCTTTCTAGTATAAAGGGTAAATAAAGCAGGGGAGGTAATTTTTATTTTATTCTGTTACTAGATTTTTCGGCAGCCTTTTACTTGTCGCTTGTTTGGGTTCTGTCCATAATTTGTACAAAGCTTATAAAAACTCCATCTCGCCTGTCTTTTTGGAAGGATTCTTTTGCACGTTATTCCATCATTTTTCCATTCTATCTATGACAAGGTTACAAAGACAGTTTGTGTGGAAACATAAACTCAAAATCGGCCCCCTAAGTGGTCCACAGTGATGCAGAACCGTATTTAACACCCATCGCCAGCGTCACAATAGCAATGCATTTGCTAACAAGACCATGTTCACGATAGCAATACATTTGCTAACAAGTGAATGTTCACAATAGCCATACATTTCGCTAACAAGAGCATCGTCACAATAGCAATGCATTTGCTAACAAGGACATTGTCACTATAGCAATACATTTGCTAACAAGGGCATTGTCACAATAGCAATACATTTGCTAACAAGGGCATTGTCACAATAGCAATACATTTGCTAACAAGGGCATTGTCACAATAGCAATACATTTGCTAACAAGGGCATTGTCACAATAATGTCACAATTATGTTGCCAGCCTTTAGTCGAAATACATTTCCTTATTTGTTAAATTAATTCTCTGGCCTCTGTGGTACAGCCTACAAATGAACGGCCTTCTTATACATGACATTTAGAAGAAAGGATTTAAACTCTTGACATTTGGATTACATGAACAAAACACTGCCGACATATTTCTATAGGATTTTCTGTCACGTAACAAATGAAGAAGACATCTTTTTTTTTTCTTGACAAAAGATCTCTTAAAACCGAATAAAAAAAAATGTGCTGAAAAGATTTCTTTCCCTTGTTTAATGGCATAACAAGCTTAGTTCTAACAAACCAGTGAACAATAATAACACGCGTCAGAAAGTTGCGTTAGTTATTTCCCTTTGGCAAGTGCTCTTCTAATCTTACATTAAGAAAAATCAATAAACAACCATTATTTGAATGAGGAGAAACTCCTTTGTTAAGTCACTTCAATATGAGTTAGCTCTCCTTGCGTATGCATTTTTTTTTTTTTTTAGTTTTTGAAATTATGGCTAGTATGTAATTAATACTGCAAGTATCGACTGGTAGGAAAGTGTTTATTTAATGTAACTAACCTGTGGCCGCAAGAGGCAGAGAATAAAATATATGCACTGCGCAGACCAGAGCGTAAGGGGTCCAAATGCCCACAAATACGAGAACCACTAGGAAGCACATCTGTAGACAAGAAATCAGTGTATTGTATTTGTACAAAGCTTACGTCTGCTCAGTCTGTCTGGGTGGAATCTTGTACATGTTATTTCTCCCATTTCCCATCCTGGGTTCAAGTTGAAACTCTGCAGAATTATTCATCGTCGATGACAGTACACGAAGCAATAAAAAAAATGTTTGAACAATGGACTTTTTTTTAGACTAAAAAAACAATCACTTATATAAGTATTTGAATAGCTAGGTGTCTTACACGTCTGCCTTTTAGACTTGCGTACCATATTATTATTATTTTTATTGCTTTTAAAAGGGCAGCACAGTAACCTTTTAAGCTTTATAGTTGTGCTAAACTCTCAACAAAAACAATTAGTAAAATTATTTCCGGTTTGAAAGCCTTGCGCTTTACCATTCGGCCTCAGTAAAGGTAGGTAGCTCTTAAAATGTTAGTAAAGCGTTTCTTAAAATTCTGAAGTTTTTCTTTTAAAACAACAATAATAATAGTAATAATAATTTTTTAGAAAATGTGAAAATGCTCTATTACATAAATTATTTTTGTTTTTGTCAAACTGTTTTTGCTTATTTTTTTTTTCTTTATAATTTTTTTTCTGCATTTATTGACTATTTAAAATACAAGGATTTATTTTATAAGATGACAGAAAAATTGACCAAATTACTACATACATAAATCTCGAAGTATTAAATCTATAACCACTGTGGTAATATATATTGGTTAAAATGAAATTCTTATATCACATATTTGGCTCTGAATAATCCATCACATCTGATGCTTTCAGTATCTATTTACCGAATCTTTGCTTTTAAATTTTGATTATTAGTATCATTGTTATTAATATTATTTCGTAAAGTAAGAAATTTAATCACATGCGATGCATGGTACTTTATTATATTTTAAAATTGTGTTTTTTGTGAGATTAATTAGCAAGGTTAGAGAGGCAAATGGATCTTTGTTTGACTATTTATTAAAAAAAATGATTAGTCAAAGATATTATATTTTATCTTTTCAGTCTGTGGTGATTCTAACAGAACTCCAGGACCTCTCGGTATCAACTGGTGAAGATTACGTGTCCCGGGGTTTCATTGGGGGAAAAATTATCGCCAGAACAGACATGCTTGTATTCATAACCCACATATATCTAGTCCACTAAATTCCTCATGTGCTCACTGCAATGTTGTTGGGTTCAATGTTTAGTTTGATGACAAGTAAACTTCTGGAAGCTGGTGCAGTTCTGCCCACTAAGTATTTCTCCGATGTGATGAGGAGAAACGGTCAGACTAATAAAGTTCCTTTGGACCTGCAAACAATGGCGACGATCTCACGTCTTATCCGCAACATGAGGATGACTGAGTGATGTCCAGGAACATTGTTGATTAGCCCAGCTTTAAGTATATAGTGTTGGACATAAAAACATCAGAACAATAGGACTTCAGGCTGATCTGTCAGCTGGTAAACGCACCAACAAAATCATTAACTATGAACAATTTTGGGTCTTCGCTCTTGTAATGAGCATGAAAAACTGATCTTGTTTTGGCCACTCGCTAATGCTTCTATATCTGTGACTAAGACTTTATAATTGATGAACTAAAGCGGGTATATTACAATGAACAGTGCATTTGATCATGAACTATATACACATCCTCAATAATCTTAACTGCTCAATAGTATTATATGGTCTGGACGTGGATGCGTTAACCTGTTTGTCTTGTGTGCTAGAGTAAATGAAAGTATAATCTGAATAAACCACATAAAAAAATATAATAATCATTATCCTATTGCTAGGACAATGTCCCTTATGACAATGTCTACATGTTTCTATAATTGTAAAGAAGAAAAAAATATATATATTGAGAATATCAGACTTTTTTAGCATTTGTTTTGAAATCCTAGCAAGTTGCATGGTTTTACCAATGACATTGACCCTTCCAATGACACTGACCCTTCCAATGACATTGACTCTTCCAATGACCCGAAGTTTGAGCACCACGTTTTCTAACCCAACAAGGAACTTGAGTAGGGCCTCTACTTTATGTATTGTCTTTCTGAAGTGTTGCTTCCTTGCCAATGAACTCCATGTAAGACGATATTGCTCAATTTGCGTTTAGCCACACTTAACATACCGGAAGGGGCCTAACGTCGTATTTCTAGACTCCATTTAATGCGCATCTCGCTACGCCACTGGTATACTTATAACTTCAAAAGCAGATAGAAATGTTCTTTTTTTTTTTGGTTTAGGTTAAATAAATAAAAGAAGGATATTGAAAGGGAGATATATGTCTCTGCTAGGTATCCAATTTAGTGAATAGAAATCTTTAAGTTCAACTTACTCTCGTTACTTGCTGGTCGTCTGCTACTTTTGACAGGTGGACCATATCCTCAAAGCTTACAATACGTCTGCATCTTTCGCGATCTCGTTCTGCAAGATCGCGCACTGTTTTGGAGATTTTCCTAGGAGAGGAGTATTTAAAAAAAAATGAAACTTTAATAAATTATAATATACTTATTACTAACATTGTCCACCTGGTTCGCCCGCTGAATATTTCATTCAATTTTGTAATGTTCTTCTTACATCTTGCACATGCGCACCTAAGACTTTGGGCCGTACACATCCACCATTATTGTTGTACACTTTCATCAATCAAAATGCCCGCATTTCAACAGCCCCCCCCCCGTTTGGCCATTGAATTTTGTTGAGTTATGTTTAATTGGAATGTCCCGCTTTAATTCTTTCTCTCCTAATCAACGATAACATCGTTGATTTGACCTCATTAAATTATTTTTTGTTTGTTTTATAGATTATGACTTGTGTTGTAAAAAAAAAATATGCATTCTCCTATAATTCTATATCAACCAGTGAGCTGTGGAGACCAATAGCTCGATGCCACGTCGTACAGTCCCGTGCCGTGACCCTATTGCCCACAGATAGTGACGTAACAGGTTAGTGTTCAGGCTTTCTATTACTATTGGTCTCGATGCAGGTGTCTGCTAACTCCAAATGCAAATAACACAGAAATAGTGAAACAAATGGCGCGGTTGTGTGGCCAAATGTTTTATTTGCAAGCTGAAATTCAGTTTATTAACAAGATATTTGTAGTTTGTCTTGTTCATGTAAGACTTGAAATTCCCGATGATAAACAAATTAAATGAAGGCTGATTAAAATAAAATAATGAGAATTCTGAATCTCTTTGAATACTTTTAGTAACTATCATTGGGCCTACATCATGTTAAATTGAAAAAGAGAAAATGTCAGCTGTTCTCTTGACGCTGCGGAAAGTTTGTCTCTAGGGCTTTGACAAGACAATGTGAATAACAAAAAAAAAAAAAAAAGAAACACGTCAGAATTGTTAAAAACAACAAAAAACAAACCTATTTACATGTCAACAAATATCTGCTCGGGTCAAGAGCCAGTATTGAATTCGGAGGTTAATTCCGGAAGTTCAGGTTTTGTCACGAAGTATGCCAGACGACAATTATAGAGGGCGCGTTAACGTCATGATTCCTAACATGTAGGGCGAGCTTTTTTTTGTTTCTTTGTAAAGCTGACCTTCCAAACTGTTTTGTTGTCTTTCTTGTTTGTCTTTTGTATGTCTTTTCTTGTCTTGTATCCTCTCAGTGTTGTATAGATTATATTCATTGGAATACAGAGACATGGTTTCTTTCTGCTTTGTTTGTTTCGTGGAGTGAGTGTAAGAGTGTCATTAATTTACCATATCATATCAAGGGAAAGTGGGAAATCAGGCCTTTCTATTTCTTAAAGAAAGCTAGCAAAGTAGTTGATTTTTTTAAGCTACATATAGAAGCAAAGTCTAAGCTAAAAAAGGACGACAGGATGGAGTTTCACTTATGGTAACAAATAAGACTCGTGCATCATATTGGTTGTTCGACTTATAGATCACGGTTTTCAATACCAACGTGGTTTTAGTAATTTAAGTTCAGGAAACAAATACTTAGATTTAAGAAGCAATACGTGCTCAACACATAAATACAAACGAACCTTTTTGAGGTTGTAGGTGAATAAGTCTGACTTCCGACTATACTAACCCATCGTTAGGCACCGCTTAAATTGTGACCCAATAGCGGATGTTTACTTTTTCTAGAGATTATTACGGAAAGATTACGTTCATAAAACTGATTGATTAAAAAACAAGTATGTAGTAGGCCAATTTAACTGTGTATCTGGATCTAAATATATTGATTTTTAACTGAATTTAATCGAAACATGAGGAAAAAAAAAAGATCAAAATTGCCTAAACGCTCAGTAGATAGAAAAATCAAATTGTGACCTAATTGACTTAGAAAATGCTAGGGTTTCATTGTATTGACCTATAAAAATCTAGCTTTAACTTGTGGACCACGTTAAGACTTAATTAGCAATATTACGTTGTTGCTGTATTTATTTAAAATTATGAAAATGTTGTATTGATTTTAGAATTTTAAGTTGTTGCTACCATGGATATAACAATATCAAGTTTGGACTGCACCTGTAACATGAGATCATGACGACCACGTGCAGAATGTAGCAGAATAAAATGGTGGCCACCATGTACGTCACATTGGAGAAGTTGTCGTTGGCCCAGTCTAAACTACAGGAGATGAGAAAGGGTTCAAGACCATAGCTGCCCCAACCTAATGGAAGAAAAAAAAACACATAATTTATTCATTCTGCCTCAATGAAATTAAGGAAACCACGCCCTTTGTACAGTTCATGACAGACAGATAATTTAATTCAGTTGAGACTTAAGCTAGTAAAGCTAGAGAACAATTAAGCGTTCAGTTTCACCCCCAAAGATCAAGTACAGTATTTCCTTACAACAAGGCTATGTTCTCTTTTGTGGTAGAGAGGTAAACAATTGTGATTCGTCATGATGATCCGGAGTTCGAACTCTGCCCTTTGTCAACGCCGCTGCCGTACTTCTGGGTATCTGTGCTATGACGTGATAATCCTCGTTTCTAAAAGGGGCTTCTGAGTCTTATTAAGCAAACTAAACACTTTGTATAGCATAGTATTTGAAATAAATGTAAGGTATGTGGTTGAGTGGGACAAAATCACAAGGGAATTGGGGCTTTATTTCAAAACCTGATACAGACAAGGAATTTGAAACTGGGATTTAGCTTAATATGAGTTTTGTTTTCTGAACGCCTAAGGTGAACTCAGAAAGATTCTACAAAATATCTCAACCCAACATGTTTACACAAGAGAAGGGGCTAAACTGTACTCAGCATAAAAGAGGCGCTATACAATAGCATAAGCATATTCTCCTACTTAAATTTCTCAGACATTGTCTTTAACAGTCAACCTGAAATTAAATTAAATTAAAAGATGGCACTTTTTTACTACTATACCAAGAGAATGATACAATAGTTGCTTTTAAATAAATCGGACTGCTTTTATTCCCAAGTATCCCCAAAACATATTAAGTTAAGAAGCTAAGATTTAACATCTTCTGTTATTTCTAGCTATAATAGCCAGAGGTGGCCTTACGGGGTGGCCAGTTGGGGGCAACCACTCCAGAACTTGCGCCATAGAGAGGCCCCGCGCTAAAGATAATTTTTTGTCACGGTCAAGCCATCGTACAAATATTTGTAACCCTGATTTCAGACTCGCCCAGTGCTCAGCGCAATGCCAAGGCCGACTCTGGTTTAGCATGGAGCTTAAAATAACATTTTAAATCCTAGTCTATCCTGATCTATCCTGATCTATCCTGGTTTCAGAGTAATAAAATAGCTGGATTATTGAAAAAATGTCCAATTTCTTTTCTTCTCTTTTCACAATTGGCTGCAGATCGTCAACTTGACATTACCTCTTCGCATTCAAGGTAATGTCCTAGTGTTATGTACAAGAAAAAAAAGGCTACTTACTGTCTGTGATTGACTAGAAACTTGTGTGCAATTCCGGAATGAACCATGTGCCCTTTAAATCGGATCGAGCAAGAGCGGGATTAAATCCGCTTTCTGGTGTCCAGAAGTTATTACCGGCTATCATTACAGAAACACCTACATCAAACATTATATGTCATGATTACTTGAAATACCAAAAAATCAATGAACTTACCCATAAGTGGCAGAGCCGTCCAGAAAAATCCATAGAACCAGGTCCCAATGATGACGTAGAGGGTAAATGATCGGGTCAAAATAAAAGCTTTTAGAGGAAGAAAAATATAAAGTGAAAACTGAGCTCTGTCGATGTTGCATTGACTCATATCGAATTCGTTTCATATGTACATCATGATTTTAGGATCAAGCCAATTGAAGTATTCCGAAAGTTTGTAACAAATGAGCTTCTCTTTACAAAATAGTGTTCTCGGGTCCGGATTTTTTACTACTTTTATATTGAAGCTTGAAGAGGAGAGGCCCCTCCACAACAATCCCCCCCCCGGGCCTCCTTTTTTACTTAAACTGCTAGTACGATGTTTCAACAGAATGAATAGAAAGACTAAAACATTTTTATTACAATCAGGCAACTACTAGATCTACTATTTGTGGTTTAAGAGAAAGTTCAAGGTGGTTTTACTAGGTCTATAACCAGCACGACAGTCAATGTTATAAAGAAATAACTAAGGGTTATGTTGTTACCACCACCTTTACATATCAAGTAGTCCAGTGTTTCCCAAACTTTTCCTTAATGGAACACTTCGCACATTCTGAGTATTTAGCGGAACAATTTGATTAATTTTTTTTAGAAAGATGTATTCACATGGTGGCTAACTAGTGAACTATTCCAGCAGCTCGTGGAATACCAATTCAGTACTCGCGGAACACAGTTTGGGAACTACTGCCTTGGTTAGTTGGGGCACAACACAAGATTGGTCGACCGTCTTTCTTTATTCCTCGCTGTCTTTAGGCATTCTTTTATGTGGTCGTCCAAACGCTTCCTCTCTCTGCATTTTCTCTTTTCTTTTTTTTCCTGGTCTTGTTCCTTGAAGGACGGTGTTTGCAAGCCCAAAAGCCCTTGTAATATGGTCATAGAGTTTTAGTTTGCATTTTTTTTTCAGTAATTAGCAGGCTATCGTGATTGGGGGTGATCTGGCCTCTATAGTAACACAGTTATGTAGCCTAGATTAAACAACGAATTTTTTAAATTAGTTCACTGGTTGCTACGGGGTGTGTCTATAGACAGGAGAAAACCACGGAGTACATATGATGAGTTTATTCTAAAATCGTACGTGCAGTGCTTTGCGTATTTCATTGCAAAGACATAATTGAAGTTTTAGTTAAAATTGTTTCACTAACTTGTATACAAACACTTACGATGGGAGATAGAATTAGTCTTCTGATGAAACACCGCAACGATAGCCATCTCTTCTATCACATTATGAAATCTTTGTATTATTTCAAGGGTTCATATTTTTGTGTCCCTTCAGTTTCCAATGTTTTGTCAGTGTTCTCCCTTGAGTTCTCGTACAACGCCATCATTTCTAATTGACCATGATGTTGGGTACACTTTAAAAGGTGCATTCAGGCTCAGTTAGTAAGTACGCCATTCAGAACCAGGTTTGAGATATTATTTTGCCATTAATAACTAATTAATATTAAATTAAAAGAAAAATGAATTTTTTTTTAGTTTGCTCCATTTCCTTCTCCTCCCCCAACACAAAAAAAACAAAAAAAAACTGTTTAAGCAAAAGTCTTAATCTACCCAAGATCATACTGATGTATCTTTGCCTAGGAAAATGTGGAGAATTTCAGTTACAAAAAAAGAATGACGTCACAGCACCAAAGAAATGGTTGATGTCTGACGAAGATGAACAATATGGCTACCATCAGCTGTTTAGAGGCTCATTAGCGAGATGGCAGATTGAAAATTGTGGGGAAGTGTGGGAGAGAGAGAGAGAGAATGATGAAGAGATAAGTACCAGGACAATTTACCTACTTGTTCATTAGTACATTTTCTCATCCACATTATATTATACTGCTCACATTTCATTGATGTCTCTAGTTTTAACGATTCATTCGAATCCGAAAATAAACATTGCATATATACACATGAATCTAATTGATTTTTTTTAGCCATCCAAGATACATTATGGATTGAAGATCGAAACCGGTGTATAGATACATTCCAATGTTGAAAATAAACTATAAATGAATAGATGTGTTGGCTGCCTGGTCGTGAGTTGAGCGCTTGGGACTGTCGTGTCGTTGGTTTCTAGTTTGAACCCTTACACCTGTCATCCCTATCCGTTTTGCAGGAGGTTTGGACTTGGACTTGATTTCTTCATGAGCTTTTAAAACTTATGAAAAATATTCCATGGAGGCTGAATCCAATAGAAAAGATTTAAATATTTTTTGATTGTGTATAAGTATTCAAGTTACACTTTTCTTTTCTAGAATTAAGACTTTTACAAATTCAGATAGGACTTTAATCGTGCTGTATTTTAATGTCACCGTAAGCACTTGAATAGTATATAGTAATATAGAGTTTAAATATTACATTTTAATTAGCCTCAATCTTGGTTTGACGCCACAATGACAGTCATGGACATCTGTCAGAGCCAGTTCTGTCAACTTGCAGAGGTTCCTCTACTTGAAGATCACTTGGACCTTTCACTTCCCTTTTCAGGCCTTGTGATCTATAAGGCTGATGATGTAAAGGTCATCTGTTTGGTGGCCCATGGTTAACGAGGGTGTCGTGTGGCCATCACAACGATCAACCGCCTTTACTTTTCCCAATTAATGTCAGGTACTCATTAGAGTTGGGTGGACTCAGAGGCGCCCAAAGAACCCAAAATTAAAACTCCCAGTCTTCACCAGGATTCAAACCCGGGACCCCCGGTTTGGAAGCCAAGTGCTTTACCACTCAGCCACCTCTACTATCATCGTTGTCGGTAGAACACCGACTTGCCTTCGGTCACAGCGCTCGCCTTCGTAGGCTAGCGCCTATTGAGGGCGGGAGAATGTTGTCCTTTCAAGAACAGGTCCCTATTGCTTCCCCTTACCTTTCAGCCTGTAGACAATATTAAACAGGAAAAATGAAGCAACAAGTACTGTAAGAAATCGCCTCGAGAAGGTTGTTGGCTGGCCATAAACTTTGTTTCTTCATTGATCCACAGGCCAAAGACGGGTGCACCGATAGATAACTGTTGATTTGTGTGGATTCCTCGGAAATGTGTAATGAGTTTAAATTTGTAAAAAAGAGTGTCTGCAGATAGACAATCGAATTTACTAGAAATAATGAGGCAATTAATGAATACAAAAAAAAAAGAAGAAGAATATTAGCCTACTAGTTGATGGTCGTGTTTTGCACTTGGAAATTCCACAAGGTTCAAAACACAAGCCTCAGTTTGAAAAGGACTTAATAATGACAACATACTTTCAATTAAAAACTTTTTGCTTTATGTGTCTCAGAAATATTGGGCTTTAAGAGTAACTAAAGACAGAGATTTTCAAACACCCACGCTCAAGCGTCTCGTTTCGTGTGAGATGTAAGCAAATGTGGGATGTATGAGGACTTTCACGTGACTGGGTGTCAACATCGGTCGGGGCATTTCTGTAGACCTACAATCCAGCCCATTAATTGTATTTTATATGATGGGTATCTAATTATAACCAACTGACCTCAAAATCATTATGTCAAGTTTGATAATGTATCGATAACTGTAAACATGCGCATAGTGAACTCCGTATCCTTAAAAGAAACATAGGCTTTTTTAATCGCTTAGTCATTAGGCCCTAAAAGAATTGAACCTACAGTGGCATAGTAGCATCCATACGGTACTTTTGGTGGCCCTACCGGACCATTTGGATACAGGCCCACCGGGCATTTGCCCGAATGGTCATATAGCCAGCCCGCTCCTGTTCACGTGTCTACAACGGGAAAATAGGATAACCAAATAAACTGAAGATTATGTAATGTTTACTGTATGTTTTCGCTAAAGTAAAATTTTGAAATTATTGAATTAAAGAGTTCCATATTACGCTTCCAATCGTACATAGGTTTCTTTTCATTCCCCTTTTCCAAGCGTCCAAATGGTTAAGCCTTTGGCTTCCAAACCATGAGTCCTGTGATCGTATCTCGGTGAAAACTTAGAATTTGAACTTTTAGGCGCCACTAAGTCCACACAACTCTAATGGGTACCTGACTTTAGTATGGGAAAGTAAAGGCGGTCGGTCGTTGTGCTGGCCACATAACACCCTGCTCGTTAAATGTTAGCCAAAGAAACAAATGACCTTAAAACCATCTGCCCTATAGATCGCAAGGTCTGAAAGAGGAACTTTTTTTTCCAAGATTCCTATTTTTCTAGATCACGAGGTATGTACAACAAATGACCTCTTTTGTTTTCAACAAAATCCGCGTATATTCTGTTACAATCTCAAGTGCTATGGACATCATTTAGTTCAGATTTCCTTACAAAACGACTTCAAGAGTATTTATCTTTTTTAAAAACACACAAAGCTTAGCTGCTCCACATCAAAACAAGCCTTATCCAAAGCTTTTATACATATTTATTTTAGAACGATTATTTTATAATCTTTGTATAATCATAGTTTTTGTACCAAGACTCACCTTTCCCAGGTGCACATATCATAATGTACCTGTAGACACAGACGGCCACCAACGTATTCATGCTGGTTAGCGAGAGAAAGAAAGTCCAAAATCCGGCAAACTTGCACGTGAGATCATCAAATACCCAGCGTTGGCTGTTGAATAGAAGGTCAATTTTACAAATAGTTCAAAATATATATAAGACAGAGTATAAAGAGTATTATAGATAAGTTATTCAAAGACATAAATAATAGAAATTATAAACAAAAATCTCTCGAGAAACAAAGGAATATATATTTTTATTTTCCTGTCTGATGATAAAGGAACAGTAACGTAACGTGACTGCGCATGCCTAGTTGTAGAAAAAAAGTAAAGTTCCTCTTTCAGAACTAGTGATCTATGGGGCAGATGATGTAAATTTCATCTGTTTCTATAGCCACGATTAACAAGTGTGTCATGTGGTCAGAACAACGACCAATCGCCTTTACTTTTCCCCAACTAATTTCAATACCCATTAGAGTTGGGTGGACTCAGAGACGCCCTAGAGATCCCGTAAAGTAAAAATCCCAATCTTCACCAGGACCCCTGATTCGAGAAGCCAAGCGCTTTACCACTCAGCCACCATGCCCAGTTGTGACCGACATGTTTTGCTATAACTAACGCATACAACGTCAATGTCCGCCAAGGATCGATTTAAATTTTCTCTTTCCCCACTTGTACATGTCTTCGTTTGCGACTTTTCATGTGTGTTTCAATCGTACATATCTCTCGGAGAGTATCATACATATCAGGTCGAAAGATTGCTACATGTAGAAAGTAATCATCTGTTCTGTACGACCGTCTGTCATTTGTTACATAAGATTACTACAGTCCCGAAGACAGCACAGTTCTAAGATAATTTTCCCGTCACCGAACTGGCTGGTGGCTTAATCTCTCTCTCGGCTAATTCCGAACATGAATTTTTAATGATTTGACAAAGTCCATTTAAAGTCGCTCGAAGCGAGCGGAGGTGTCAGAAACATTGATCTATGCCCTGTACTTGTAAAACAACGAAGGAGGTGAGGAGAATCTAATTGGGTTGATTTGGACAACATCGTCTAGATCTTTTTGGGTATGTTTCTTATATAACGTTTACTTTTTTTCCCTTTGAATGTGTAAATCCTGTCAGTGATCCAGGCCAAGGGATTTCTTCTTAGTTTTTTTTTATTGGATATGTCGCCTAGTTCTAGTAACCTACTTCACAGATTAATCGATACTCCAATTCAGTTCAGTTTGAACTGCTTATTAGATAAGATACACCTAAATAATTGGAGCATCAATTAGATGTAGACAATCTAATATCTAATACTGGCGATGTCGTCGATTCCGAAGAATAAGGATGAGTGCAATGTTTCACAGGATTACGTAAATACATTCGCGACCGACATATATGTTCAGATCAAATGCAGACAAAGCATATGTCCGACAAAGTTCTATTTAAGTTTTATTTCCGTTTTCTGCACCTGTCTTCGTCATGGGTTTTACTTTGGGACTGTATTGTGCGTGAGAGCTCTACACCTGTCTCTTTTAGAGGCCAACTTCTAATAGATACTTTTCTCTATCCCAGTTATGATAAAATGGCGGAAATAAAATCTTGCCAGAATACTTCTCCAACGACTGACCATCTCCATAATACACAATGTGCTCTCTGAAAATCAATGTGCATTTCGGGTTGCTAGAACTTACTATAAGTACATCGGACTTGATGTTTGAAATGCAGAAAAAATGGAGGGAATGAAACCCGGAGTTGTACACTGCCTTTATGGATCTCAATAGAATCTAATATTTTAAAATACAATGATCATTTTCACCTTCACCGGTCCCTTAATCTGTTGAGCCGCTGGGGAGCCACACAAGATCTGTTGACCGTCTTATTCCATTCCTCTCTGTCTTTCGCCTTGGATTGAATCTCATTCGAAGACTGGCCCGTCCAATCTTTTTATGTTGTCTTACCATCGTTTTTTTTTCTGTCCGCCTTTTTTCCTTTTCCTGGTACTGTTTCGTGAAGGAAGGTCTTTGCGAGCCATGACTTCACATGTCTGTACAACGTGACGACGAGCTATTGTTCTCCACTTCCCACAGGTTGCGAGTTTGCAGGTCAATGTTGAGGCCTTCTGTATCGAATGGTTGCGACCCTGAAGACTTAAAGTTTCCTTTTTTTTTGACAATGGTTAGCAGGTCATCGTGGGGTCCAATTGTTGTATTAATCCTGTTTCTCTGAACTGTGAATGCACCTTGTTTTTTATATTTAACTGTATAAAATTCAGCTCTTGAGATATTGAGGGGGAATAACCCTTGAGGGATTATGTGCACGACATGGCCTAAATTGTGCCGATGTGCCGAAAACCCAAAATATCAAATATCCTTTTTGATGCGGTCTTTTGCAAATGACACCTAGGATCTTTCGGTAGCATATTAGTTCCACTGCTAGGATCTTCTTCTCGAGATCTGCAGCCAGCGTCCAAGATTTACAAGCATATAAGAATGAGGCCTTGACCTGGAAGCGCATCAGTTTGATTTCAATGTCAAGGGCTATGCCTTTGTCTTTGAGATTTCGTTAGGTTTTGCAAGTGCTTCTGTGGCATGTGCACTTCTGGCCAGTAATATCCAAGGTATTTAAAAGTACTGAAACTTGTCAAATTTGTTCATCCAATGACCTTATTACAAATTAAAGTCGATCACAATGATTTTGAGGCCCCAAGATAAACTTTTGATCATTGTTACAAATGCATATTAACCCTTAAAGTGCTGAGCTGTTTTACAATGAATGCATAAACAATGGAGGCTAACTACCACACGCGCCTTAAGGGTTAAGACTGCACGGCTATATAATGAGATCCGGTCTTATCAATACTACTTGTATCAGTTTCAATTGTAACACAATTCACTGTAGTATAATCTACACATGTACCTAGAGACACACCTATATCATTACGTACCTGTACCCGGAGATGATTGTAAAAGGGTAACCACCCAACAAAACTCCAAGGTCACAGACGGCCAAACTTATCAACAGAAGGTTATGAGGTTTGCGGCGCAGACTTTCATCTCCCAGTAAGACTGTCAAAACGAGGCTGTTTCCAAAAATAGCTATGATCCCTGAACAGAGGTTATGAGTTTATATTTGAACAATAAAAAAACAAACAAACAGGTAAATTAAAAAAAAGGTTTACAACCAAAATAACAAAAGGGTTACATTAAGTTTAATTGCATCAATGACTTTAAATCAATCGCGTAATTGATTTTTAATAGGTCAAAACTTTGGAATAACAAAATAAATTTGTACGATTGGAAATATTTTTAGAGGACTTTTTATACATTGAAAATCTATTCACTATTGATAGTAACACAAACAGGGCAGATATATTAATACCCAGAGCAATTTTTTAGTATTGTTGTAAAATACATGTATGCAAATAGTATTTTTTTTTTTTTGGAAAATAATGTTCAACATATTTTTTTTTACTAAATTTAGTATTTCTGGCAATCAGGCTACTTACATTTTTAAAAAAAGTTTGTTTTTTTTTATAGAGAAAGTATGCAAATTAATTATAATTTAAAACAACTATTATTAAGAAGTGTTCAATATTATAAAAGTAAAGTGCAATGTGACATATCCCTAGGTATATTTCGTCATTTAACTAAAGGGAAATGTTTCTTCCTTGAGGCCTTGAATGGGAGATTGGCCCTTTACAAAACAATTTAATCAATTATAGATTATTCAATAACATCAGTTAGGCCAGTTTCACATTGAACTATATCTTTCAGAGTTATCGGTTAATTGAAAATATTTGAATATTAACATTGCAAGAATAATAACATTCATAAATCTTTGTGTCCTGTGGTATCATGTCATAAGACAGACTGACATTATCAACAGTATCGGCAACACTATTAAATCTTACAAGTATCTTCTTTTTGATTTTGGGGTTTTTAGTTCAGAGTTTCTAAATATTCATGGTGAAAATATTGAAACTTGTTTTTTTTTAAACCTGTCTGATTTTGAGTGGACTACTTGGAAGGGCATATTTTGAGTTTGTGTTTTTATATAAAGCTGTCTTTGTAACCTTGTTACTAATTGTTATTTTGTTTAATGCAACTTTTTTCCATATAGAATGCTCATTGCGCTTTGGTCCAATCAATTTTATGGAGCAGCTTTTTTTTTTTAAGTTGCTCGAGTCTGAATTAGAAAGCGATGTCTCTAACGACCATAATGGAAGGCGGACATGCTAGCCACTGAGCTGCTCAAGTACATCTAAAGATAGAAGGCTTCATAGTCTAGAAATGTCTACAGTTTACAATTTTTAGCGAACGATCTAATTCTCTACAAGGCTTTTCTCTTTCAATTTTATAAATAATATTACTTAATTACGAGTTATCAAATAAGCAATAGGTTAATTTTTTTATTAATTCATTTGCTGTCACCGACAATGAATAATTGTGCACAGTTTCATTTTTATGCGAGAGTTGGAGGCTGGAGAAATAACGTTTACAAGATTTGTTCCAGAGAGACAGGCGGACGGAGTGAGTTAATATAAGCTGAAAAAAATACAATAAAAACAATTACACTCATTTCACATTTGGTTAATAAAAACAATTTTGCCCACAAGTATGGCGTCAATATTTATCCTTTGTACGATGTAGCCTATGGATGTATTTGTTTATATGCTACATAGATCTATTTTTCTATGTTTGATGTTTGTGTATATTTAGGAGGTCGATATTTTTTATATAAATGTTCACGTTTATATGTTAGAGGCCAATGTCTGTAAGAGGATTACCTTTAAAGGAAAGACCCCCCCCTCACCCCGACAAACAACGGCTTTGCATCAAATGTGGAAAATTATACAGGTCGCACAAGGGTTTACGTGACCATGTGAAACACTGCATTCATCTTTTGGACTCGAAGACATTGCCATTATTATTATGTTTAGATGCAAGAGAGGTCGGACTCTGTGGTTATAACTATAAGTTAGAAGTATAGATTTAAATATCATATGCCTTTGTATGTGCTACAAATGATGTATATTGTGTATGTGTCATGTTTATTATATAATGTACATTATAAAACGAATTTAGAGTGAATTCATCAAACATCAGACATTTTAAGCCTAGTAGCGTCTACCAATATCGATCGTGTGCATAACAAAAAATTACATTTTTCTAAGTCTTTGATTGATTTATTTATTCAATCTCAATGGGAATTTATATTTCTGTTTTTCCTCCTCAAAACTGTTTCTCAGATCAAAGCAATTCCCGCTCTTGTAATTTTAGTTTCCTGAATGGAGATTCTGCCCATGCGTACATCCTGGGCCTATCAATTATTTGTATTACCATAGCTACCCGGAACTTCTTCCCTTTCAATGCAATCAAAATGGCTGCCTGTACATGTGATAACCGCTTCGGACTGTGGTCATGAATTCTCCGAGTTCAAACCTCTCTCAAAGTCGTCTACCTGTCTTTATGTAGATGTATGCGATTTGTTTCTCTCGGCAACTTTTCGCGAGACGTTCTGACTATCATTTATAAAACATTGTGTTTTTGTTTCCTTCACTACACTATCATTTATATCGAACACATTGTTACCCCCCCTACGCCATCCTGTGAGAGGTTTAGGCTAGGATGCGATAACCTTCACTTTAAAGGAGCATCTGATACAAGTTAAACATACAAACTATGATAGGTCAGAAGTCTACCCGAGACCATGACATGCTGCCTCCACTCCCACAAATTATAGGCGAGATGAGTGCAACGCATCTTATCTTATAAAATACAGACGTTACTTCAAAAAAGTAGGATGATTACATCCTACGCATATACGACATTCGTGTTCTCTTTATTTTTTCTTTTACAATTCATCTATTCAGCTTGCAAATTCTTCATTGGAAAAACTAGTTAGGAAGCAAAAAAAATATTAAAAAACAAAAAAAAACAACCTGGAGGCTTATGTTTGTTATGGTATTACAGCGCCTTGAGCCTACATTATATTTGTTAAGGCACATTCCTCGTCACAAATGCTGGGAGAAATTTGTACAAATGCTCCTTCTTCCTTGGTGCTGTTAGAGCTAGCCAGGAAAACCAGTGACTTGGCAGAATCTAAGTCATTGGTTAATATGAATGACTGAATGCATGACGCGTAGGACATAATCATCTTCTTTTTTGAAGTAACGCCTGTATCATATAATATACAAAGATAAGATAAGATAACGCGCTTTATAGATATATTAAGATTATTATTATTAACAGATTATTAACAGATTATTAACAGATGTAGTGGTCCCTTTGTCCGACTTTCGTTTACCACGGTGTTGTGAAACAAGTTCAATCCTTAAGTTACGAATAAGTCCTGTGCCTGTCCAGTAGTTCAATGGGTCAGCCTAACGGGGGTAACGTAAGTTAAACAAGTTTAACAAGCTAAGGTATGTTGGTGTAGGTTGTAAGATAGAAACTGAGTTTAACAAGCTAAGGTCTGTTGGTGTAGGTTGTAAGATAGAAACTGAGTTTAACAAGCTAAGGTCTGTTGGTGTAGGTTGTAAGATAGAAACTGAGTTTAAAAAGCTAGGTCTGTTGGTGTAGGTTGTAAGATAGAAACTGAGTTTAAAAAGCTAGGTCTGTTGGTGTAGGTTGTAAGATAGAAACTGAGTTTAACAAGCTAAGGTCTGTTGGTGTAGGTTGTAAGATAGAAACTGAGTTTAACAAGCTAAGGTCTGTTGGTGTAGGTTGTAAGATAGAAACTGAGTTTAAAAAGCTAGGTCTGTTGGTGTAGGTTGTAAGATAGAAACTGAGTTTAACAAGCTAGGTCTGTTGGTGTAGGTTGTAAGATAGAAACTGAGTTTAAAAAGCTAGGTCTGTTGGTGTAGGTTGTAAGATAGAAACTGAGTTTAACAAGCTAAGGTCTGTTGGTGTAGGTTGTAAGATAGAAACTGAGTTTAACAAGCTAAGGTCTGTTGGTGTAGGTTGTAAGATAGAAACTGAGTTAAAAAAAGCTAGGTCTGTTGGTGTAGGTTGTAAGATAGAAACTGAGTTTAAAAAGCTAGGTCTGTTGGTGTAGGTTGTAAGATAGAAACTGAGTTTAACAAGCTAGGTCTGTTGGTGTAGGTTGTAAGATAGAAACTGAGTTTAACAAGCTAGGTCTGTTGGTGTAGGTTGTAAGATAGAAACTGAGTTTAACAAGCTAGGTCTGTTGGTGTAGGTTGTAAGATAGAAACTGAGTTTAAAAAGCTAGGTCTGTTGGTGTAGGTTGTAAGATAGAAACTGAGTTTAAAAAGCTAGGTCTGTTGGTGTAGGTTGTAAGATAGAAACTGAGTTTAACAAGCTAGGTCTGTTGGTGTAGGTTGTAAGATAGAAACTGAGTTTAACAAGCTAGATCTGTTGGTGTAGGTTGTAAGATAGAAACTGAGTTTAAAAAGCTAGGTCTGTTGGTGTAGGTTGTTAGATAGAAACTGAGTTTAACAAGCTAGGTCTGTTGGTGTAGGTTGTAAGATAGAAACTGAGTTTAAAAAGCTAGGTCTGTTGGTGTAGGTTGTAAGATAGAAACTGAGTTTAAAAAGCTAGGTCTGTTGGTGTAGGTTGTAAGATAGAAACTGAGTTTAACAAGCTAGGTCTGTTGGTGTAGGTTGTAAGATAGAAACTGAGTTTAAAAAGCTAGGTCTGTTGGTGTAGGTTGTAAGATAGAAACTGAGTTTAAAAAGCTAGGTCTGTTGGTGTAGGTTGTAAGATAGAAACTGAGTTTAACAAGCTAGGTCTGTTGGTGTAGGTTGTAAGATAGAAACTGAGTTTAACAAGCTAGGTCTGTTGGTGTAGGTTGTAAGATAGAAACTGAGTTTAAAAAGCTAGGTCTGTTGGTGTAGGTTGTAAGATAGAAACTGAGTAATGAATCAAATGCTGCAGATTGATATTAAATAGAGCTTGACAAGTTTCTGACTTTGATGAGATGTTTGTTGTTCAATAACAGTTTCAACAAATATTAAAGGATAAAATATCAAAGTGTTTTTTTTTTAACATCACTGGTTTTCGACAGGCGGCGGCCGCTCGAGATGTATATGTACACTGTTTGGGGGGGGGGGGATAAAAAAAAGTCATCGAAGCGCCGATACAAGTCGATACTCCACCTATCATTTCTATAGACGCCATGATTGAACAAAATGTAATTTGGGAAAATGAAAAAAAACTTTTGTAAAATTCTAATTTTCTGGTTATGTTACTCTACGGTGGGAGGGGGTGTTTGGTTACGATTTTTCATAAGGAGGGGGCGGGTTTGGCTGTGATTTATTATAAGGGGGGAGGTCAAAAGCCGTGATTTATTTCCAAACAATATACATAAGCTGTTAGATTTTTAGAAAAAAAAACCTTAGAGACGCTTTGGAAATAAAATAAGGTAATCAGGGGCTGGCCTTAGATAATTGGAGGCCCTAGGCCAGCGGTTCTCAACCTTTTATGCTCGGTGACCCCTTTTTACAATTCCCCACTCTGCTTCGACCCCCACCTCGCCACACACATACAGCAATAGAAGCATAGACAATCACAGTCCATATTTTGGATAGTCTTAGGCGACCCCTGGCAAATCGTCAATCGACCCTCCAAGGGGGTCGCGACTCACAGGCTGAGTTTCCCTGCCCAATGCGAAGTGAATTTGGTGGCCTCAAATAAGATAGAAAGATAATAAAAAAAAAAAAAATGCAATAATGCAATTTATGCATATATATATATATATAAAACAACAACGTGTACTCCAACTACAAAACATTGAGGACAAGTTTCGCGGTTGTTGTTTTTTTTCTAAAACAAATGTTAAATGTTAAGAGTCCTGTGCGAGGCCTCCACCAATCGGAGGCCTAGACTGCTGCCTACTTTGCTTATGCCTAAGGCCAACCCTGTTGTAACATTGAGGAATTTCTTTAATTTATTTATATAAGTTTCAATAAAAAAAAAAACAACGAAAAAAGTATTTACAAAAAAAAGAAGGAAATTTTTTTGTTCTTATGTAAGTTTACTCACCTATTGTTGTTAAATAAATTGCTATAGCAAGAAATAGGAATCCGCCATCTTTGTCACTTGGTTGAGCAGACGAGATGTTTGGAGTAGTCCAGTTATAAAGGGAATGTAGAGTAACGGAAGACAACTCCATTGTAAGGCGTGTATGTGTTTGTGTATTTACAACTTTTCTTTTAATATCTAGCACTGTTGCAGAAGTGAACTTTCTACTGCAACAATCAAAACTTCTTTTCGTGATAAAATTACGTTAACTTGGCCAAACTATAGGCTAATGTTTGTATAATGTCCAAGAGCTACACCATACTTCACATCATCTTAGGAATCTGAATGGAGAGACCATCAAGCCGAACCCTCCACGCTCTTGATCAATGGTCACTAGCAGTGGCGTGACACGAGACTATCACACCAGGCAGAACTGAACATGTGCAAGCCGGTTTCATTGTCTGCACAAATTGGATTTGTTTAAAAAAAATCTTCTTGCTTTAAAAAAAATGAACGAAATGGACTTAAAAAAAAAGAATATACAATATCCAAGGCCGGATTTATGGGAGTGCAGATGCCCTGGACCTAAAAAAATGTATATATATATATATATAAGTACGGTCAAAACAAAACAAATATTGAGTATGCATAAACTCTTTCTTTGGCCCTTCAGTTGTAGTTTCGTCGTATGCCTGCATTACAACGCAACCCCTTCCATACACAATACAAAGACTAGTTTTAAATGAAATGACTCTACCCCCAAAACACACTTTCAGGTCCTTGAATGTTTAGTTGCACAGCCAGCATTAAAACGACATCGCGTTATTTCGGCACCCTCCAACAGAAAGCCCTCATTTCCAACCTAATATAGGCCGCATCACCTTTTTTTTGCATCCCTCAACTGAAAGGCCAGTAAAGCAGATTATTAAACAAGGCGTATGTTTCTTTGAATCCCCCGCTTGTATCCTATCATATAAAAATGCCCCCGCAATAAATACATTTTTACAGTAATTATATACCCCCCCCCCCCCCGCCGCGAAAACAAACAAACAAACATTCAAACAATTTCAATTGGCCCTTTTATTTGCACACTATGAAAGGTTTTACGACTTTTGATGTAGTATATAGGTCTACATGTTCTGAATTGTCGACTTTTGATGAAGTATATAGGCCTACATGTTCTAAATTGTCGACTTTTGATGAAGTATATAGGCCTACATGTTCTAAATTGTCGACTTTTGATGTAGTATATAGGCCTACATGTTCTAAATTGTCGACTTTTGATGAAGTATATAGGTCTACATGTTCTGAATTGTCGACTTTTGATGAAGTATATAGGTCTACATGTTCTAAATTGTCGACTTTTGATGAAGTATATAGGCCTACATGTTCTAAATTGTCGACTTTTGATGAAGTATATAGGCCTACATGTTCTAAATTGTCGACTTTTGATGAAGTATATAGGCCTACATGTTCTAAATTGTCGACTTTTGATGTAGTATATAGGCCTACATGTTCTAAATTGTGCTACACATTATCATTAACTATAGTTTTTATATTTCAAACTGTAGTAATTCTCACACCCTACACACACACATACACAAGCACACATACGCTTTCATACAGTTGTTTAGTCTTCTATGTAAAAAAAACACACATTTGATAATCAGGCTGATCAAAGGATAATCCCTCACATTTAATCTGACAATCATCTAGTTCTAGAGGAGATTTAAATCTAGATCTGTGTTGAAATAAACATTTAAAAAAAAAACTGGAAGGAAAGTTACGCACCGAAATAGTATTAATAAGTGATTAAAGCGGAAAAAAATACATTTGCACATAGGACATTTAAATGTCGGCTTTAAAAGCATATTAGGTTGAAATTGTGAATGATTTTTTTTGTGTGTAAATTAACCGCAACGATTTCAATCTTTAAAGTGTCTCATTTGTTCTCAATTTTATTTATTTAACACGATCAGGGCCAACTATTTATATGGTAGATATAAAAGGCGTATATGCATGTACATCGATGAAAGCAGGAAACTAAGAAGAAAACACAAGCGAGAGAAGTAGACAAGGAAACTGAGATTGAATGTATTCTTTTGACTCATTACCCTAGAATTAAACAATAATCCTACGAAGTACCTCCACTTACTTAGAGCAGACCCTAACAAACAGAATAATTTTAAATTTTAATTTTAAAAAAATCGAATCACAAAAAATACATTCAATGACATGGTTTTGAGAGTTACAATGACTTTGATCAACACAACCCGTAGTTCACTGCTGATAAATTAATTTACATGTAAGTAATACATATCTAGTTTAAAATGTCCACTGCTATCCAAATTTATCTGCTCTTATTGTCTACGAAAATCTGATTTATGAATTGTGAACATATAATATTTACATAAGATTTTTACCAAATTATTACATTTTTACTACCTTTACTATTTTAATTGTGAACAGACCTGTTTTTAATGACTTAACTGTATAGAATTTAGCCCTTGTTATATAAAGGGAGAGTGATCCTTAAAGGATTACGGGCACGACATGGCCTAAATTGTGCCGATGTGCCTAAACTGAAAACTCAAACTCAAACTCTGCTCTTATTGTTACGCTACGCTGATTAAAATCGCTCACGCAAGTTAAAAACACAGATCAACAGATCCAGAATGATGTCATTATGTTGTCTGTCTCCAGACAAGGCGCATTGAACTTGGTCAAACACAATTTTGTTATTTTGTATAGAAAGCGAGAAGTTTTATGTTGTTTTTTTTAAAAAGAAAAAGATCGCTCGTGGTCAGCCTCGCACGCGCCTAAGGGAGCGTTGGAGCACGTACGCCATTTGCGAGGGCGCAAATCATCAATACATTTAATGGGCGTCATTAAATAAGAATCTTATCTCGCACTGGACTGGACCTAATTTATCGTCATCTGTGTTAAATCCGCATCATCATGTCTTTCTCTAATTACCTTTATCAAGGAAGTGGCGTAGCCAGGCGAAATGTCGAGGTGGGTAAGAAAAAAAAGCAAATAACTTTGAATGCCATTCTTTCCCACTGATATATTTTTAGCAACCCTCGAAAAGGGAAAAGACGGTAGTAGTTTTGTATGGTCTGTCTATCCGTCCGTCCGTCGCGTTTACATCTCAAAAACGAGAAAAGGTAATGAAAATCCGATCTCATGATATGTTTTCAACCTGCAAAGTTCTGGTGCAACAACTTTTTTTAATGTTATGAAAACGAACCATTTTGTTTCTAAATTAGAAAATAAAAGAAAAACCACACCATTTTTTCTAAATATTTATTATTAGTAGAAGCGAAACTAGAAAAACAGCTACAATGAGAAAGTAAGCCTACATTTCCTTCTGTACATGATTTTAACATTTATGCAAACGATTTTTGTTATATTATTATATAAATATTGTATGCCTGAGTCAGCCAGGAAAACCAATGACTTGGTAAAAACTACGTCATTGACATGCGTGACTAGATTCACCTAGGAACACTCGTAGGACGTAATCATCTTCTTTTTTTTAAAGTAACGTCTGTATTTCATAAGATAAGATAATAACTGACTATTTATTTTTTATATATTTTTTTTTTTTAAAAAAAGGATGCACTTTGTAAGTATATACGCCAAACATTTTTAAAGCAAAATTTACTATGTAATATCTTATACTTTCTGTTACAATAGACATTACAGCATACACACAAACAGTAGACATCGTTGCACACGTCACCAAGGGTATAGGGTTCTCTATAGGACTTGGAAGAGAGCTTAACTCTTAACCAGCTGTCAATCAGATGATCATTAATTACTTCATTTAGGCCACGCTTGCACTGAACCAAATCTTGATAACTATCAGCTCATTTAATACATAAGAACATTAGCAATAAGATAAAATACTAACAGTATCATATCCCGGTACCCTGCAGTATCATGTCGTCGGAGGACTAACAGTGTAATAACATTGGCAACACCTTCCACACGCACACGTCTCTTTGTATAAGGCTGTGTTTTGTTAATAGTTTGTAGTTCATAGTTTCTGTATTCATTTTGTAAATATCTATCCTTTTACCTATGTAGACCACTTCGGTGGCCGCTTCTGAGTTTGTGTTTCCACACAAACTATCCTTGTCTTTTTTTAAGTAAACAATGTGTATACGTAAGTTCAGGATTTATTGCATTGTGGTGTAGTCAATGGTCGGCCGTTACATTGTAGCTCCTCACAGCTAGTACAACTAAGCCGGTGTAGGTTTATTAGTTTAAAATAAACTTTATAAAACTTGATCAAACTTCTTTTGTGAACAAAAGCTCAATTGAAACTTGTATTAACAATATACATAAACTTGAGATAAGGTATAGATCTAATAGTAACGAATTGAAATGACATTTAAACGAAATATAACTTAATAAAAATACACGACTTAACGTCTCTGATCAGTCTCTGGTTCAGCTGTCACTTCCTAGCGTAAATAATGACAGACCAGATCATAGTTTCATCATTCTACACTATCAAAAACTGACGCCCCCTTTCCTTAATGTTACACTAGGAACACACACACACACACAGTCAGACACACAAACACACTCCTTTGCAGATGTCATCACCCTCCTGTCTTACGCAATACGGATAATACAAGAGAACACTTATAGTTCAGGAACAAGGTACTCAACATTTGCAAATGATGCATAATGTATAGAACAATAATAACAACACAAGACACAGAAATTTCGCCTAGAGAATCAGATGAAGTACAGAAATTTTACATTCAACACTGAACCATAATCTTCAATTACAAAACAAGAAAACATAATAAAATACTTTCTATAAGAATTTTTTTAAAAATTGAAGAAAAGCGTTAATTAGAAAGATTTTACCAAACAATTGCCTGGGCCTCATTACTCTTAAGTAAATTACGTACAGCAGAACGTGCTAATTATAGCATGAGAGAAATGAGTTTTAGATTCAATTAGGTCAGCGAAGTTTGAAATGGACATTTTTTTTTTCACTACGTTTTCATGAACTCACTCTGAATGGTTGCCTGGTCACTCTGAATAGTTGCCTGGTCACTCTGAATGGTTGCCTGGTCACTCTGAATAGTTGCCTGGTCACTCTGAATGGTTGCCTGGTCACTCTGAATGGTTGCCCGGTCACTCTGAATGGTTTCCCGGTCACTCTGAATGGTTGCCTGGTCACTCTGAATGGTTTCCCGGTCACTCTGAATGGTTGCCCAGTCACTCTGAATGGTTGCCCGGTCACTCTGAATGGTTGCCTGGTCACTCTGAATGGTTGCCTGGTCACTCTGAATGGTTGCCCGGTTACTCTGAATGGTTGCCTGGTCACTCTGAATGGTTGCCCGGTCACTCTGAATGGTTTCCCGGTCACTCTGAATGGTTGCCTGGTCACTCTGAATGGTTTCCCGGTCACTCTGAATGGTTGCCCAGTCACTCTGAATGGTTGCCCGGTCACTCTGAATGGTTGCCTGGTCACTCTGAATGGTTGCCTGGTCACTCTGAATGGTTGCCCGGTTACTCTGAATGGTTGCCTGGTCACTCTGAATGGTTGCCCGGTCACTCTGAATGGTTTCCCGGTCACTCTGAATGGTTGCCTGGTCACTCTGAATGGTTTCCCGGTCACTCTGAATGGTTGCCCAGTCACTCTGAATGGTTGCCCGGTCACTCTGAATGGTTGCCTGGTCACTCTGAATGGTTGCCTGGTCACTCTGAATGGTTGCCCGGTTACTCTGAATGGTTGCCTGGTCACTCTGAATGGTTGCCCGGTCACTCTGAATGGTTTCCCGGTCACTCTGAATGGTTGCCTGGTCACTCTGAATGGTTTCCCGGTCACTCTGAATGGTTGCCCAGTCACTCTGAATGGTTGCCCGGTCACTCTGAATATGTATCTATGGTCTCGGGCGCATACCCTGCCAGATGCCATCCCTCGTCGTCCTGCTGAGGTTTGGGCTAGGAGATTAATGATCTTCAAGTCTGAAGGAACACCCGAAAAATGGAAAACAACATTTTAACAAACACTCCGTCTGTCTGTTTGTCTGTCACAAATTTTGTATTCGTTATTTCCTCCACTTCCCATTCTCGGATCAAGTTGAAACTTTCTACGGGGAGCTGATAAGCGTTCTCAGAGGGAGCAACAAAAAGAAAGGGAAAGAACCCCCTTTCATACCTTGCGTTCTTTAGGGCATATGATGTACAGGTCATTTGTTTCTGTGACTCACAGTTAACGAGGGTGTCATGCGGCTAGAACAACTGACCGTTTAACGTTTCCCCAATTAATGTCAGGTACACAATAGAGTTGTGTGGACTTAGGAGCGCCCTAAAAGTCCCGAAATTAAAAATCCAAGTCTTCACCGATATTCGAACAAGACCCTTGGCTTGGTTCGGAAGACAAGCGCCTAACTACTTAACCACCGCGCACCCTGACAACACAAGAGATACACAAAAATTCGCAATAGATCCCTCAAGGAATTGGGAATCGATACTCATTGATTGGAAAGTACAAGCCCTTATACAGCTCAGAGCCCCTGTAATTCAAGATACAAGACCGAGAGGATCGATGTCTAAAATGAACGGACTTGAATCACAAGCTTTAAATTTACCTTTACCTATTCCTTAGTCTGGTGGACCGTTGGGGCACCTTACAATATTGGACGAACGTCTTTCTCAATTCCTCTCTGTCTTTGTCTTTAGCCTTAGATAGAACCTCTTGCAACGGCAGGCCAGTCCATGCTTTTATGTTGTCTTCCCATCGCGTTCTCTGTCTGCCTCTTTTTCTTTTTCCTGGTACTGTTCCCTGAAGGAAGGTCTTTGCGAGCCCAGAAGACCTTGTAATATGGCAATAGATTTTTTTGCTTGCGTTTTATTACGATAGTTAGCAGGTCATCATGAGGTCCAATCAATATATTAACCCTGTCTTTAATCTGTTGGTTTGTGATGCGGTCTGTAAATGTGATGCCTAGGATCCTTCTGTAGCATCTCAATTCCATTGCTAGGATCCTCCTCTCTAGCTCTACAGTCAGCGTCCAAGACTCGCAAGCATATAAAAATGTGGTCATGACTAGGGATAGCATCAGTCTGATTTTGGTGCTGAGGGCTTTGTCTTTCTATATTATTTTAAGTTATGAAAGTGCTGCTGTGGAATGTGCAATTAGGGCCAGCAGTTCAGGTTTCATTTCCTCATCTGAGACAACAGCACCGAAGTATTTGAAACTACTGACACTAGTCAGCTTTTCACCCCCAATATTGATGCCCCTTTTAAAGGTGGTTCGCCTGAGTCTCAAGTTAACAATGCTTAAATAGATCCAACGTACCTCATATTTCAACTGTCATTAGTTTTTTACAGCCATCTTTAAATTAATAAGACAAGACTGCGCTCATCCTAGATCACGAAGGAGGGGCTTATTATGTACATGGGGTAGGCATAAGGTTATCAGATACCTTTAGGAAGTCATAAATGAGGATGTCCTCTTTATGCCGACGTCAGGTAGGAATAAGTCAATTCATAGAAATAAAGGTTACAAGATTTTCGATGGATTTAAAAATTCATTCACGGGAAAAAAAATGATATTTTTGACAGAGTACATACTTATTTTTTTCCTTTTAAAAGGAACAATCGCATTCAATAACATAACATTAGATAGAGTGAGACCTCTAAAAGCTTGGAAATTTTTTTTGGGCCCAGAGAGCAGGAAAGTAGAAGAAGTGGAAGAGTATGTTATCGTATGTTTGAAGCTAATTGTGTCCGCCAGGCATGTTCGTCTTGACCATTCAAACAACCATAACTGTCTGTTTCTACTCTCTCCCTCCCTCTCTTGATCTCTTTCTATACTCATTTACTTTCTCTGTTTCTCTATCTTCCACTGTTTGTTTCTTTTTCTGTTTCTCTCTACCTATTATCCACTCTCTCTCTCTCTCTCCCTACCTATCTTCAACTCTCTGTTTTCCTCTCTATTTCTCTATACATCTCACTCTCAGCAACTCTCTCTGTTTCTCTGTTTCTCTCTACCTCACTCTCTGTTTCTCTGTTTCTCTCTACCTCACTCTCTGTTTCTCTGTTTCTCTCTACCTCACTCTCCATTTCTCTGTTTCTCTCTACCTCACTCTCCATTTCTCTGTTTCTCTCTACCTCACTCTCCATTTCTCTGTTTCTCTCTACCTCACTCTCTGTTTCTCTGTTTCTCTCTACCTCACTCTCTGTTTCTCTGTTTCTCTCTACCTCACTCTCCGTTTCTCTGTTTCTCTCTACCTCACTCTCTGTTTCTCTGTTTCTCTCTACCTCGCTCTCCGTTTCTCTGTTTCTCTCTACCTCACTCTCTGTTTCTCTGTTTCTCTCTACCTCACTCTCTATTTCTCTGTTTCTCTCTACCTCACTCTCTGTTTCTCTGTTTCTCTCTACCTCACTCTCTGTTTCTCTGTTTCTCTCTACCTCACTCTCCATTTCTCTGTTTCTCTCTACCTCACTCTCCATTTCTCTGTTTCTCTCTACCTCACTCTCCATTTCTCTGTTTCTCTCTACCTCACTCTCTGTTTCTCTGTTTCTCTCTACCTCACTCTCTGTTTCTCTGTTTCTCTCTACCTCACTCTCCGTTTCTCTGTTTCTCTCTACCTCACTCTCTGTTTCTCTGTTTCTCTCTACCTCGCTCTCCGTTTCTCTGTTTCTCTCTACCTCACTCTCTGTTTCTCTGTTTCTCTCTACCTCACTCTCTATTTCTCTGTTTCTCTCTACCTCACTCTCTGTTTCTCTGTTTCTCTCTACCTCACTCTCTGTTTCTCTGTTTCTCTCTACCTCACTATATGTTTCTCTGTTTCTCTCTACCTCACTCTATGTTTCTCTGTTTCTCTCTACCTCACTCTATGTTTCTCTGTTTCTCTCTACCTCACTATATGTTTCTCTGTTTCTCTCTACCTCACTCTATGTTTCTCTGTTTCTCTCTACCTCACTCTCCATTTCTCTGTTTTTCTCTACCTCACTCTCCGTTTCTCTGTTTCTCTCTACCTCACTCTCTGTTTCTCTAATTCTCTCTACCTCACTCTCTGTTTCTCTCTACCTCACTATATGTTTCTCTGTTTCTCTCTACCTCACTCTATGTTTCTCTGTTTCTCTCTACCTCACTCTCTGTTTCTCTGTTTCTCTCTACCTCACTCTATGTTTCTCTGTTTCTCTCTACCTCACTCTCTGTTTCTCTGTTTCTCTCTACCTCACTCTCTGTTTCTCTGTTTCTCTCTACCTCACTCTCCATTTCTCTGTTTCTCTCTACCTCACACTCCGTTTCTCTGTTTCTCTCTACCTCACTCTCCGTTTCTCTGTTTCTCTCTACCTCACTATATGTTTCTCTGTTTCTCTCAACCTCACTCTCCGTTTCTCTGTTTCTCTCTACCTCACTCTCTGTTTCTCTGTTTCTCTCTACCTCGCTCTCCGTTTCTCTGTTTCTCTCTACCTCACTCTCTGTTTCTCTGTTTCTCTCTACCTCACTATATGTTTCTCTGTTTCTCTCTACCTCACTCTATGTTTCTCTGTTTCTCTCTACCATGCTTTCTGTTATTATACTTTTCTTTCACTCTCTGCTTCTCTCTTACTTTCTCTCTTTATCAGTTTTGTTTTGTCTTCTCTTTCCTACCTCCTGTCTTTCAGTCTCTCTCTCTCTAATTCTGTCGTTAGCTTCATCGGTGTTTTTGTTTCTTTATACTCTTTATAAGTTCCTTCTAAAACTCTTTTTACTCTCTCTCTAGAAGTTTCTCTCTTTTCCTGATTCTTCCTCTTTCTCTCTGCTTCATCGGTCATTCCCTTTCTTGTCATCTATCAAGTTCTCTACTTTCTCTCTATTCTCATCTCTATTTCCGTTTCTCTTTTTCTATTTTTCTGTAATACTTTCTTTCCACCCCGCCCCGGCCTCTTGTTATTCCTACCTTTTCCCTTTTTTTTTCATCACAGCAATTTTTTTCTTACTGCCTTTTCTCTCTATCCACATTTCTCTCTCTGCCATTTTCTCTTTATCCACATTTCTCTCTGCCTTTTCTCTCTATCCACATTTCTCTCTGCCTTTTCTCTCTATCCACATTTCTCTCTATCCACATTTCTCTCTGCCTTTTCTCTCTATCCACATTTCTCTCTATCCACATTTCTCTCTGCCTTTTCTCTCTATCCACATCTCTATCTGCCTTTTCTCTCTATCCACATTTCTCTCTATCCACATTTCTCTCTGCCTTTTCTCTCTATCCACATTTCTCTCTGCCTTTTCTCTCTATCCACATCTCTCTCTATCCACATCTCTATCTGCCTTTTCTCTCTATCCACATTTCTCTCTATCCACATCTCTTTCTGCCTTTTCTCTCTATCTACATTTCTCTCTATCCACATTTCTCTCTATCCACATCTCTTTCTGCCTTTTCTCTCTATCCACATCTCTATCTGCCTTTTCTCTCTATCCACATCTCTTTCTGCCTTTTCTCTCTATCCACATTTCTCTCTATCCACATCTCTTTCTGCCTTTTCTCTCTATCCACATCTCTTTCTGCCTTTTCTCTCTATCCACATTTCTCTCTATCCACATCTCTTTCTGCCTTTTCTCTCTATCCACATTTCTCTCTATCCACATTTCTCTCTATCCACATCTCTTTCTGCCTTTTCTCTCTATCCACATCTCTTTCTGCCTTTTCTCTCTATCCACATTTCTCTCTATCCACATCTCTTTCTGTCTTTTCTCTCTATCCACATCTCTTTCTGCCTTTTCTCTTCCACATTTCTCTCTATCCACATCTCTTTCTGCCTTTTCTCTCTATCCACATTTCTCTCTATCCACATCTCTTTCTGCCTTTTCTCTCTACCCATCTCTGCCATTTTCACTCTCTCTCTCTCTGTCTTTTCTCTCTCTCTCTCTCTCTCTCTGTCTTTTCTCTCTCTCTCTCTCTCTTTCTGTCTTTTTCTCTCTATCCATCTCTCTCTCTTTCTTTCTCTGCCTTATATTTCAAACATTCCCATCAGTAGTGTATTATCACACTAAACTCAACGATTCGTCTCTTTCTGCTACTGACGTATATTATCAAAAGTTACATTGGAAACGCCAGAAGAGCAGGCTACAGAGACGTACTCAACCGGACACGATTTTAAATAAAGTTAGGCTCAAGACTTAATTATCACGCTAGGGCCAAGGATCACGTCTGCCGCTAATGATTGGGAATCTGACAAACATAAGGGACATCAATTTGTCATTTTCTTGCAAGTGGAGACAACTCGTCACGCGATCCCAATTGCTGCCCCTAGTACGCTGTAATTTCTGTTGAATATCTGATTGATGGCGGGCGCAAAAGAGCCCTTAATAGCCTTATACTTTGAGCCCTTGATAAAAGTCGACCAGTGGGTCACTGTCTATTAGTGACACTAAAGCGATTGAATTTTCATTTCATGATTACTTAGTGAAACCTATAAAGTTGGCTTATCTCTTAATAATCAAAAAAAAAATGAATGGCTTTGAACTAAAATCTTCCTTGTCGCGTATATGTTGAAGTCAATTCAACTGTAATATGGCCGAGGTCTTTAATACCAAATTAAATTCGAATCATATTATTGGCTACATTTATATTTATATTTGTATTTTTTATATTTTAGTCTTGATAGAAGATCTGCTGGGGATGACTTGTGTCTAGAATTGTTAGTATAAAATTGTTCTGTCTCGGTCCCAGGTTCCCCTTCACCTTTCCTGGAATAGGTCACCTCTGAGCAGGAATAGATCCCTCTGAGCAGGAAAAGATCCCTCTGAGCAGGAATAGATCCCTCTGAGCAGGAAAAGATCCCTCTGAGCAGGAATAGATCCCTCTGAGCAGGAATAGATCCCTCTGAGCAGGAATAGATCCCCTCTGAGCAGGAATAGATCCCTCTGAGCAGAAATAGATCCCCTCTGAGCAGGAATAGATCACCTCTGAGCAGGAATAGATCCCCTCTGAGCAGGAATAGATCCCTCTGAGCAGGAATAGATCCCCTCTGAGCAGGAATAGATCACCTCTGAGCAGGAAAAGATCCCTCTGAGCAGGAATAGATCCCTCTGAGCAGGAATAGATCCCTCTGAGCAGGAATTGATCCCTCTGAGCAGGAATAGATCCCCTCTGAGCAGGAATAGATCACCTCTGAGCAGGAATAGATCCCTCTGAGCAGGAATAGATCACCTCTGAGCAGGAATAGATCACCTCTGAGCAGGAATAGATCACCTCTGAGCAGGAATAGATCCCCTCTGAGCAGGAATAGATCACCTCTGAGCAGGAAAAGATCCCTCTGAGCAGGAATAGATCCCTCTGAGCAGGAATAGATCCCTCTGAGCAGGAATTGATCCCTCTGAGCAGGAATAGATCCCCTCTGAGCAGGAGTAGATCACCTCTGAGCAGGAATAGATCCCTCTGAGCAGGAATAGATCACCTCTGAGCAGGTATAGATCACCTCTGAGCAGGAATAGATCCCCTCTGAGCAGGAATAGATCACCTCTGAGCAGGAATAGATCACCTCTGAGCAGGAATAGATCACCTCTGAGCAGGTATAGATCACCTCTGAGCAGGAATAGATCACCTCTGAGCAGGAATAGATCCCCTCTGAGCAGGAATAGATCACCTCTGAGCAGGAATAGATCCCCTCTTAGCAGCAATAGATCACCTCTGAGCAGGAATAGATCCCTCTGAGCAGGAATAGATCACCTCTGAGCAGGAATAGATCCCCTCTGAGCAGGAATAGATCACCTCTGAGCAGGAAAAGATCCCTCTGAGCAGGAATAGATCCCTCTGAGCAGGAATAGATCCCTCTGAGCAGGAGTAGATCACCTCTGAGCAGGAATAGATCCCTCTGAGCAGGAATAGATCACCTCTGAGCAGGTATAGATCACCTCTGAGCAGGAATAGATCCCCTCTTAGCAGCAATAGATCACCTCTGAGCAGGAATAGATCACCTCTGAGCAGGAATAATATAATTTGATTTGATCTACAGATAATGAATATATTATTATTTTGTTTTTATTTGCAATAATAATAATAATATATATATATATATATATATATATATATATATATATATATAATATATATATACAATAATAATAATAATTTTCCTGCGCATCCAAAACGGTCAGACTTTCACCGGGTGTCTATGTGACGTCACGCATGCCTATTAATTTAATCTATTGACTTACTGTATAACAGAAAACCATACAGTAACGTTTACATTCTCGTAAAAGAAATACATCTTTGTCTACGCAGTTAAATCTAGATCTTGTATGCAAAGAAAAAAATGCGTGTTAAATGAGATTTACATGCTTGACTAACCACGGCAGTCTGTATTTTCTCGCCTGACCAGTCAACACACAACAAACACTATCGCTTGGTTGTCTTGTCATGACTGACTACACGTAGTCTAGACTAGCCTTACACTGACCAGTTTGTTCGAATCAGTCAGACCTGCGATCTTTTTACTTCTTGGGACAGGGAGGGGCTTAGACGAAAATGTTACTTTTTTTCTCGAGTTGGTTATCCTAATGCTTTTAAATCTATCTATCTATATATAACTGTACCATAGATCTGGACTAGGCCTTCACTAAGCCTAACAGCTACTGTAAGAATGAAGCGATAAGATTGGTCAAATCTAGTGTCCCTTTCAGTATTGTTGAGGGAAGTGACGTATGCCTAACCTAAAAACAAAATCTCAGAGAACCCCGTTTTTTTTTAGATGTCAAAAGTTACTGTCTAATTTATTCAATAGAAATGTTTCTAAGCATTTAAATACAAAAAATGGTAAAATGTTTACTATTACAACTTTTTACGCAGAATTTAAATATGTCAATAACTCAAATTTGAAAAACCATTGGAGTTTCCATTTAAACCTTTGGTCCAACAGAAACCTGAGGTCTTTTTTTTTTTTGTCTATACGCATAATGTAAACACAAGGTCCAGTGTTATTTATTAGGTTCGGCGTCACCCCGTGCAGTTAACTTATAGTGTCAATCCCCCCCCCCCACTATAGGATACATAACTTTAATTTTGGAGGGCACGATACGTTTTTGCCTCTAGTCATTGACAGCTAGGGGGTATTAGGGAACTCCGAAAGCACTTCTGGATAGTTTTGAGGCGAAGCCCCAAAAATAGCGTTATCTTAGATGCAAAAACGCTTCCTACTTAAGTCTGCATCTCACTATCCATCCTACTAAAAAGACAGATCAAATTAAGTAAAATAATGTAAGTGAAATGCTGATACTAAATTGTGAGTGAAAATCGAGGAAAATCAGTGCAAGTTTGTTTTTATTAGCCTTATCGATCATTTATATTTATGTTAAGCAAGACCAATTTAAGTAGACCTATTTCGATACGCAAAAGACTTTATCAGAAATGGACCGACTCTGGACGGATGGAAAAGAAATATACAATTTTAAAAAACCTTTTGAACAATATTTTTACTTTATCAGTAATCTGAATCAGATGTACAGGCCATAAGTTGCTAGCAATTTTTGTTGTCATTAAGATACCTTAATTCTTTCCCCGCCCAATCCCCGTCCTAGAAATGCGCTTCGTGGATACAAAAAGCTGATTTAGATTTTTGTGTGTTTGGTGGGTCTTCCCCAATCCAAAAAACAAAAAAAAAAAAAAACAACTTAAAGAAAGGTTTTAATAATGAATAGATTTTCATATTTAATCATTTTTCTATTTGATTACGTCGTTTTGTCATAGACCTATAAAAATTGGTCTTACAGTGTTCTGAATCAGTTTAAGCTTAATATGAAGGTGGATTATAGCTCCAGAGTTACCCTATGGCATTTGTTCCATTTATAGTTCAAGGTTTTCTTGTATGAAATCTAACCAAACCTATTTTTTTTTAATTGTATTAAAAATTAAATTATGGCTTTTATATAGCGCTACCTTATAGCATGCTCAGGGCGCTATGGTCCAAGCTCATTTGTGGACCGGTGGGGGGGGGGGAGGAAGGGGTATCTGGGAGAAGGTTTTCCGTGTCGCCTATGGGTGCTTAGTAAACACGACTCTGCTCGAGTCGGGTGTTGAACCTCGAGCCCTTACATGGGTAGCCAAGCCATGCCGAGTTAGAGTGGATATACACTGTGTCTCTGTTTAAGACAATACGCACGTTTATAAGTCTACAATAGTAACCTAATCATGGTTTTGAGTAGTAAGCCTTTTTAACGGCATGTATTGTATATGTACACTGTATCAACGTCGGTACGGTAGAAGAAATCGATCTTTACGATGAGAGATTTGAAGTATTCTATTTTTGTTTGTTTTTTCCCTTGCAGAAACCTCTCGACAGAATTCTGAGAAAGGATAACTGGATGTTTCACAATTTAATTATATAAATGAGATTAAACAAAAGGTGGATCTAAATGTTATGGTGTGTGTGCGTGTGTGTGTATGTGTGTGTGTGCGAGGTAGTTTTTCTAATGTAACCATACGTAAAAACTATTACGTTAGAGACAAGGTTACTGCAGCGATGACGACCTGCTAGCTATAGTAAAAACAAATCAAGCTAAAAATCTATGGCCATATTACAAGGTCTTCTTTCAGGGAACAGTACTAGGACAAAGAAGAAGAGGCAGACAGAGAAAGCGATGGGAAAACAACATAAAAGAATGGACAGGCCTGCCATTGAAAATGATTCTAACTAAGGCAAAAGACAGAAAGGAATGGAGAAAGACGGTCGACAAATCTTGCATGGTGCCCCAATGGTCCAACAGACAAAGGGATAGGTAAAGATAGAAAGTTTAAAAAAAAACTATGGAGGTGTAATTTGCTTGCATCGGCTGAATACTTTACTTTATAATTACAAGTAAGTGCAGAGTATTGTAAAAATTTCACGGAAAGAAGGATGTGTAACACTTAGATACTCACACAAGCGGGTCTTCTCACCATCTTTACAATCCTCTGACAACGCCGCCCTACGCTGGCTCGGACATGTCCGCCGGATCGAGGACTAACGTATCCGGAAAATCATCTTTTTTGGGCAACTCGCGACAGGCTCAAGAAAAACGGGTTCATCCCAGTTCTATTTTGTGGATGCAATCAAATAGGGCCTCGAAGTAGTCGAAACCGATGTTGCCTTCTCAGAATGCCATAGACAGTACTGTGTGCAAAGGGACTGTTGCAAAGTAAGCTATGGTTTGCCAAAAAGCTTTGGCCTCAGCTCTGTAAAAAAAAGGGTTCCTAATTCCTGGTTCCTCTACCCCCTAAGCGAAAGTTACCTCAACCTGTAATATACTTTCTGCTTAGCAATGCGATATAGATTAAGGGAATGATGTATATTTTACGCCACAATCCGAAGTGTGACCAGTTCTTTAACGTAGTCAATTCGCGCATTAGATGGTCAATGTGAAGCGATAATTACAGCATTCAAAATGGCCGACTAGAATTCTATCTCGAGGACTCAAGCTTCCTTAAGACGACACACTAACACATTAATTCTCTGCACGTGGCTTATGTCTCCTTAACAAGTACTGTCTTTATATAAAACAAATTAATTAATTTCGCATAGTTGATTAGATATTTGGTGAATTTTTCGATTGTATCATTTTTTGTTAAGAGGAAATGAATAATTGTGCATAGCGTTAGATAGCTAGTTTAGCTAGTTTAGCTAGTTTAGTTAGTTTAGCTAGTTTAGCTAGTTTAGCTAGTTTAGTTAGTTTAGCTAGTTTAGCTAGTTTAGTTAGTTTAGCTAGTTTAGCTAGTTTAGTTAGTTTAGCTAGTTTAGCTAGTTTAGCTAGTTTAGTTAGTTTAGCTAGTTTAGCTAGTTTAGCTAGTTTAGCTAGTTTAGTTAGTTTAGCTAGTTTAGCTAGTTTAGCTAGTTTAGCTAGTTTAGTTAGTTTAGCTAGTTTAGCTAGTTTAGTTGCGCACTTTGTTAGCCCGACAGTGAACGTACATTTTATAGTGACGACATAGACTTTGGGTAAGAGATTAGAAAAGACTTTTAGAAATCAGTTACTGCTAGACTCTTCAGGGGTAAACCTCGTTATTAGTGACGGACAAGACTGTGGCCCATTCTGTATTAAAAGTTATTTAAAGTTTCATCTGGAGTCAACTTGGTCATTTAGTCTTCGTTCCTGTTGGTACCTGTTAATTCAATATATGTGACGCGATGCTCATGTGTCGAGCTTGCAAAATAGTAATGCATCTCACAAGGTACGCACGCACTTAGTATAAACGATAACAGAAATACTTCAAGTACATCTGATTTACACATCCGTTACAATAGTTTCAACTTGATCCTAGAATGGGAAGTGGGAGAAATAATGTGTACATGGTTCCATCAAGACAGACAGAAATAAACTTTGTAAAAATAAAACTCAATTACATCGAGTCCACATTTATTACAAAACGTTTCAAAGTGACGTGTACTCGAAAACGACACATTTTAATTAGAAAGACTTGACTGTATATAAGCCAAGGCTTTTCAGGGGCATTCATTCTTACTTACTATGAAAATACTACTATTTACATGTATTTAATAATGCAGCTATTCTTGGAAAGAACTGCAAAATTCTAGTTTTTTATTCATTATTATTTAGACCTTTTTTGAACCTAATGCAGTTTAAGTTTATAAAACTTCATAGTAAAGGCCTTTGTTGTAGTGCGATTTTTCCTTATAACCCAGGTTAAGCTCCAAAAATGGGAACACAATTTTGCAGTTAAACTTCGAAGGAATTCATCCTTGAGAGCTTGACTAAGGGATCACAAAGACCCTTTATCCTGCTAAGTTGATGTTAATAAGACAGAGCAAGTCAACATTTCGTAGTGAAAGTCAGTCAGTAACGTATTTAAATCATTTTAAGCATAAACAAAAGTGTCCCGTCCACTGCTAGGTACCCTATGTCCAGCAAACACAACTCAGGTTGAGACCCATCTCGAATGAATATTGGATCCATTGCCCCCCTCTGATTTCTGGTACTCAGCCACACTTCCCCCCCCCCCCCATTTTACAGCCCATAGCTTAGACCACTCAATCCAGTAATTCCCAAAGTGGTCTAAATAAAGCCACGGGGTCTACGAAGACCTTCAATGGGGGAGGGGGATCTATGAAGACTTTAAAATAAAAGGAAAGTTTCCCTTTCAGACTCTGAGGTCTAAAGGGCAGATGGTGTCAACAAAATCTTTTTTTTTTTTGGTGTCCACTGTCAACTTTGCTGTAGTGTGGCCAGCACAACGACCAGGGCCTTTGCCTTTCCCCAACTAATGTCTTTAACCCTTTAGAGCTGGATGTACTCAGATTCCTTTACCCGTATATTTATTTTTAAAAGTCTCCATAAACATATGAGCATCATTTTCCTCCATCTCTGGCTGTTGGCTTTAGCTCTAATGCCGTACAGCATGCCATAGCAAACCTAACAAGATATCAAAGTAAAAATATTGAAAAGCAAATGAAAACAATGTGTTTGTAATTTTATTAACTAAATTTGTATCGACTTCACATGAACTTTAGTTCATAGTCAAAAGCTTTTTTTTAAAATTTCATTGACTAATTTATTTTTTACAGGCACTATTGGTGATTGGGCCTTTGTATTGAATCTATTTGTCAGTTCTACAATGAGTGAAAGATTATTTATCTTCAAAGTACATTCCTTGCTCCTTTTCTTTAAATGTATGTAAGTGGGAACCTAGGAGTCGAGCGGTAAAGAAATTAAAAATCACAGACTTCACCAGGATGCGAGCCCGGGACCCTCCGGTTCCTAAGCCAGAGGCGTTGCCTTTAACTTCAAGTTTTTCATTTCATGCTTTACATGCTCAATATGACAACCATCACCAGGATTCGAACCCGGGACCCTATGGTTCGAAGCTAGCTCAAGTGGTGAATATAGCTTGAAGTTTTTAATTTCATGTTTTACATACTAAATGTGACAACCATCACCTGGACTCGAACCCGGGACCCTCCGGTTTCGAAGCCAAATCAAGTGTTGTAAATAATTTGAGTTTTTCATTTAATGCTTTACAAGTGCTCAATGTGAGCAGCACCTACCGCACGACCAACATCAAGCCGATAAGAAAATTCCTCCAAACTTGTTGGATTGGTAGAAGAGATGTTAAAGACATTGCTCTCTGCTATGTCCCCAAAGCTCGCTGTGTGTGGCATTTTCCTTTGGGGCTATGTTAAAGACATTGCTCTCTGTGCTTGGCCTGCTATGTCCCCAAAGCTCACTGTGTGTGGCATTTTCCTTTGGGGCTATGTTAAAGACATTGCTCTCTGTGCTTGGCCTGCTATGTCCCCAAAGCTCGCTGTGTGTGGCATTTTCCTTTGGGGCTATGTTAAAGACATTGCTCTCTGTGCTTGGCCTGCTATGTCCCCAAAGCTCGCTGTGTGTGGCATTTTACTTTGGGGCTATGTTAAAGACATTGCTCTCTGTGCTTGGCCTGCTATGTCCCCAAAGCTCGCTGTGTGTGGCATTTTCCTTTGGGGCTATGTTAAAGACATTGCTCTCTGTGCTTGGCCTGCTATGTCCCCAAAGCTCACTGTGTGTGGTATTTTCCTTTGGGGCTATGTTAAAGACATTGCTCTCTGTGCTTGGCCTGCTATGTCCCCAAAGCTCACTGTGTGTGGCATTTTCCTTTGGGGCTATGTTAAAGACATTGCTCTCTGTGCTTGGCCTGCTATGTCCCCAAAGCTCACTGTGTGTGGCATTTTCCTTTGGGGCTATGTTAAAGACATTGCTCTTTGTGCTTGGCCTGCTATGTCCCCAAAGCTCACTGTGTGTGGCATTTTCCTTTGGGGCTATGTTAAGGACTTGATCTAGCTGCTTAGCATGAGAAAAAAACTTGAAGCTATATACAACACTTGTATCCAGCTAGTTTTTTTTTTAATTTTCGAAAAATTGCTCATTTCGTGCTAACGAATTTACCAGTCGGTCTACTGACAACAGAATGTCTCTATGTGACAAATAACTTAAGGAACCAATGCGCTAAACCTTTGTCAGAAACTGATTTTTTTCAAGGTGAAGATTTTACAATAAAGAAAAAAAAATTATAAAGTCGACTTTTGACATTTTTTTAACATAGCTTTTATCAACTCACTTTGTCAGGTAAATAATTTTACACGTTATTTCTCCAACATCCAATCTTGGATCAAGTTGAAATTTTGCACAAATATTTCTTTGACCCGACAACACAAGAATCAATTTTAAAAACACTAACTAAATAGTTAATTAAACATTGGTAATTAATTATTTTGTCTGATATCTCGAAAAAAGGAAATAATTCATATTTGACTGGTGTGGTGGTATAACCTAAATCAGCTTCGTTTATACTTTGTAGGTCGCCGCTTTAAAGTTTGAAGCTAACGATAGATAACTATAAAACCTTCTATTTTCAAAAGCGATTCGCTGGTTTAGTGTTGAGTGTAATGACTTGAGCTTTTTTTTTTTTTTAAATATATAAATGCATTTAAAAAGCGATCACCCAAATACACTCTTTTTTCTCCCGTTCCAACTGGTCCAGATAGGTCATAGGTCATGGCGTATCGAGAAAGCTAACAGTATGAAATTGCGCTAAACAAAAGAAAAAGGTAAAAATATTTCTCATTAGACAAAATTAATTATTGTTAGTCTAGATCTATTACAAATGTAATTAAAAGACTGATCCAAACTAATTAATACAACTACGTTTTATATAATTTTTGGGGGTGTCTTTGGTTCAATATTTTTACATTTTTTCTCACTCTTTGAAATTGACTTGTGAATAATAACATTTCCTAAGATAGTTAGGGTTAACTTTATTTAGGTAAAAGGTTATCTTCACTTTCCAATGTAATAAGGACGATAACGAGTCTAAACTGTTTTGGTCTATCCAGTGGTACAGAAGTTTTGATAAGATCTATATTTCAGAAGACATTGAATGCTTTCACGATAAACAAAACAATGTCAAAGACACTAAATTAAGTTCACTGTTACCAACTATCACATTCATATCATAAGATCTTTGGGGCTCGCTAAGGCCTTCCTTCAAAGAAAAGTACCAGGAAAAAGAAGAAGAGGCAGGCAGAGAAAGCGATGGGAGGAGAACATAAAAAGAATGAACGGGGCTGCCATTGAAAGAGGTTCTAACCACAAATACAAAGTTAGGGATCTAACGAGCTGTCATCCTCCCTGCATTGCTCAATGCCTCAGAAAAGTGGACAGTGTACAGAAAACATGGAAAGAAACTGAACCACTTCCACATGACATGTCAAAGATACTGAAGTCCTTCAAAGAGCGGGTCTGCAAAGCATCCACACAATCCTGATGCAGTTCCAGCTGGGACGGCAGGACACGTCTGCAGAATGGAAGACCACAGCATCCCTAAACGACTCTTGTATGGCCAACTAAGCGAAGGGAAGCGCTCGCAAGGTGGTCAAAGAAAAGCTTCACAAAGCTTCAGCGACACAATGAAAGCTTCTCTGAAGGCGTTAAGCATAGACCCAGCCACCTGGGAGACAGAGACACATGACAGAGCATCATGGCTCCGCGCTGTGATAACTGGCGCACAGGTTGCTGAGAGAAAGAGAACAACGCTGGCAGAAGAAAAACGTCAGAGAAGAATAGCAAGGCCAGTGTGCAGCCGAACATTCCGGGCTCACATGAGGAGACATAAAACCCCAGTGCAAAGCCCTCAGCCCCCTGGATGAAAAAGTGGTCATCATCGAACCACGATGTACGAACATATATATATATATATATATATATTTATAACTAGGACTAAGGATGGAGAAGGACGGTCGAAGAATCTTGCGTGGTGCCCCAACGGTCCAGCATACTAAGGGATAGGTAAAGATAAAGATAAGGTTGCCAACTAAAATCAAGAAATGAGCTCTAGCTTTAACCATATCTCAAATTATCTTGTCAATTTATTCATAACAATGAATATAATTTTCTTTGATACTAGTTTGAAATTAGTCCTTCAGTCTTCACAAATATGGCTAATTAGTCGGGTTTAGTCCCCTCAAATAGTTGCTGACGCTATCTCTCCCACACACACATTCCTCGACCAAGTAGATACTTAAAACAATTGTCTATTGTAATTAAGAAAACAAACATGTTACCAAATCAATTGGTAATCAATTATTCCATACAACAATGAATGATGGAAATAACTTCTACATTATATATTTTTTAAAATTTTGTTTGTTAAGGTCTTTCGTTTGTAGCATATGATTGCATTAATATTTAGTTGGCAGTTTAAAAAATTGAATTAAGCATCCTTGACATCACTTAGTTTATCTTTTGTTTGTTTTCAGGGTATCTTCCAATCTTCCTTTCTTCATTCATTTTCATCAGTTTTTCTTTGCTTGCCATTGTGTTGGCTTCCTCCTCCACATTTCTCCTTATTACTTCCCATTTTTTAACGTGACTGTATAAACAGCACCAGGAATGTAAGCCGGATGTTGGAAATGAGAACGTAAACAAAGAGGAGATAACTGTGTTCTCCATTCCAAATGGCTTTATATAGTAAACAAACAAACAAAGAAACTGACTTCTCCACGCTCAATGACTCTTTATTCAATAGGACGTCTTCAAGCGTCACAAAGACATACTACGGTACTGTAGATTGTAGCGCTGAGTAGCTTGATCGAGACATTATACATTGAAAATAAATTACCAGGCATTATAAACAAATTGCATAGGATTTCTTCTTCTACATTTCCATAGAGTGAGACTCCATCCAGCTATTGCTTGTAACAAATATATTTGATCTATTTTTTTAAAATACTGTGTAAATCCTTTTACCACAGAGCAAGTTCAAATAGAAGACATGAAACAAAAAATTATTTTAAAAAATAAAAATAAACACAGGCAATATTGACAAATAGAAAGTTTTGAAATAAATAGTATTATTTAAATAATATTTTTTAAAATAATAAAAATGGAAATAATTGGTATCTAAGATATTTGATAAAACTAATTGATGCTTACTGAAATGGTTGGAAAATAAAAATTAGATCCAGGCGGCCTAGTTGACATTGAATATGATCTACTTTGACCTAATTTTGATTGTGCATCTTTGATAAGCATATTCACACTATTTGTTATTGGTCATACATGCTCTTTATATGTAATATGTTGACACTAGTGAAATCGATTTACATTTTCAAAAAAGTCCTTAGTGTTGTTCATATTTAATCATTGGTATTTTCTTATTAGATGCTAACATATTCTAAAACTAATTAAACCATTCTGATGATAAGAATTAGGCTTTTAATATTAACATGCGCAAACGCCGTCTAGTATTAAAAAACAAGAATGTTTGTTGCATCAAGATGTACAGTTTTTTTTTGTGTAAACACATTTGTAAACCAATTATTCGTGTTGTAATCCCCCTTTAAATTGCGTAATTGAGAATGAGATAATTAGGCTATCGATCAATGATTAGTCTTTGGTGATCATTCGCTTCTTGCCGAAGTTCATGCCTGATTGGTTGGCGAATTTGTTGGTCCCCATCTGAAGATTGATGACGCTCTCCCCCATCCTCAGCTGCTCCTCTGTGAATGTCCTCCTGTTGATCTCAGACTTTTTCGGCCACATTCTCTTCCCGGTGTAGCTGGGACGGGACTCCGCCTGAAAACACAGACGCACAGAAAAAGGTATAATGTCAAATGTTTCCGATAACTCAAAATCTAATGTTCTTAAACGAACGCTGTAGACTTATTTATACTAAAAGTTTATCAGATCACCGTGTACGTCTGGTATAAAGTTTGAACATGTTATATCTCCCATTTCTTATTTTTTGATCAAGTTGAAGCTTTGCACAATTATTCCTTTTTTTCTTAACAAAACATGAATCAATAAAAAAAAACACCAATTAGTTAATTAAATATTGATAATTAATTAATTTTGATTGACTTCGAAAAACGAAATAAATATTACAGTATTGAGATTATGGTTTATAATTGTGGAGTTCTTCCTCTTTAGTAAGTCCCTTTTAAAAAGTATTATTTTTTAAGTTTTGCTTGTTCTTGCTAGAATTATTAGAATATCTAAGACCATAGCAGCACTCGCAATGTTTAATAAGACTCTATGGGATGACACATTTATAGTTCTCTTTCCTAAAACAAAGTTAAAGCTGGTGATGTCGACATAACAGCAAAGCTTTTGATCTCATGTCTATTGAAAAGAGGTAACATAATATTCACAATCAATTGAAATTCTATTAGCACACACACTCAAAGCAAAGAGAATTGACGTAAACTCTGAGAATCCTGGAAAATACAAAATCTTACCTCAATTCCTAACGCCCGAATGGCTGCACAGACCTGGGAGAGGTTCGTCCTCTCGTACAGGGAGTCTGTTTGAAATGTGTTGTTCTCAGCGACACCAAACTCCTGGCACTTGTAGACAAATAACTCGATCCTGTACACAAATGTACAAAATAGATACAAGATCAGGATATTAATGAAATAAGGTGAATGTCTTTCAACATACTTAGTATCCAGCCTTGACCGTTTGACCTTTTTACCTCCACGCTTTTTAATCATGTTTTTTCTTTCTTAATTAACAGCTAAACATATACACATTGTCCCATTCACATAGACACACAGCCCAAACACTCTTACATATAAACATTTCATAAGCAACACATAAACAACGTTTTGCATGTATTCCAACATTTATTGTTCATCTATTCCTCTTTTGTTCGTTTAATCATGGAAAGTCTGATAATGTGAACTGCTTCTTGTGTAATCTAATTCTCCTTGCCTTTAGGCTACCATTATTCTAGCCATGACTTATAGTCTATTTTGTGATAACATTTTTTGTTTCCAGAACAATATATAACCCTTAGGATAAAGCAGGGCTTCGGGCGTTGACATACTTTTAAAATCATATTTTTATATTTAATCCTAGCTTTTAAATAAGAGCAACAAAGTTTAATACCTTTTTTATTTCACTTTTTGTTTGCCTAAAAATAAAAATATGAATATTTCTCAAATCTCATAATGTACATACATGAAGTAAAAATTTAATAAAAAAAAAAAAAAAAAAAAAGATGTTATCACGAAGCTGCTGGCAGATGGCGAATCATTGGGAACAAAGGTCAATAAACAAAACAACAAGAATGTTTGTATAATCCAATCATTCTTGTATATGTCAGAGGGAATGTATGAAAAAAAAAATGACCGGAAGTGTGTAAGCATGCGCATGAGCAGTGGACAGCGAAGATATATTGAAGATTGAATCCCGATATGAAAGCGTACTGTTCATTATTTTATTACAGAAGAACCCACGGATACTTAGACAGTAATGAGAAACTAGTTTAGTTTCTATAGACATTAATTTCACTAAATGTGAATCACCCAGAGCATAAAACAATTATTTTTATTGCTTATATTTTAGCCAACCTGTTTTCAAGTGTTCAATATTACATCATCTATCTTTTTTTTTTGGTTGATGCTTCTAGTATGGCTATATTTAACATCTTTACTGAAGATTTTCATAACGCGAGAAAACTATAAATAGATTTTTGGTATATCCGGTGTACAAAATAAAGGAAGTGTACATAGGATTTTTTTTTTTTGAAGTATAATTTGTTTTTCACCTTTTAGCTCTGCAGAATTAAATTTCCTAATCTCTTCTTTTTGTAGTACAAAATAATTTATATATATATATTTTATATGTTAAATCTATAGCTCATTTCTTTTTATTTCGTTGGCAACATAGTATCTAGCCTTGACCGTTTAACCTTTAAACCTCGAAGTTTTTTTAACTATATTTGTTCTTCCTTAATGACAGTTAATCAAACAGCCACGCATTGAAATATTGTTAAATCTATAGCTCAATCTATATATATATAACATTCTCTACGTCGCCAAACCATGCGGGACAAAACGCGCGCACGCCGACTCTCTAAACCTCGATGAAAAAGTAATGGAAATCATAACCTTTTTATTTCTGCAAGTCGGACTAGAGTCACCGCACGTAACTATCGTGGCGACAGAGAGCGCGGCTGAGAAAAAAAAGAGAGGGGGGGGGGAGAATAAGTAATCTTCTCGGTATATATAATTCTCTACGTTGTCCAACCATCCACCCCCAATTGAACAACTGTGTCTTTCAGGAAGTGTGCATCTGTCACCAAATAGCGGCGTATGCTGCGCCGCGGGTAGGCTCGTTCTCTTTGTTTCTTTGGTAACAGCGACGTTCAATTGAACGTCCTTGACATTGCCTTGTTTATATTGAGATTCTCCACCGGAAAAGGTATCAAACAAGTTTAATAGGTCAAAACCTTTACAACAAAACATTAAGATAACACATAAAATATATCAAATAGATACTTTTAAAACAACATTTTATTGCATAGGCATTACTGGTAGCATTGTGTTGTAAAATAACAAAGCAACAATAGCATAAAACATACCACCCTGAAATAACCACAACATAAAATAGACCATCTTCAATAAACATTAAAACATGAACATTTATACAAATGTTAATTTATTGTATCAAACGATATCAACTAAACATTGAATCAACTCAAGCGTGCACAAAACGTGACATGGTGATGAGTAACTAAGTATACCCTAGTATTCTGGAAATTCGTAGTCTATAAGTATGTTTAAGTATAACATATTATCTTGGTTTATCATATTATTTAGTTAAATCATATATTTTAAAGGACAAAGTAAAGTTCACCTTTTCCGACCTTTCGATCAATGGGGTAGGTGATGTTAAGGTTGTGTCTGTGGCCAACGGCTAACGAGCAGGGTGTCATGTGGCCAGCACAACGACTTTCCCTAACTAAATTCAGGTACCCATTAGAGCTGGGTGGACTCAGGGGCGTTCTAAAAATCCCGAATTCCAAAATCTCAGTCTTCACCGAGATTCGAACCCAGAACCCCATGTTCAGAAGCCAAGCTCTTAACCACTCAGCCATCGCGCCCTCATTTTATTATATATTTTACTAACAAATTAATTTTATTTAAACAGTTAAATTATGCCTTACTTTTAATCAATACGCGTTTTATAGTATTTATATGGTTCCTGTTTGTCAAATTGTATTAAGTATATGATAATTTACTGAATGAAAAACGAAATGCTTTGGGAGATATAGTGTATCTAAAACACACAGTCTCAGGACAGTTGTATAAATAACGTTTTGAATCGTACTCTTATAGCACGTAGACTGAGAAGCTTTTGAGTTATGTGTTAGGTATTTATCGAAGCTAAGACGAGCATCGCTTTATGTCTTCAAACCAAGATCAATTTCTATTCCGTTTAGTTTGCGATGAAATGAATTACAAAATTTGAATTATGAAAGAGTCTTCAAACTTACAAAGACAAAGATGATTGGAAGATATTTATCCTCGAACCAATTTCTTTTGAAAAGATCACAAATTCGAAAATGATGTCTCGATTGTCGAGCACAGCTTAGAAACTTCATAGCCGTTTCTATCGTCTGCTAAAATGAATTCGATTTAATACTAAAATATCAATAGACATGTATTTATAGACACAGTAACCACAGTGCTAGTTGATCTCTTTTTTTTTCACCTCACATTCACGGCACACTAAAGGAAATATCATGAAAGTCTTCAGGGTCTCTATGTATTTGGGAGAAGAAATAAATTACATTTGGGTTAATTTGTTGACATGATTCGACAGGGACAGCCAGTCGGTATATAATTATACCAGTCACTTATTAAGATGCTAGGACTTTCACAATATTATTCCTCCAATGTGCAGCCATGTTTAGCAGTGGACCGTTAACCGGGCTTTGCGATGTTGCCTTTTTTTTTTGAGCTATTGAAATTCATTTCTGAGTTGTGCTCGAAGAATAAGTTTTTTTTTGTTTTGAACAGAATATCAATGTAAACAACGTCTATCTCTTGTGATATATTAAAACTTTGTTTTTTCACACATTTTATTATTCTAACTGAAATGAAATACATATTAGGAGAAGACTAATCCTTGGTGATCATCCTTTTCTTGCCGAAGGTCATGCCAGACTGAGTGGCCCCCTTGTTGCTCCCCATCTGAAGGTTGATGACGCCCTCGCTGGCACGGAGCTGCTCTTCAGAGAAATTCCTTCGGTTCTGTTCTGCTCTTTTCGGCCACGTTCTGCGACCAGAGAAACTCGGGCGACTCTCAGCCTGGTACAGAAAAATAATTGTAAGTGTAAATGGGTTAACATTCTATGAATAAAAATGAGTGTATGGTTAAAATGTAGACTGCGTAAATGTAGGAAGACTGGCTGAGTGGCCAAAACCACTTAGCTTTCGATCAAGGGGGTTAAGGCTCAAATCCTAACTCCAGCTGAGTGGTGTTGGCACCCACTTTACAGCTTCTGTTAAATATTCTATACAAAAGTAATTGTACAAGTTAAATATAAATAATACTTAGTAAACTCAACACCCTAATAATAGTTACAACATGTAGTGTCTCGCTTTATTCAATTAGAATAGTAGGGTGAAAACAGTAGGAGACGGAAGGTCAGTCCGAAATTCCTCCCCCCCCCCAGGTCACCCCGCCCTTGGTATGGGCTGAGTCACCGGATCGCGTGATATGGAAGGGACAAAAGCTTTCCACTATGACTCATACCAGGATGGCGGGTTAAGGGTCAGTAGGTCAACATTCCTCGACCAGTCCCGCGTTGGACTGCGGTCGTTATGCTACACACACACACACATGCACAAAAACAGGTGTGGGCACACATCGGTTTGGGACGGCGGTAATTTTAGAAATTTTGTAACTTTAATCCCATTGGATCAAGCACAAATATTATTTTAAAATTCAAAATCCCCAAAATCCATTGGCCCGGCACCTCTGGCTAGGCAAATGAGTTCGAGTCCCAGTCTATATAAGAGGGGACGCGGGCTCCAACCCACGCTCACACCCGCCAGACAGATTTCTATATTTAATAGGCGAGGCTGGAACTTAGTTTCTCTCATAAAGCCGCCTATAATTTAAACAACCGTGGTAGGTTGCTCTTGTTTATACAAATCTTTATATGTGTATTATTTTGTGCATTTATTAATACTATGTAAGTATGTAACCTTGTATTTTATCTTCAACACATTCTATTGTCGATGGGCTCCAATGTTCTCGCCTATTTTAATTAGTTTATTATTTTCCTCAACCTAACGTTGAGATGTTCTAATCTAGATCTACAGTAGCGATCGAGTCTTTTACAAGATTCCGAATCGTGTACGCTCTTACTAGATCCACGTAAATGTTTTGCTGTATAACATGTCAGCTTATGTTAGTGACAGCATGTGATACACCACATCTGTCTATGGCATTTACAGTCTTTATAATTTTACGTCTATTCAATCCCGCTATGTTGTGAATAAGATTTAATCTATGATCATATTATTCCCTTCCCCTGTATATCTACATATTTACCCATTTAATTATAAATCATTTATACAGCATTACCCACTAGAGAGGTATGCAACTCTCTTCGTTTATGCTGGTTCTATTACCATATATTCTTGTTCACTTTTAAACATTTTGCTTGGGTTATCTCCCTCTTATTTTGTTTTGTTTTATATAATATTGAAGTTCGAAGTTTAAACCTGTTGTTTACTTGTATGATCGTAACATCATGGCTTATAGCCTTACGTATTGCTTAATGCAGTTAATTCCCCTGTTTTACTTTTGTTAAATGTATTCATTGAACGGAATGAGCTCTATGCCTCACATGCACAATCTGATTGATTGCGTGGCATAAGAGAGTTCCTACCTATTGCCACGAGGAAGTTTCTAAGTGCTTCTTTCTTTTCAGCCTGATTGTTATTGGTGGTGCAATATCACGCACACTAGACTCGCAGTCTTTTCACCACAAGATCTGCACTGTCTACACCTGTTAGATCGTTAGCTTCGACTGGATCAGCAGCGTCACCAAACCTGAGCCTACAACGTCTGAACTCACCCCCCCCCCCCTTTCTGTCAGCGAGAAGAAATCCCAGTAGTGCCCACTACAAACGGCCCTAAAGCCCAGTGCCCACTATCAATTGCCTACGGTCCAGTGCCCAGATACTTGCCCAGTGTTCAGCGCCTACTGCCCAGCTTAAACTGCCCAGTCCAGGCTCCAGCTGTCCACTGCCCAATATCCACTGCCCACTACCTACGGTCCTGAGAATACCCTTCCCACCTTTCGCTACAGACATACTCCCTTTCGACTCAAGCCTCATCCATCTACAAGAAGATTCAGCTCCGAGTCCTTCCTGCATCCACTGGATAAGCCCAGCGGCCAACCGACCAGCAAAGAAAGTTAAGAACACAAAATAGAAACACTTATCCACTCTTTCATATGCAATCGATGATGAAATTAATCCACCTGAATCATTGTTAACTCACTACCCAAGCTAGTAGTGATATTGTTGTTGTTAAATAAATTAGTATTTTTTTTATTCAACCTACAGTCAGTTCATTTGTTCTGATTGTTGCTCGTAGTGTGCCTGTTCAACATTTACTTATGTGAGCGGGGAAACTCAAAATTACTTCCCCTAGAGTGACGAACAAAAAAATCATTTTAAAATTATAAAAACCTCGCCACAATGAGCTCGGTATAAAAAAAAGAGAGTTACTCCAGCGTCCTTAATGGAAGACCGATGTGTTTTGTGACTGAGCCATTCAAGTCATAAAAAAAAACAACATAAGGTTTTATTGGTCTATGTTCGTTTTATTTCTTTCGTCACGGAGCGCTCGTCGATAGCATGTAAGAAAACACAGTTTGTAGACACAATCTTACTTATGCTTTACATTCAATTAGTTGTCTTCTTTGACTCTTTATCTCTCTCTCTCTCTCCTTCGTGCTCTCTCTCTTTCTCTCTCTCCTTCGTGCTCTCTCTCTCTCTCTCTCCTTCGCGCTCTCTCTCTCTCTCTCTCCCCTTCTCTGTATCGTGTATAGCTATCTGACTATTTAAAGAAACCAACAATCAAATGCTTGAATTTCTCCAAAAATAAATGTCTTTTAACAAGAAAAAGTAAAGAGTCAGTTTATGATCGGGCCGAACAACCCCCTCGTTAGCTATAAGCCCCGACACGCAAGAACATAGCATCATCTATATTATGAGTCTTACAATCAAATGTCGAAATCGAGACTTTTTTTGTGTGTAAATAATCTTTTTTTTAGAATTAAATAATTAATTATCATATTAATAGAAACCTCTATTCCAAAATTCCTGATGGCGGCGCAGACTTGGGGTAAGTTGGTTTTCTCATAAAGGCTGTCGGTCTGAAAAGACATATTCTCAGGCACTCCAAATTCTTGAATCTTTTGGCAGAAAAGTTCGATTCTAAACAAAAATTAAAAAATACAAAATAAAAAAGAAATGAAGAATATGTCGGTTGGACAGTTTGTCAAGAGGCGTCATTTACTAATGCAACCTTATTTTCTTTTCTGTAGTATATTGCATGCAGGCGCGGTAGTTGAGCGGCACGGGGCTTGGCTTCCAAACCGGGGGTCTCGGTTTCCAATCGTTGTGAAGACTGGGATTTTTAATTTCGGGATCTGTTGGTGGCTCTGAGTCCACACTTATCTTATCTTATATAATACAGACGTTACTTCAAAAAAGAAGATGATTACGTCCTACGCGTCATGCATTTAGTCATGCATATTAACCAATGACTTAAATTCTGCCAAGTCACTGGTTTTTCTGGCTAGCTCAGGCAACCCATTCCATGCTCTAATAGCACTAGGGAAGAAGGAGTATTTGTATAAATTTGTTCTAGCATATGGGACGAGGAATGTGCCTTTATCTTTGTGTCTTTCAGAGTATTTTATAAAATTTTGTTTTTGTATTCCAAGATTATGGTTCACTGTTTTATGTATAATTGCTACTTTACTTTTGAGTCTTCTGTCCTGAAGGCTTTCTAAATTTAGTGATTTAACTAAAGGTGTTACTCTAGTCAAATGTGAATATTCATTTGTTATGAATCTCACTGCTCTAATGGGTACCTGACATTAGTTGGGGAAAAGTAAAGGCGGTTGGTCGTTGTGCTGGCCACATGTCACCCTCGTAAACCGTAGACCACGGAAACGGATGACCTTTACATCATCTGCCCATTAGACAATAATGTCTCAAAGGGAGATTTACTTTTTTTATTTTGATCTTTTATTAAGGACCGTCTCAGTGTACCTGTTGCTTTTAAGGAATCTAGGAACTAAAGATGATAAATGTAGAAGTTATATAAATATAAAATGATCGTCACATTTTTGGTATTTAACTATATAACTTATGTACAGAGAACACGTCAATAATCTTTTCAAATAAAGTAAATCTTGGCTCTAAAATGTACTTTACTTTTTTTTTTTTTACTTATCAATAGATATTTCAAAGTTCTGCTTAGTGAAACAAAAAAAACAACAACAACTAAACACAATAGAATATACAATTAATTACCTTTTCGACACGGGATCTTTAGTCTTTGAAAGCACACAACACATGGTAGTAAAAAGCCAAACAGGAAATCAAAACTCACAGCAAAGCAAAACACAGTGGTTAAAATAAAAAAGCAAGTCCACACCATTAGTGCAATTAACTCTTTGTTCACAAAGACTAAAGCGCAATAGTAGAAGGGATTGGTTACAACTTTTAGGGATAAGAGGGTCGAGGAAAGGGATAGGGATAACACAGTCATTAAGGATATATCTTATCTTGCACCGATTCAGATTTTTGTAATAAATGTTTTACTGTGTCTGGACGATGTTTTTTTTACAAAGCTTATATCACCCATTCTTGGATCTAGTTGAAATTGTACACAATTATTTGTTGTATACAAAAAAAACACGAATTAATAAAACAATATTTTTTGTTCGTATCAAAAAAGCGAAATAAATGCTACTTAATGAGAGATGTGGCTGTATCATTGGAGTTAATCCCCTTTTGAAAGTTTGGTACACGTTTTAATTCCACTTCTTATTTTCGGATGAAGTTGAAATTTCGCATAATTATTCATAGTTGATGACAATACAAGAATAAAAAAAACACTAAAGTTTTATTTAATCAATTAGTTGAGATCAATTAATTTTGTTTTATATAGAAAACGGGAGCTTATTTCTGCAGTATTGAGATATATGGCAGTGATTTTTTTCTATGTTTCACTTGTTTTTCTTAAATTAAGTCTGAACGTCTGAAACAAAGATATTACGAAGCTAGTTCTACTCTCCTGTATGACGGCTTGGACTGGAAGCGTGCATGGTTCTAACTCAACACGATCTTGACTATAGCCCGAAGCACATGCCACACTACCTGAAACGAAGGTCATCTTTACATACACCAATGAGACTGGTATTATTTTTATGACAATTTTTGATTTCAAATTATTTTTGATATTACCATGACTGGCAGACATTCCCACCAACTCAGTCACACAAAACCATGTTTGTGAGACGTTGTGAGATTGTGCTCACAACATTGATTTACTGTCAAAGTCTATATCGTCAGCTCATGTGCAGTTCTGCAGTACTAAAGCCTTGTATTCCATTTCACTGCAGTGTTTTATCTATCACATATAAATAGTGAAACTAACCAGGAATGTTTGAGTTTAAAACAGTGCTTGCCACAAAGCGAAAGACATATTTGTGATGGGATTCTATATTAAAACAAGTTCTTAGTTGAAATCAGTAACAACTTGATTATGTTTTCACTGGTGTCATTCTTGAATAGACCACAACAAAATTGAATCAAACGTACAATACATAATTTCTCCCTGCTCTAAGTATTAACTCTTTCTCTCCGTAATTAAAATGTTTGTAAAATGTTTTACATGTTTCGGATGTTCCTTCAGAGTTGAAGATAGTTTACTTCCTAGTCCAAACCTCCCGCAGGACGACGGGGGATGGGAGCGGGCAGGGTTTGAACCCGGGACCATCGATAAATCCGAACGACAGTCCAGCGTGCAAACCGCACGACCAGGCAGCCATCCTGGTGGAATCAACGTTGGTATCGTCAGTTAGGAGAGAAAGAGTTAATAATATTTGTATACAGTGTTTTACATTTAGAAATAATTTTTAAAACAATTGTCACTTAAATTGTATATTGTAATTTTTAATGAAATCTTAGTTTTGATTTTCTTGAACATTTTTTTACAGATATTAAATTCCCTAAATTACATTGCAACTAAAAACAATTTTTATCTTAATGTCCATATTCTGGTATATAATCAGTTTGTTTAAAAGTATATATTTGTTTACAGGGACAGAACTGGTGATAACAAAACACGGGAGAAGGGAGACTACTTTAAGCTTCTACTGGAAAGAAATCCACACAGTTAGTAAACATAACAAAGAGCATGATAATACAACAAGTTTATTGGATGAACTTAATTATCATACTGCAAGAAGTGAACATCAATTACCAATTATTGTGAACTAAAGTAGGGAGTATTCTTATTCATTAATAATAGTATCACAAATGTACATCCTACAGTTTATGTCCCCTTAGTAGATAAAAAAAAAAAAGGCTTGTTTTTCTTTGACTACATCTACACTGTATCGGATCACAACAAATGTTCACACACAATAGCTCTTTTCTTCTTCTCTTTCAATGGGCTATAAAGCAAAATCAAGCCCTCCATATAGGAAAATAGCAGTAGCTTAGCAAGGTACCAGTGGATTGAAGAATATCTTGGGGGGGGGGGGGCGTCTCCTGATAAGATGAATGTAGTGTGACCCCCGTCTCCCGATAAGATGAATGTAGTGTGACCCACGTCTCCCAATAAGATGAATGTAGTGTGACCCCCGTCTCCCGATAAGATGAATGTAGTGTGACCCCCGTCTCCCGATAAGATGAATGTAGTGTGACCCCCGTCTATAAATAAGATGAATGTAGTGTGACCCCCGTCTCCCAATAAAATGAATGTAGTGTGACCCCCGTCTCCCGAAATGATGAATGTAGTGTGACCCCCGTCTCCCGATAAGATGAATGTAGTGTGACCCCCGTCTCCCAATAAGATGAATGTAGTGTGACCCCCGTCCAATAAGATGAATGTAGTGTGACCCCCGTCTCCCAATAAGATGAATGTAGTGTGACTCCCGTCTCCCGATAAGATGAATGTAGTGTGACCCCCGTCTCCCAATAAGATGAATGTAGTGTGACCCCCGTCTCCCAATAAGATGAATGTAGTGTGACCCCCGTCTCCCAATAAGATGAATGTAGTTTGACCCCCGTCTCCCAATTAGATGAATGTAGTGTGACCCCTGTCTCCCAATTAGATGAATGTAGTGTGCCCCCGTCTCCCGATAAGATGAATGTAGTGTGACCCCCGTCTCCCAATAAGATGAATGTAGTGTGTGACAAAACAGTTGAGTAATCTGAATGTATCGATACTTTTACCAACAGACACTCCAATGCTTATAGAGGAGCGTTTTTTTTATAAGTAATAATGTCATTACGTTTGAATGAGTTAGGACTCATGTAGTAGTGTTTGAAAGCAGGGTTGGCCCTAACAATAGCGGGGCCCTATGTGAATTGGATTGCGTGCAGACTGTCAGGGTAGGGATAAAGATAATAAGTGAAAATCAAGATTTTGTATTTAAAAATAAATTCGTCTTTGCATCACATTTTAATTAAATGAAACCTGAAAAGTATTTTTTTTTATCGCGCGTAGGATTGGTGTATCGAATGGCACCCCAAAATGACGATTTGTCTATTTTAAGGACATTTTTATGAGTTTGCAGGAGATTTCAATAATTTTTTTTTGTTGAGATTTCCAGGACTTTTTCGTATATTTTGCAATTTCAGGAGATTTATAGGAGCTCTTAGAAAATCAGGAGGCAACGGAAACCCTGCTATTAGTTATAATGGTTTTATTTAATAATTTACACCCAGAATTAGCGCGTGACCCGTGAAATTGCGGGGCCCACTGCGGCCGCATAGGTTGCAGTGACGTAAGGTCGGCTCTGCGTAAAAGTCATTGTTTATACCACTTCTTAACAGAATTATAAGACTTAAAGGTGTTTTAAATGGACAAACAAATGTCTTATTTCCCATCCAACACATTTACGTTCCTGGAACACACTTTTAGGTGCACAAACTTTTAAAACAAAAATGTTTATTTGATGAACTTTTAATATGTCCTGAGTGGCGTCACTAATAAAAGAGAAACATGGTGCGGATTGGATCTACTAAATGGTATTTTTGCCGTAACTGCATTATCTTTTATCTCGTATGGAATCTCTTCGGCTTTGTTTTCCTGTCAAATTTCAATATTCATAGCCATTTTAAATAAAGTATGGTCTAAGGTCGTTTGTATTAATACAATGGAGTATCTCTTTCAGAACTAGGAACCCAAGTTTAAACTAAACACTAATCGATAGTCAGAGAAAGAAACTGTTACATCATCAATTTAGTTCTCGACCTTTTTTTTATAAACCCGCTCGGTTTATCTTATCTTATATAATACAGACGTTACTTCACCATTCATTGCAATAGCACAAACATATTCAACTTTAACGATTTCTATCTAGCACATTATGACGTTTCTTTTTCTTGCTAAATATTTAATGTTAATGTCAATGGTTTTTTTTATTTACATTTGATCTCCTTTTTTTTTCTCCTTTATAAAAATTATGTTATAATAATTACATTAGCATTTTTTTTTACACAATACATAGGGTGGTAACACAATGCGAAGATGCCTTCCGAGAATGTCAAAAGTAAATGTTTTAAACTATCTTACAGTCTCTACTTCGTTGGATACTTGCGTTTTTTAATGACTACTGTTGAGGCTCTACTCATTTGTACCACCTAAGTGATTGTTCATTTGATCTCAGACGTGAAAAAAAAATAAATGTTGTAGAGCAGAAGATTACATTACCAAAAACAAATAAGACAAAGCTCAAGTTTCATGTTTTCACAAACAATTTAGGTCAACATTGTTCAAATTAGATGATCATTTGGTTGTCTGTTGTAGATACATGCCAGGTGAACGAGGTCCTTGACATTGGGATTCTTTTGGATGGACCTGTCTTTGGTTTCTATGGAAAACCAATAATTCCGAGAATTTACCAACTGACAAGATCTGAGAGGAATTAGAGCTCGGTCCTCGGAAGTTTAAATAAAATTTCTTTTTTTTTTCAATGTAAATAAAGAAAAAAAGGAAACAGATTGAGCTTTGAGAAAATTGAATAATTGTCAGTTGTGTCGAAATTTGTGTGATCATCAGGACTATCCCTATTGACATTATTGCAATTGTCGCCCCCCCCCTCTTCCCCCCCCCCTTTTTTTTTTCTGTACAACACATCAATATTTTCTTCAATCCAACACGGTCTCTCCCCACACCCCCGCATCCATACACACCACTTTTCTGTAATACTGTCAAAGTTTTTTTTTGGTGACGCCGTTTTGGCGCGAAGGTCGTTTTGGCGCTAGCCGTTTTCGCGACGGGACGTTTTGGCGCGAAATACATTATGTACGTTTGTTGTATTATTTCTTTTAAAAGAATTATTCATATCTATGTTTTTCATGAGTGTTTGTGTTAAGACATATTTTTCACGTACTAAATGTAAATGTGTGTTTGTGTTTCACATCATTTTCTTCAATAAACATTTTGGCTTGTGTATGTGTGTTTATTAAGAGACACACTTTTATTTTCGAAAAAGTTTTTTAAGCTATTACTTTAAAATTAAAAACAAAATAAAAAACAATATGAAATAGTTCCGTATTATAAATTGATGCAATGATTTGTTTACATTAATATTGGTTTATTTAATGACTTTGTATGGTATCTCCAGCTATACATACCAAACACTTGCGAATAATAAGTAAAATTGAATACATGTACCATGTTTCTCAAAATACTTGAAGTTAAGCATACATAGACACCACGGTTATTTACCTACGTCGCTGGAAGTCATAGGTTCACTAAAAAGTTGTGTGAAGTCCCTTGAGGTATGTTCCTCTGTTGATAAGTTTGTACAATTACATTGATTCTCTTGTCTGTGTCAATATACTTTTTTCGTTTAGAAGGCGGCTGGTCTCCCCGGATATATTGTTCATATATAAGGTCACGGCCTTTCTGGACAGCTCGTATTCCATCAATGAATTTCCATATGGTTGGGTGGCTCCTTACAAACTCGGCTTGTAGTTGCCGATGTGCTGCTTCCGCAAAATTGTTTGTTCGATTATCCCCATTTAGTGTTCTCTGATAGACCACATAGGAGGAGGAAACAGAGCACATCGGGGACGTCAAGTGGAGTGCTAGAAACAGATTATCGTCTTACCCGTGAGAGAGGGGAGGGGTGGAGGAAAGAGTATATACAAGGAGTGAAATGTGAGCAGAAGAGATGGGGTGATATAGGTGTTACTGGTAATGACCAGTCCCTAAGGAGATGATCGCCAGACGCATGACGCCAACGACCAGTGCTCGGTGCTGGTCTTGTCTTCATTTGTTTATTTCTACCTGCGTCAATGCGAGATGTGTCACTCAAATCACCCCTACCCAATTTCTCAAAATATATCTTTTCAAAGTATCTTAGCGTCGTGAATTTGTTTCTCTCTATTGTCGCCCCTAGTGTTTGTTTATATTTGTGGATTCACGTTAGAGTTTGTACTGACCACATTCCGTGTCTTGATCTTTACTATGTGTGGAGTTATTGTCGTCATTCAGCGTAATAGAGCTTTAGATGTTAACATGGTTTTTGTTGTATTAAAGTGTGACACTTAGCTAGTTCGTATATTACACTAATATCAAATAGAAAAAATCTTTTAGAACGAAATCCAAAAATGTCATCCAGTGCGATTAGCAGAACTCACATATAGCATGTCATTACCATTCAGGAATCTGACTTATTATAGGGCTATATTCAGGAAATAAGCAAAACCTTTATATTTAAAAAAAAAAAACAATTCGCTGAATGGTGTTAGAATTCATACTATACATACAATATTAGGGTAGAGGGAAATAAACATTGTTATAAAAGCTACGTGCTTATTAAATTATCGTCAAATGATATCTCGCGCCAAAATGTCCCGTCGCCAAAACGGCGGCGCAAAAAACGGCGGCGCCAAAACGTCACGTACCGGATATGTTGCATATATATTTATCTATTGAAAGTACCATACTTTTTATAGTGACTAAAAAGCCGTACGGTATAAAAGTACTTTGGTAATCAATCTAATCAGTACTATCACCACACAAAGAATAGAAAGAAAAGCATCAAGAAGCTATTTCATATGTTTATAATATCGACAAATAATTGTGAGAATTTGTTTGGGTCGTTTCTATATTTTATGTTCTGAACATTTTTTTAAAATAATATTATGTTTAGTTTATTGTACATATAAAATGTTTGTTTTATTAATATTTTGAAATACTTTTTGTTAGGAGTATTTATTTGTAAATTAAACAAATTTATAAAAGCTTAACTGAGATGTATTAAACTTTTGGAAGTTGTAAAAATGGCACATGTTTTTATTGATGAACAGTATAAAGAGATGGTAATAAATATAGGAAACCTTCAAAAATCGTACGATTAAGCATTTCGTTTTTAGTGAGATGTAAGCCCATGATGGATGTATGAGGACTGTCACGTGTTTCGAGCGGGAAAATAGGACAACCAAATGAAAGACGATTGTTGAACAAGTTTTTACTTGTCGTTAGACCATGACACTTTCTTTGTTTGGTGTGTTTTTGGCAATGTAAACATTTGGAAATATTGAATAAACCGAAATAAAAAAAAACAAAAAATCAGAGATAATTACCTCGCTCTTTCTTTGGCTGATTCAAAAGCATCATTGTTACTTTTCTTAAACGTCTGACTCTTCATGTTAATCTGGATGTCGTCTGGAACGATAGCATTCACTAATCTGGTGGAAGAGACAGTGTGAAAATTATAGTCAATACTTTTTTTCCATTTTTGTTCTGTCAGTTTCATGGGTGGGCTGGGTGTTAAATGAGCCAAGACAACTTGAGCGCTTTCACCAAAGATGCTTGCGCTCCATCATTGGCGTGCATTGGCAAGACCGCACTACAAACAACGATGTCCTTGCGAACGCCGGTATGGACAGTATAGAGGGACTTCTTATGATCCGACTGTTACGCCGGGCAGGGCACGTATCCCGTATGGGAGACGAACGTATGCCAAAGGCAGTCTTTTTTGGTGAGCTAAAAGGTGGTCGACGTAACAGAGGTGCCCCATGGAAAAGCTGTAAAGACCAGCTTAGGTGCTAACTTAGCTGACATAGAAGAGAGCACCTGGTTGCATGCGACCTCAGAACGAGACAGCTGGAGGTCACTCAAAAATGCCGCGGGATATATATTTGAGACCACAAGAAAATCCGCTGCTGTGGACAGACGAAGAAAATCTAGATCGACCACCTGCGGACAATGGTTGTGCTTGCCCTGGAGTGGCAAAATATGTAGGTCACAGCTGGGGCTGTGCAACCACGGGAAATACTGCATTTCTCACTTATCTCGGGACTCGAACACAAGTTGTATTATTATATGATGGACATCCAATTCTAGGTCTACCTCAAAATCATTATGTTTGATAATGTATCGATAGCTGTACACATGCATACAGTGAATATAAATACTTCACTCAGAGCGACCCTTTAGTAAGAGAATACTAGAAAACCTTCAACAATTTAATTAATGGCTTAGTGATATTCATGCGGCCCTTATCTTATAAAATACAGGCGTGATTTAAAAAAAAGAATGATTACAGTGTTCCTACCGGCCCATTTGGGTATCGGCCCACCGGCATTTGCAGAATACCCATATAGCCAGTCCGCCCCTAGTCAGTTTAGATTAGTATCACTTACTAACACAGAAGCTTAACAAGCTAACATAGGGCCATGTTTCAAGAATATATTATGAATTTCAGTTGCTGATCGCAATGCCTCACCAACTTATCAACAGTCAATCATTACAGTACTAAAATAAACGCATCTTCAGACTTCTATTAACAGTAGTCTAAAAATCAATAACATAAAAAAACAAGAGTTTGGACGGCCTCAGGCTTAGGTCACTGTGACTTACTTGCACAACAATATCCCATCTTTTAAAGTCCTGTAGAAAAACTCGGAGACTTTGTGCTTGTTGTCTAGGACGCTCTCCAGGTTGATGGGTTCCCCCGTGACTTCTCTGATCCAGGCCAGGCATTTCAAGGCTTCCTCGGAGTCGAAAGAGTTCTCAACCTATTAGACAGAAGCAAATTAAAAATGTTGACAATTTCTACAAGTATTGTAATAAGAAAATATTTAAACAACCGTCCAGCACCGGCCCTAGTGGAAGCGGGACTTTCTCGTGCTCCAGAAACCTATACGTTTGGTCGTTTCAGAAGTTACCACAGCCGAAAGCATCTCAAGACCAGCTCTTTCTGGGCAAGGCTCGGAAATGTAACAACGATATTCTTCCATAGCTATTTAGATGATTAATTCGAAATAAAAGAAAGAGAACACGCGATTTCTCCCACACCCAGTCACGGATCAAGCTGAAATTTCGTACAATTATTTCTTTTACATGAAAACACAAGAATCAAAAGCCCAAAAAATCAATTAGCTAATTAATATTGGTAATAGATTACTTTGTTTGGTATCAAACAAAAGAAAGAAATTGTACTTGACAGATGTGGCGTTATAACTTGAATTAGCCTACTTTATACTTTGTAGGTCACAGCTTTAAAATTTGAAGCTAACAATAGATAACTATAAAATCTCTTTTCATAAGCAATTCTCTGGCACAGTAGTTAGTGTGTTGGCTTTAGGAGGTTTGAGAAAGCTAAAAGCATGAAATAGCTGTTAACAAAAAATATTGGTAAAACTATTTCTATAACGCAGATTTGTTATTGTTAGTCTAGAGCTATTACAAATTGAAGTATTTATTACGTTTCCTTGTTTTGGGCAACTAAATTCACTTACTTTAGGGGCTTCCAATTATCAAAGGCCGGCCTGAAAGATGTCTTTGTTTTCTGGTTATAGCTACTTATCCTTTGATCTAAATCTACTTTTTTGTATTTGATGTATAATAATAATCTGAACAATGCTCGCCTCTTGGCGGCACATTTTTTTTTAAAAGCTTATATCAGCTCACTCTGTCTGTCTGGAAAAAAATTTAAGCTCGTTAGTTCTCCCACACGCATTCTAGGATCAGGTGGTAAACTTGAAGAATTATTCATTGGCGAAGATAATACTTGAATCAATTACATAAAAAAGTAACCAATGAGTCAAGTAATTACTGGTAATAATTATTTTGTTTGATACAGACAAGGGAGATAAATTCTTCAGTATTCAGAGACATGGCAGACTATTTTGGGCTATGTACTCTTAGATAATAGTACACGTTATTTTTCCAACCCCCATTGTCGGATCACATTGAAACTTTTAGTACACAATTTTTTTTTATTGTACATAGCAAATTAGTCAATTAAATATTTCTAATTAATTATTTTGTTTAAAAAGAAAATGGAAATAATTCTACATCAGTGACATATAGCTGTAAATGTGGAGCTCTTCTCTTTAGGTAAGCTTTTTTGTGTATTAAAAAGTATTTATGTATTTTTTGTCTTGTTCTCTCTAAACGTGTTTTGATAAGACATTTTTTGTCCTCTTTAATCCGACAGCCGACTTGTTTTTAGTTTATCACGTTGGACATCCGGAAATGTCTCGTATTACTTCCGGTGACGTATTTTGCTTGCGTCTCATTGGGTGGCTGAGTCAACCTAACAGAGTCTTGGTTTACACAGAGTCTAAAACACACACACACACACACACACAAAGATGTAGATGAGATAGAGAAGTAGATGTAGTCGCTGGATCAGAGAAAACAAACAAAACCTCATGACATTTCCACGATGTTTTCACTCAGGTTTCACACCTGGATGCTATAAATGTCATCGAAGTGTGTATGCCGACTTTATGACACTAGCACTTTCTTTTTGCTTTCATTTTAATTCTTTACTCACTACTCAATTAAAAACAAAAACATTATTTTTAATTAATTTTTAAAAAAATACAAAAATGCCTTAAACTTTTAAGCCATGTCGGATAAAATGATAATGTTTAAAAAATCTGTAATATTTTGAGAATTTCTGTTTGGGTCTAATTAGCCCTGTCACGAAGTGCAAAGGTCAACATTTGAAAAGCAAGCACAATAAGAAATGCAAGACCTAGAATTATTTCAGCTTCAACAGCCTACTAAAAATAGATTCAGATCTGAGTCATGTTTCGACTATCAATGCCATTCTTTTGACCCTGAAGACGCAATGAATAAAGATACGTGCCAATTACGAAGGTTCAATCCCGATTTCTAAGTGGTAACTGTAAAATATATTAAAAACGATTTATATACAAAGTGAGAGTGTTAGGCTACTAGTTTATATTATTAGTTAGTTAGTGACGCACCATAGAAGACGTATATTGAACGGGACTAGTGACGCTTGGGATATTTTGGGTTAGAGACTGGAAAATCAGTTAGCAATAGGATTCTCTTGGGTAAAGACGTGTTTTATTTGACAGAGACTCTGTGGCCTTTTATTGGATTAAACGTATTATTCATTGTTCATCAGTATTGACCACATCTTTTCACTAGTTAGAAAATAGATGTGTGTTATCTTTGTGCTGATGTTTAAGTACATTGAATACACCCGAACAAGAAACCCAAACGCTTGCTCAGTAATTGAGTGAAATCTAACAAACATCTACAGTTGACTTCAGTACAGAATTAAACATCCATCACAGAGAGAGAGAGAAAGAGAGAGATAACGAGAGAGTGGTAAGGAAACATAGAGATAGAAAGAGATGAAATGTGTGTATATGTGTGTGTGTATGAGAGAGAGAGAGAGAAAGAAAGAAAGAGAGAGAGAGAGTTATAGATATATAATAATTGATTGTGTTTCAACAGAATGTGACAATAAAAGTTCAAGGTAAAATTCGTGTATTTGTTTTATCAGGAGCCGCTGACAATATCTAAAAATAGACCTCTTTAAAAAGAAATAGACTATCTTGCCAAGTTGTGCGGAACTCATTTCGACGTCTGCTGGATACATCTCCAGTTTTACTACCACCAGGTACTGAATCCATCATTGGCACCACTAGAGTTGTACTTCAAACACACGTCAACTGTCTATCTATCTATCTATCTATCTATCTTTCTATCTATCTTTCTATCTGTCTGTCTGTCTGTCTGTCTGTCTGTCTGTATGGAATCTACGTTTTTAAAAGTAATATCAGGAATCTACCTTTAGAAATATAATATAAGCTATCTATCTTTTTGAAAGTAATATCAGGTATCTACCATTTTGAAAGCAATATCAGAAATCTACCATTAGGAAATTAATATCAGGAATCTACCATAAGGAAATTAATATCAGGAATCTACCATTTTTAAAGTAATATCAGGTATCTACCATTTCGAAAGTATTATCAGGTTTCTACCATTTTTAAAGTAATATCAAGAATCTACCTTTTTGAAAGTAATATCAGGTATCTACCTTTTTGAAAGTAATATCAGGAATTTACCATTTTGAAAGTAATATCAGGAATTTACCATTTTGAAAGTTATATCAGGCTTCTATAACTTGAATGAAATGAGAAAAAAATATATTTGTATATTAATATTTTCACCTTTTCTCATTAACAATACAATTACCCATGACATTCTAAAGCACATTGTTCCATCTTTTGCTTTTCTAAACTGTTCTTTCCCTCATTTATTCTAAACCACAACTTTCCAATTTCCTTCATAAACACATCATCCCATCTTACTTTATAAACCACATCATCCCATCTTACTTTATAAACCACATCATCCCATCTTACTATATAAACCACATCATTCCATCTTACTTGATAAACCACATCATTCCATCTTACTTTATAAACCACATCATTCCATCTTACTTTATAAACCACATCATCCCATCTTACTTTATAAACCACATCATTCCATCTTACTTTATAAACCACATCATTCCATCTTACTTTATAAACCACATCATCCCATCTTACTATATAAACCACATCATTCCATCTTACTTGATAAACCACATCATTCCATCTTACTTTATAAACCACATCATTCCATCTTACTTGATAAACCACATCATTCCATCTTACTTTATAAACCACATCATTCCATCTTACTTTATAAACCACATCATTCCATCTTACTTTATAAACCACATCATTCCATCTTACTTTATAAACCACATCATTCCATCTTACTTTATAAACCACATCATTCCATCTTACTTTATAAACCACATCATCCCATCTTACTATATAAACCACATCATTCCATCTTACTTGATAAACCACATCATTCCATCTTACTTTATAAACCACATCATTCCATCTTACTTGATAAACCACATCATTCCATCTTACTTTATAAACCACATCATTCCATCTTACTTTATAAACCACATCATTCCATCTTACTTTATAAACCACATCATTCCATCTTACTTTATAAACCACATCATTCCATCTTACTTGATAAACCACATCATTCCATCTTACTTTATAAACCACATCATTCCATCTTACTTTATAAACCACATCATTCCATCTTACTTTATAAACCACATCATTCCATCTTACTTTATAAACCACATTATTCCATCTTACTTTATAAACCACATCATTCCAATCTCTTTTATAAATCACATAGACTCTTCCTTTTCTAGTCCAATTATTATTCTATAACTCCATTCTGACCCCTCCCCTCCTAATATCTCAATAGTCGCATGTTGAATCCAGTCTCAAAGTCTGGGTGTCAATTGTAATTTACGACGTAGGGGAATGCCTGGCTAATGATCGTGAGCCGTCGCCATGATGCCGGAACTCAAGGGGCGAAAGAATGAGAGACTTAGAGTTAACAAAAAGTTGCCTTGTTCCAGGTAGGCGAAAAGGAAAAAAAGAGAGATAACCCGATTTAAAAAAAACAAACTTTTTTTCTTCTTTATTTTGTTTTTGTTGTTGTCTCAGCAGTTTTCTTTTTTTTCAAAACAAGGGGAGGAAATAAAAACGTTTAACGGATAACTTCTCAACATGTCTTACGAGTTATTGTTCTTTTGTTTTTAACAAGACGAAACCGCGCACTGATAGACCCTAGTTCTATTTAAAGACAAGCACGAGGGAAAGCTATCAGACGCTAATGCTAGGGTATTGAGGTGACTTAAGACGTCGAACTAAGGCTATAGGATCAGGTCTATTACAGAAACGAAGAGTTAAAGAGCAGCAGTCGTCTGTTTAATAACTAACTGAAGTCTTGTCTCTGATCTGTTCAGAATGTTTAGAAGCACCAAAGTTCTAGGCTTGCATAATAATGTCAATAGCTGAAACTTATGATCCAAGATACAGCTGCGTGGGACGGGCACTTATCCCGCATGGGGGACAACCGAATACCAAAGGCAATCTTTTTTGGTGAGCTTGACTGACAACGTAACAGAGGTTAACGGAAACGCTTTAACTCTTTCTCTCCTAACTGACGATACAAACGTTGATTCCATCAGAACATGTTAAATAATAACGGAGAGAAAGTGTTAAAGACTAGCATAGGTACTGGGCCGGCCTTAGGTATAGGCAAACTAGACAGTTAGCCTAGCAAAATATCTACACCGTGTGATGTCTTGAAATAAATAGCGTAACTTACGTATCCTCAATATTATTGTTGAAGTACATTAGGTTTTTAATAAGTTGCATAATTTTAGTTTTTTCACTTTTTATTTTTTATCTTTATTTGGGCCACCAAATTTACTTCGATTAGGGCCTCCAAGTATCAAAAGCCGGCCTTGATAGAGGCCACCTCGTCTAAACTGGCATAAAGGACACTAGCCACTAAAAAAGACTAAAACGAAAGAGACAGCCGGAGATGTATTCTTTTACAGCGGCCGTGAAATACTCGTTGAAGACCGAAAGGAAAGTCATTACCGAAAACAACCGTAAAAGGCGAAAAGTGAACGTAAATACTCGTTGAAGACCGAAAGGAAAGTCATTACCGAAAACAACCGTAAAAGGCGAAAAGTGAACGTAAATACTCGTTGAAGACCGAAAGGAAAGTCATTACCGAAAACAACCGTAAAAGGCGAAAAGTGAACGTAAATACTCGTTGAAGACCGAAAGGAAAGTCATTACCGAAAACAACCGTAAAAGGCGAAAAGTGAACGTAAATCAGCCACCGGCAGACAACGATTTGCTAGTGTAAGGATGAACAATCACACACATTTATTTAATTTAACTCCCAAAATATTAAGAAAGAAAATAGAGGCCACCAACAAGCAGGACACACCGTTCTGTCATCTCTGCATTAGACCCAATGGAGCACATACCTTGGGCTGAAACCCCTGTCTCTCCAGAAGAATTCATCTTTCATACAGAGGAGTGCACAATACAGTTATAGGTGGCCGTCAGCATGTCAGAGTCAAATTACTATCGTTGGATTTGCAAGATATGTGGGTCACATCACAGTCTACCTATTCACGTGAAGCAATGCACTCGTCCTTAACCAACCGGACTCTAAGACAACCTTTATTATTACTTTGATCCACGCTAACCTCAACGATGATAAAGATAGAAAAAGGAAATGACAGCTACTGGAAACAAAGCGTTTCGTTAAGTCTGCACCTAGAAACTAACAATTCCAGGAGCTCCATTGCTTTTATTTCTTTCAAGACGCTAAACTAAAACGGATTTGCTAAAACTACGATGTCGGCTAAATGCATGCACCATTACAGAAGCCAAAGAAAATGAAATTCATGACAAGAGTCTATTTTGGTTGCAATTTTCTAGTTAGAGATGCCAGTGAAGTGATAGATTTGATAAGTAGATATATTTAGAACTCATAACTGGAGAGAGGGTGAGGTATATGCATATAAATGTATGTATATATATATATATATATATATATATATATATATATATTTATATATATATTGTTATATAACAGGTCTGAGTCATCTGTTATAAGGTTTTAAAAACAAGACAGAAACTAACCTCTATTTCAGACCGATATGTCTATAAAGATTTCTATGGGGTATTACTTTGAACTCTAATGGGTACCTGACTTTAGTTAGGGAAAGTAAAGGCGGTTGGTCATTGTGAACTTTACTTTTTTTTGTGTAGTATGGGATATATGATGCTTTTTTTGTGTAGTATAAGACATATGATGCTTTTTTTGTGTGTAGTATGGGATATATGATGCTTTTTTGTGTAGTATAGGATATATGATGCTTTTTTGTGTAGTATGGGATATATGATGCTTTTTTTGTGTAGTATAAAACATATGATGCTTTTTTTGTGTGTAGTATGGGATATATGATGCTTTTTTGTGTAGTATGGGATATATGATGCTTTTTTTGTGTAGTATGGGATATATGATGCTTTTTTTGTGTAGTATAAGATATATGATGCTTTTTTTGTGTAGTATAAGATATATGATGCTTTTTTTGTGTAGTATAAGATATATGATGCTTTTTTTGTGTAGTATGGGATATATGATGCTTTTTTTTGTGTAGTATAAGATATATGATGCTTTTTTTGTGTAGTATGGGATATATGATGCTTTTTTTGTGTAGTATAAGATATATGATGCTTTTTTTGTGTAGTATAAGATATATGATGCTTTTTTGTGTAGTATAAGATATATGATGCTTGTTTTGTGTAGTATAAGATATATGATGCTTTTTTTTGTGTAGTATAAGATATATGATGCTTTTTTTGTGTAGTATAAGATATATGATGCTTTTTTTGTGTAGTATAAGATATATGATGCTTTTTTTGTGTAGTATAAGATATATGATGCTTTTTTTGTGTAGTATAAGATATATGATGCTTTTTTGTGTAGTATAAGATATATGATGCTTTTTTTGTGTAGTATAAGATATATGATGCTTTTTTTGTGTAGTATAAGATATATGATGCTTTTTTGTGTAGTATAAGATATATGATGCTTTTTTTGTGTAGTATAAGATATATGATGCTTTTTTTGTGTAGTATAAGATATATGATGCTTTTTTTGTGTATTATAAGATATATGATGCTTTTTTTGTGTAGTATAAGATATATGATGCTTTTTTTGTGTAGTATAAGATATATGATGCTTTTTTGTGTAGTATAAGATATATGATGCTTTTTTTGTGTAGTATAAGATATATGATGCTTTTTTTGTGTAGTATAAGATATATGATGCTTTTTTTGTGTAGTATAAGATATATGATGCATTTTTGTGTTGTATAAGATATATGATGCTTTTTTTGTGTAGTATAAGATATATGATGCTTTTTTTGTGTAGTATAAGATATATGATGCTTTTTTTGTGTAGTATAAGATATATGATGCTTTTTTTGTGTAGTATAAGATATATGATGCTTTTTTTGTGTAGTATAAGATATATGATGCTTTTTTTGTGTAGTATAAGATATATGATGCTTTTTTTAAAAACACGAAAGTTGTCACGTGTTTATTACGTTTAATTGACTTGAAGATCTTGATGCTATAAACTTGTGACATATGTGGGTTCGGAGGTGCCTTGATTATAGTTCAAACACTTTAATAATCAATGAAGTAACAAAGTGCTGATATGTTTTCTTGAGTTTTAATTATTTAAAACTTGAACTTGAAACAATAAATGTATGTACAAAGATATATAAAACAGATACAGGATTCAGTGAAAATAATCAATAAAATGAGTAAATATTTACTTTAAAAACTAGCGACTTCTAAGCCTAGCTTTCTAGCTCTCTCTCGTCTCAAGCTAACACTCCGCCTTTTATATCTTTCTTTAGAATAACGAACAATGACATCTCAATACCCATCCTTGACTCATTGACCCGTTTACATTTAATTTTCCCTTTAATTGTTTTTGTAATTTAACCTACGCTAATTTTGTTTCTCTGCTGTAGTAATCTTGAACTAAGTTTTAATCGGCGTCTTTTTGGCATTTAAGCGTGGGTACGCTGACCTGATTTGAGATAGGTACAATGTTCTCATTTTGTAAACAATGACGTGTCACTAGGAACGTGACAAAAGTCACCGAGACAGATGACGCATGTTCTAATCCAGGGAGATGAGAATGCAATGTCTGTTAAGGGCCAGAGAATTCCATTCCAGGTCTGAGTCTATGTGGCAAAGGATGCAACTTGTGACCCACAGGTCTAATAATTTCAATTCCAGGCTCAGAAGTATTTAGGGAAGGTGTTTCTGACCTAGACGTGTATTGGACACCAGAAGATTTGAGCTGAAGACGTAGAAGACTTAGACGTCATGGAGGCAGATGTCATCAAATGCCAGATCTTGAGAGAGACATTTAGAGCTATTTCAAAAGTTTCATCAGCAATCGAAAAACAAACGAAAAAAACAACAACTTAGCGCTACAGAGAATGACTGCTTACAAATGTCAGAAAGAAAAGTATGCAGCTGTTAACAAAAAAAAGTTCATTACATAAATCTTCATTAAAAAAAAGGGAAGGGTTTTATCTTGAGCGGTCTTTACTTTATCACGTTGAGCTGAAATCTCCCATTTTCTATATAAACAAAAGTAATTAAATGACAACTAATTAAACGAGTAAACGTGAAAAATGTTCAACTTAAATCGAGAACCGGAAGTGAAGGAAATAACGTGTACAAGTTTTGTACCAGACAGACAGACAGACAGACTGATAGAATATAACTTTGAAAAAAGTACAAAGCATGAAAAGAATATGAAACTGTAGCTTAGTTGCAAAGGCGGCTTTATCAGTTCGCTAGACCCTGGGCGAGTGTCATATGCGGAGACGAACCTTAACCCTAAATACAGTGGCGTAGCAAGAGTGGGGTTAGGGGTGTCCTTATTCAAAAGTTCCCTCGGGCCTACACCTTAAGGGGCACTAGATGAATATCTTTTTTTTTTACATTAAATATTACGCCATTGTCATATAACTATACCATACAGCATTGATCTAGATGATGTTATAGATGCCTTGCTGCACAGAAAGCACGACGTGTAACGGTATGAATTGAGATATGTCACTAGGAATGATCTCGCCAGTAAAAATAAAAAAGATATTGCTCATTTAAAAAGTCTTAACTATTTTTTTTATTTTTCTGATATACTGTACCAATTGGAATTTAGACTTATATATTTATTACGCACATTTTCTCATGTTATAATGTCGAATGTTAGAGTGCAGGGGCCACTAAAAAGGTCAGGCCATCGAGTTCAGAATCCCTAGCTACCCCACTGCCTCAATAGATAGTTTAAAGCTTTCATGGTAACTGGTATAGAGTATAGGGGCTTCAACAATATCGAGAAACATGTCCTTGTTTGGGAGGACTATTCACAAATAAATCCAGCACACTTTATTCCAGGCTACAGCTTATTATTACGGTACACTAGAATATGTGCCATAAGCCCCGCAACTTCCGTATTGCTGGACATCTTCAGGTGACGGGAGGGGGGCTTTAGGCGGCGGTCTTCCATCTTAGCCACCCCAAAAGCCGTCTCTGAAATATGAAATTAATGATCGTAGACAAGAATGCGTGCCATGAGCCCCGCAACATCCGTATTGCTGGACATCTTCAGGTGCCGGGAGAGAAGTATTTAGCCGATGATCCTAGACAAATTAGGCTACTGTTAACAACTAGCGATTTGAGCGACGCATATAAAGTGAGTGCTAATATACATTATTACGATGACATCTGGTGCAGCTATAAACACGGAAACTAAGACCAAATAATGAGTGTTATTTATGCACAGATAGAAAGAGAAACCATAAAACAGTCTCCCCCCCCCCCCCCCCACGTAATCAGTTTCACTCACGATAAATAGTGACACGCTCAAACAGGGACTGGGAATGTGCCAGGCGTGTTTTAAATTAAAATAAACAAAACGAACAAGTTTACACTAAAGAGGAAACACATAAAGATTGTGTATGAGTTGTTTACATTGTGACACATGAGGGAAGTGTGTAGCTATGAATTTAATTAAGTTTCCTTTACAAGCTTTGCTAAATTTAAAAAAAATGAAATTAGAATTTAAAAGTTGTATTATAGCCTACAGTTGTGGTAAAAGGCTTGACAAATATGTGGAAAGTTTTTAGATCTAGTTCGGATTCCGATCGAGTGTGTGAATTAAAGAGTATCCCTAAGTCTACTAGTCTACATGGGTTTTGATTGCATGAGCTCTTTTCAAGTTCAAAACATGAGCACTCTAAAGAAAAATCATAAAAGAGAACAGACATGAGAACAGACACGAGACATAAAGTGGTAAAAACACACAGCCATCTTGATTTGGTTCATGATCACCTGTCAACGAGCAGCGATGATACAGTCTCGCAGAGTGAGGAAAACGTATGTGTCTGTATCTTTCAATGCATGCCTTATTGATGCCACTTAGTCTGGGGCGATTAGACCTAGTAATTGTAGATTTCAGGCAGTGGCGTAGCTAGGGATTTGTGGGCCCGATGGGACTTTTTTAGGGGCCCCTGCATTTTGACACCCGACATCATAAAATAACGTAATATTTAATATAAAAACACATTTCCGACACTCATTTGGCGCCCCCCCGGATTTTCAAATTTGGACCCTCCATCCCCCCATCGTAGCTACACCACTGGCGTCAGGCCGTCATCAGATTAGTTATTTCTATCTTCCATTACATGGGAAATACTAATGTGCAGATCTAAAAACATTTCTTCACCAGTCATTAAAAGGAACCACATTCCTTTTTCCTTTAGCTACATTCCAGCTCTCGGCATGTTGTGATGAGAATCGCCATCAATTAAACAACAGTCAGGAGCATTCCTGCAATCAACTGAGTCATCATCGCCAGGCCTGGAGGTCAGGTGGTGTTAAGCGAGGCCATCACACCTGTTATTTAGAGTCGAGCAGACGACACGTCAGTGCAGAACACCTTGGAAGGCAGGGGCTGAAACTCCCCGAGACGATGACTTGCCAAAATAAAAAAAAGTCGTTAAATAAACATCTGATGCAGCTCATGTTTGGAGAATTTAAACATTGAAGGGTTGTAACCGCATACCAGAGACCTCACTTTGTTATTTCCAGTTATTCCCCTTCGACAGTCTATTTTTAATGTTGCGATTCAAGTCAACTATCTACTACTGATTGATTAACAGGTTCAAAATTGAGTCAATCTCAAATGTTAAGATGTGAGAGTATATTGAAAACTGGTATTGTGCATTTAATACTAGCGGTACAATAGCCAAGCTTATGTTGTAAATCAATGAAGTAGTATAATAGTAAATCCAATCCATATTTGATTCTCAAATGAATTGCTTTAATATCACAAGCTTATATCTTCTTATAAATAAGCAAATACAGTAGTTCATATATAATTATACAATAGAAATGTATTATTTTTAAAACATCCACAGTGATAGTGCAAACAAAAATAGACATATGACCCCACAATTTCTATTACGCCCTTTTATATATTCTGCGATGTCAAAATACTTCTAGAAATATCTGGATTCTCATTACTGTAAAGTATTAGCTTACATTTAGCTTTCTTTGGCTTCATGGGTTATGTTTTTTTTTACAGTTCCACCATTCAGATTGCAAATTCCTAAAAGAAAAATAACAATACAAAAGTCTCGATGGGTTAATTAGGTTCACGAAAACGGTTCTTTTGATTTTCCTAGAAATTTGACAGTTGATAAATATAATTTGGAAAGGAGTTGCTAGCTTTTTGGCCATACTGGGAACATCTTGTTTAAACGATATTATTTTTTAAAGAATAAAAAAAAATGTAATTTAAATTTGGCTAAAGAACTAGAGAAACCTTTTCTTGAACGGGTATCCCCGCATGTAGAATCTATAAATTGAAGAGTTTAATAACTTAATTGACGTTTAGGGACATTTTGCGCACCTTCTTGTGCACTGTCTTGTGCACTGTCTTGTGCACTGTCTTGTGCACTGTCTTGGATCTATAGAACTATCATTAAAACAACACTCGCTTGTCCAGGATTTTTTTTTTTCGTGTTGAGGGGGAGATTGGAGCGGGGTTAAAATGCTTTTTTTTTAAAATCTATCATTCATTATTTATTAAGAGCAACATCATCGCTTTGATGGAAAGTGTTCACCATCTTAAGGAGGAATTGACTTTTCAAAGAAAACAACTTTTTTTTTTTTTATCTTACTAGTTTCTTTTCTATAAGCTCTCAGTGCGTCATGGAACAAATATTCTGACAAAATAACTTTTGGTGCTAGCAGTGACCTTGACACATTTTATCATTAGACTCTATTGATGATAACATTATTTTTAATGACCAAGTCACCTGTACCCGATTAAGATGTGACACTTAAGAATTATTTATCATTTATCGTTCATATTAGCTTTCATTGCAACAGTGGGGCTAACCAAACAGCAGCCTCTTACATATATTTAATGGCCACACTAGTTACAAACAGGGCGGACTGGGTGTAAAAATTGGCCCGGGCATTTTCATGCTATCCGGCACACAAATTCAATTCATATGATGGGCATCCATTTCTAGGTCTACCTGTCCTCGAAATCATTATGTTAAGTTTGATAATGTATCGATATGAACGCATACAGTGAACTCTATATCTTTATAAGAAACATAGGTCTTATGTTTGCTTTGTAATCGCTGAGTGTGTAGGCCCTAAAAGGATGAAGCCTACTAGGAGCGATGTCTACGGATGAAGGCTATTACATTATTTCGGAAAATGTCTTAAAATAGTATTACACTGTAGTGTAGAGTCTGTGAAAGATTTGTTTAAAAAAACGGCAGTCAGAGGGTCTTTATATAAAAGAATATTATAAAAGTGGCATCGATTCGGTCATTTCGGTTGCCCTACAGGCCCATTTGGGTACCCGCCTACCGGGCATTTGGCCAAACGCCCATATGGACAGTCCGCCAGTCCGCCCCTGGTTACAAACCATTATACGTAACATATAATCATTTATATACTCAGCTTTAAGACGCTATCATGGGCGTGACGTTGCAGAATGCGAACCAAAAATAGTATCCAGCGATGCGGCCATATTTTATCCCAGGTTTATTGCCAGTGTGAAATAGGGCTGGAACTATATAATCTAGTTATCTCAGAAACTACCAGTTTGAGAACTGTTGCTATCATGCATATATATATAGGTTAGGTTTGAGTGTACAATTATGCTCTATGTCAGACTTCCGGAGTGCATTATGTCTATATACTGTGTTATCAGAAGCTCTGTTTAGTTCAACTTGTCAAAAAATGGCGGCTAGAAAATAAAAATGTGCACTCTGTTACGTTGACTGGTGTCAGAGAGGGTTTGTTTTGAGTGCATTTTAAGTAAATGTTTGCAGTTCTTGTGAGTAATCTATTTGTCTGTTCAACTTTTTGTCTTTTTTTTTTTTTTGAAGTGATGGTCATTGAGTTAATTCTAGACTTTGATCTCGAAATTAAACCCCAAAAAAACAAAATGTTACAAATTAGGCTAGTGCTCCTTCTTAGAAAACACGGACTGCCTCGCAAAGACGCTATCAAAATAATTTTGTTATAAATTATCATGTTCAAAATACAACCAATAATTTAATCACCCAACAATTAATCCACCTCATATTAAATCATCATCTATTGACCCACCAAACACACACACACAAAAGTGAAGTTCCCCTTTCAGACCTTGTGGTCTATAGGGCGGACGATGTAAAAAGGACATCTGTTTCTGTGGCCTACGGTTGACGAGGGTGTCATGTGGCCAGCACAACGACCAATCGCCATTAATTTTCTCCAACTAATGTCAGGTACCCATTACAACTGGGTGGACTCAGAGGCGCCCAAGGATCCCAAAATTCATAATCCCAGTCTTCACAAGGATTCGAACCCGAAACCTCCGGTTTAGTAACCAGGTTTTGCCGCTCAGCCACCGCGCCTCCAGCTAAATCTCTTCGTTCATAAAAAAAAACAACTCCTTCCTCTACGCTGTCAAGGCTAGTCTGTTTACATCTGTTTATATTTCGCTATTCTTTCTTAAAACCTCGTCTAGTTTTGACTAGTCACGTCATTGCATCTAAGTCAAAACTTTCTCTATTTACGAAACAAATAACTAATACCTGAACGAGGCATAACAGTGTAGGATTGAGAAAGTAGGCTAACTAAACAAGGGCCGTGTTGGTTTTATCTGCTGACCATAGCACGGCAGTTCAGCCTCTTGTATGATTCATCGAAACAACATAAATACATCCAGGTAAAAACTACATTTGAAACTTGAAAGGAAAAGAAAAGGGGAGGGGGCGTGGATGTAGCGAGGCCGGGTATGAGGGAGGGGAGGGGGGGCTGTGCTCGGGGAGGAGGGTGAGTTATGTGGCTAAAAATAGATCGACACCACAACATGGCTGCGGAGGCTGAAGTGTCTGGACGTGAGCAGATAGCACACAACAGAAAGGGGGGGGGGGTAGGAGTAAGTCAAAATCTGTAAACACTCTTAAGTCTGATATTGTAAGAAGCGGACTGGCTACTCTTCTACACAGATGCGTCACGTGGTGTTTTTTTTTTTAGAAGCGCCTGGCTTCCGGAAAGTGTGGCTAGCAGATTCCCAAAATTTGCGATTGCCATGCAACACACGAAACAAATATTCATTAACTGAGAGTTATATACGTTTACATTTTTTTTTCTACTTGATCACTCCTACTTCAATATATCCTTATAGAAAGACAGGTGCAGCTAGTGGCACTTATAAAAAGAAAAAAAAAACTCCTTAAAAGTTGTGGGGCAAACGCATGCATTAGGCAATGAAGAACTTCAACAATACCATGAAAGAATAAGTTGATTTAGGAGTTTAAAATGTTTTTTTTTTTTAATGGAACTCCCGTTACACTGGAAAGACTTTTGGACATAATAATATTTGTACTTTATTATTACTACAGCTTCCACTGCTATGGTCTTAGTAATTTTCTGTTGCAAAGGTGAAGTCAATTCAGAAATCTTTTGTTAACTCAAGAGTGTATACGCTAAAGGTCAAGAACAATACGTACAAGTTTGCATTTAGGGTTAGGGTTAGGGTTAGGGTTAGGATTCGTTTCTCAAGTTCAAAGTTTTGACAGGTAGGAGGTGTATATTGATGCGGGGGGGGGTCATCTAAGAAAAGAAAAGGTGTTAGGGGGAGATTCAGCTTTTGTTACAGTCTTCAGGTGAGTAAGTAGGTCGAAAAGCAGTAGATGAAAAAGGTACCATGCACACAGTTGTCATAGAGGATCTTTTGACGTTATGTTATTTCTACTGATATTTTTTTTTCATGTACAATTTAGGGACACACGGGGTGGGGGTTGGTAAAAAATAATCACTAGGAACTAAAGAAATCACATGAGCAAAAAAAGTATTCTCTTAAAAGAAAAGTGACAGCCTAGCTACCTATACTAAAATTATAGTGAATTTTCTAATGAAGATCAATTTCATTTCTTTAAGAAATGAAGAAGGCTTTGGCAGTAGTATCTTCTGTATGGACCGATGATTAACCAAACAATAGTGCAGCTTGTGTCTTCATACATTTTTAATAATTAGAAAGTTTTAATGTCTGTAAAATACAGAAGTCCAGGATGTAGACATTAATTGGTAATAGTTCTCACTTCATGTCTAACAAAACGGTTTAAAGAATGCGTTAGTACTTAGCCTCAGAGAATCTAGATACAGAGTGTGAGTATATAAAAACATGCCATTGAAAACTGAAAAGACCCAAAGAGATGGAGGATAATGTTCTAGTTGCGAAAAATATCAATAAAAGCAGTTACACTTAGAGCACAACAAGAATGTCGTAGGAAAAAGAATCAAAGAACTTAAGGACGAAGAGAATGTCCTAGAAGAATAAAAAAATTGAGGACAAAGAGATTGTCCCAAAATAAACAAAGACAGAGGACAAATTGAATGTTCCAGAATAAACAAAGACAGAGGTCAAAGAGAATGTCCCAGAATTAATAAAGACAAAGAGAATGTCCCAGAATAAACAAAGACAGATGACAAAGACAATGTCCCAGAATTAATAAAGAGAAAGAGAATGTCCCAGAATAAACAAAGACAGATGACAAAGAGAATGTACCAGAATTAATAAAGACAAAGAGAATGTCCCAGAATAAACAAAGACAGATGACAAAGAGAATGTACCAGAATTAATAAAGACAAAGAGAATGTCCCAGAATAAACAAAGACATGGGAGAAGGAGAGTATAAACAAGCAAAATATATTTTAAAATCCTTATTATTATTTTTAAAAAAAAACAAAGCTTATCTAAGGAAAAAAACTGCACGCTAACAACTGTATCTCTAAAAATGTAGATGTTATTTCCCTTATTCAATATCAAACAAAATAATTGATTGCCAATAATTATTTGATTAATCGGTTATTTGTTTTGTAATTGATTCATGCTTTGTTAGGTAAAATAAATACTTGTTTAAAGTATCAACCTGATCCGATAATGCGTGTCGGAGAAATAGCGTTAACATTTATCTAAGCGGACGAAACCCTACAAATTTAGTCATATCTGTGAATATTGTTGGTATCAAACAAAATAATTAATCCCAGTAATTAATTGAATAATCGGTTAATTTATTTTTCATTGATTCATGTCTTGTCTCTGCCAAAGAATAATTGTGGCAAAATTTCAATTTGATCCGAGAATGGGTGTGGGATAAATAACGAGTACAAACGTTTTACCAGACAAACAGACTGACAGACAGAGTTGATAAAAACATAGTAAAAAAAATATTTTTTTTTGAAGTGATCTTACTCTTATCGAAGCAAAGCAGCATTCATCTGATAGACCTGGAAGAAACGAAGGTATTTTAGAGATAAGACAACACTCTGTGTAAGGTGTGTTCTATCGCTGTAGACAATAATCTCTGTATGTATACCTTACAAAAAAAAATTTAAGCATTTTTTTGTGTTTGAAAATAATCCCATGGATAAGAACAACGGTAAAACCCAATAAAAATTAAGCCCGGGATCAAAGGCGTAACTAGGGTGGGGTGGGGGAATTTAAAAATCCACTTGAGGGGCCCAAAAGAGTGTTGTTTTTTTTTACATTAAATATTAAGTATTGTTACGTTCTCTCTCCTACTCAGGCCTTCTGTAAACACTGCTAAACACCGCACAGCACATCTAACACATCAAGAGCTTGACAACAAGGCTCCAAATCATCTGGTACTTTTATAAGGGTCAAATAAAACAGCCAATACGACACAATTGGCAACACAATCAACTACTACAACGTTAGACTGTATATCACTGTACTAAACTCATCAACTCTACTGTCTCTTCCTGGACTCGTACGGTTCACAGGAGGACTGCACCAGGACCGACTTCATGGCCGACTAACAGTCCCGGTATCCGGTCTTGAACTGCCGCTTTCTTACACACTTTGTCTCTGGTCTGCCAGGCCCATGATCAGATGACCATAACACGGGCGAAATTCACGTGCAAAGTTCATGTCAGTACTGTCCCTTGCCTTTCAATGTAGCACGCTAAACTGTATTACTGGCCTGTGTCACCTATGTCAGCTAATCACACACAGTTAACCCTTTTGCGTCGCAAATAGGGTTATAACAATATTACGGAAAATTCACGCTCCCTCCCCCAAAGAGGTTAAGCACCCCGGGCCTCCAAAAATGATTGCAAATTTCTAGCTACGCCACTGCCCATGATTCAAAGTTTCAAACCCAATTAATCACTTCTTTTTTCCCGCGCTCATCTCTACATCTGATACATCTCTACATCTGCTACATCTCTACATCTGCTACATCTCGTCGTGCATTTCTGTAGACAAATCTCTTCTTCTTCCACAGAAATGGCTCTGTTCACCTTTGAGGGAAATATCACTGCAGGAATCTCAATAGTTGCAGCACTGACCTCTCCCGTTCCCTCATATTTTTTAATCTCTACCCATCTCCTCTGACGTCACGGTCTTCTTTCATACCACTGTTCCGTCATCTCTTCAGAGCGCTATCTCGTGCCTTGGGATATAAACTCTTTAAAGTGTGTAACCATTTTTTTTGTCAGCCAAATGTTCAAAGAGGGAAAACGGCAAGGTCTGAGAGTCCTACAATTGTAGAAAACTTCAGTGAGGAAGTTTGAGCTAGTATCTAGAAGGGTGGCCAATGAGTGAGAACTTTTTTTCTTTTCTCTCACCAAGAATTTTGTTGACGTTGTCTAAGATAAATGCACACTAAAAATGACTGTGTGCGCGTGTCAGTGAGATAACTTGACCTCATAATGCCTGCACGCTCTGCCTCGATCTCAGGTTGAATGTAAGACTTGTAATCTCTCCAATTTTTTTTAAAACTGCATTGTCTGTGACATATGTTCATTTCATAAGAAGAAGAGTGTCAAGAAGGAGGAGTAAATAGGCCATGGCTACATGTGTGTGTGTGTGCAAGTGTGTGTGTGTTTGTGAATCAGAGTGAGGGTAAGATTACGCACATTATCTGTGAGTATTTAAATGCACAAAATATTTCGTCTTTCTGAAACCTTTTTTTTTTAAATATTCAATATGTCATCTACCAAGAAAGCAAACGAAATAATTGAAAACTGGATCACAACAGGCCACTGGCTTTTCTCACACATATACATAATACACAAATTGAAAATCTAAAACTTACAATAAAGAACTATATGAATTCTTTATTGCCATATAACAAGGTCTTTAAGGCTTGTAAAGAATGTCCACCAGGGAACACTGCCAGGTAAAAGAAGCAAAGGCAGACAGAGAAAGCGATGGGAAGACATTGAAAGAAATACTATTTAAGACTAAAATTAGAAAGGAATGGAGAAAGACGGTCGACAGATCATGTGTGGTGTCCCAACGGTTTAACAGATTAGGTGACAGGTCAACGTGATTCAATATGTTTCCGGCTTACTAAGATCTCTAACTGGCTAGAATGGACTGGTACAAGAACTACTACAAGAGCCTCCACAGAACTATATCAAGAACCTCCACAAAACCACTACAAGAGACTCCACAGAACCAATACAAGAAACTCCACAGAACCACTACAAGAACCTCCACACAATCAATACAAGAACATCCACAAAACCACTATAAGAAACTCCACAGAATCACTACAAGAACCTTCACCCAATCCCTAGAAGAATCTTCACAGCATCACTACAAGAACCTTCAAGAAACCACTAGAAAAACCTCGAAAAGAACCACTAAAAGAACTGCTTCCATAAATACCACATGAGCTAGCCCTCCATCCCAGTGGCCCTACAGCTCATGAAGGGTCCAGGCCTGCTCTAGCACATCTCTACATTCAGATCTCTCCTGGGCTTTAAATCTCCATGCCCGGACTCTTGTAGATCTGCCTCTACGTCAACAAGCCACCGTACTCGTGGTCTGACTTTGGGGCTCCTTTTGTTTTTTGCCAGTGAACAATCTTTGTTCTTTTGTTCTCTAGTATACAAGCATAGTACAAAAACCACAGCAAAAAACCTTTACAATAATTTATTCGACAATCCCTGCAAAAAAAACATTTAAAAAATACAATGATTAAAGCAAGAACAACTATCAAAAACAAATGACGACAGAAACTTTTACAAAAACACTACAACACTGACAACTTATACTGCACTACAAAAGCTACTATATGAACTATTACTAAAGTCTACCAAAAAACACTACAATAACAACTACGCCAAGCACAAAAACAACAAAAACTAATTTAAGACAAGAACAGTAAATACTTGAAGAGGAATTGCAAGTATTTCATCACAACACTGAACTCTGCCAACTCTACAATTGAATAAAATCTCAGAAAAAAAAATCTGTACGTATTTTTTATTCTCTCTAAATCATTGAGAAGAACTGGAATGTGTTGCTATTTATAGAAACTGAACATTTTATACGTGTTAAAAACAGAAATATGATATAGTGCAATGGGAAAGACTTTGGTAAGATAAGAAAAGGAAATGTGAAAATCCATTTGAATTAAATGCAGCTTAAAAAATCAACAACCTATGCTTAGTTTTCAAAGAGAGTTTGTGTGTCATTAAACATTCCAGGGAAAGATAAGCAGGAGACATGGGATCTCCTTGCAGTAAACTCACTAGGAGCTACACATTCACGTTTGACTCATCAAGGGGAGATAAACATTCCCCTTCCGTCCAGTTGAATTCTTGTAAAACTGGCACTCTTAGGTTCAGTAAATAGTTGAGTACAACGTCGTTCCGTCAGCTCGTCTAGTGACTGCATGTCCTTAAAGATGAAAAATATACAAACACTCAATACAGTGGCGTTACGAGGGTGCCTGGAGCTCGGAGCAGGAAGACCTGTTGACGTTCTCACCACTTCTCCCAATCCATATTTGCATAAGAACCAGTCACTAGTTGGCAATAGCAAAATATAGTTTTGAAAATTCAATATAAAGTAAACAAACTGAGCGACTGAAATATATACTATTTTAAAATATATACTATTTTGTGTAGTGTTTTGATATCCATTTTGGCACTACCTACGTTTCGGCGCCACGGGACTCAATCCCTCTCCCTTAGGGTCGCCGCTAATTCAATAACCATATAGCTTGAGAACAAACCAACGGGCGCAGCCGGTGTATAGTTTTTGTGAATTATAAAATTAATATAGAGTAAGGTTCAATAGTAGGAAAGGAGAGATATAAATGAATGTGCATTTGTTTCGAAAGATTGATTTCGTCAAAAATATTATTAACTGAAAAGAATATTTATGTATTTTTGTTTTAATGATAGAATGTCCCCAAAATCGATGAAATAATTTCTATTTAAAATTTCTCTTATCTATTGCTAAATTAGCTTTACCTTTGTTACACAAACTATTTATAATCAAAGTAACCCGGAAGGTGAAGAGATACGGGGTCATCATTGTTGTTCTTTTAAAATGACCACACAGATAAGTGCTGCATAGTTTCGAATTTAATATTTTAAGCAAAACTGTAAGATGCCTGCTTGTCTGTATGCTACGTATAGAAACCACCACTTCTTCTTCTTCTTCTTCATTCTCATTGTTATGTTGGAGTGTTCAGATGACTAGACCAATACATGAGATGAACTGCGCAGTGGTTTCCAAATCAGAGAGCTCTCCATATAGTGAATGAGAAATGGACGAGCTCTCATCCAAATCACAAGAAAGATGACGCTTACTATAAGCTATCCCGACAAGACCAACGTCTAATCTTTCGACTCAGGACCGGACACAACAGAATGCGACAACACATGTACCGGAAGCTCAAAATTGGAACCAGTGAAATCTGCCCATGTGGAGTATCACCAGAGAATGCCGACCACGTCCTCCAAAACTGCTCTCTTTACCAAGAGGCCCGTATAAGACCCAAAACACCCCAATAGAAAGAAACCACCACTGATTGACTAATCTTGGTTCTTATTTTTTAAATCATTGCAGAGATCATTTGTCATGTCCCATTCTCAACCTGGCCCGGGATGGGGTGGGGGTTAGGAAGCAAAGTCTTAATAAAATAAAAAGCCTCTTACTCGAGTTATATTCGATATATATATATTTTTAATTGAACGCAAGATATTTCTGTTCATATATAATTATATGAATTGTTATCAACTTCCCCCAAAAATAGGTCTTAGAGAAACAAGAGACGCTTAAAGAGCGTCATCCAAAGACAAAAATATACTAAATAAGAGAAGAACAAAGGAAAATTGACTGGTTTAGCCACTTAGAACGTTGACCAATGGTCAAGGCCTTAGACAGCTTCATACTTCATACACAGATAGGAAACAGGACTAGAGAAAGGCCAAAAAAACTGATGGATTGAAGGAGTGAATGGAAAAAATTGTAAGAAAAACAAGCTTATGTTTAGCTTGCTTCACACCTTGCAACAGAGTGTCTGATATGTGCCGCCACGACGCATCCCAGGTCAATCTAATTAACGAGATTTACTTTAGTAATAGCAAACAAATACCGAGCAGCTCTAGTTACCTAGCTCACATACATACTATGGTTAATACTGTATCATTACATTTTTTTAAAAAACCAAAATCTAAGTAATTTATTATTATAATTAATTCAATAATTCCCCATGACAAATTCGGCAATCGGCTGAGAAATGTTTTGTTTGCGTTAGTTAAGACAAAAATATGCAAGCCACAGCAGGGACTGCTTAGCCTCGTGAACCACTGCAGTCCTTCCTAATCATTCGATTACTAGCCTATTATTCTAATGTCAGAACTGACCTACCTTGATTTGGTTTTCCCTGGCAGAACCAGCGCGAGGTGCTCTTAAGCCGGCCATCTTGAGCTACAAATGGACACCGGACAATGGATATCTTAAAGAAGAAAACAAATGACCACACAAATCAAGTAATCTCACTGAACAATGTACACTAGTGATTCAAAACCTTAAGTCCAATTTTATATTTTGGAAAATCTGTTTCACTCACTTGATAAATCTAGAGCCGGCTTTAAGTCCGCGTTAGCCCACTGCTAACTAAACACCTGAACGCAAAGAAAACGTAAAGCTATTCCAAAAAAAAACAAAAAAAAAGAAAACCAAGTTTCTAAATTTTGCCAAACTGACAAAATTTCTAATGGGAGTTAAGAAAAAATAAATGTTACTCACAGAACCGTAAAAAAAAAATAGGTTAAAAAAAAAGGTTACAAAAAAAGTTTTTGTTTTTGATTTAACTTAAAGCTTAAATTTTGAGGAACAAGAGAGGCGGAGAGAACGTAAAAAAATTCTGTAGGTGAGCGCTCACCTTAGCCAGTCCGACTATTTTGGGGGTGAGTTAGAAACTGAGATGGGTGCGGACCAGGGAGTGGTAGGGCAGAATGCGCGTGCGTTCAAGTATATATATATATATATATATATATATATATATATATATGTTTGCGTATGTGTATCTGTGTATGTGTGTGCATCTGTGTATGTGGGTGTTCTGGTGAGACTTTATGAAAACTATTCCGTCGTTTCTTATGGAAGTTTATAAAAGAGTTGAGCGCGTGTGTGCCTGGAGAGAGGGACGGTGTCGATTGCGTATGAACGGGCTGGGAGGGATAGGAAGGGGGAATGTGAGGGCGAGGGGCGCCCATGTGGCGATGGACGTCGGAGATATAAGAAAACAGACAGGTATATCAAGATGCCATGGGGAGGAGGATGGTCAGGGGATAGCCTACCCCCCCCCCGGCCTTTTTTCTTAGTTGAGGTGAATGAAGACACGTTGCCATTACGAATACTGGTTAGCCTTTTGTTCAAGAGAAAGACACTTTGGGTAGTTTATAAATAGCAACAGATCTTTTGGCTTTTGGAGTTTTGTTCAGAAATGTCACATTTTACGTCCAGGGCAAAGCTACTGCAGGTTGTCAGATTGGCAGTTTGGTAGGTTGATAGGTTGGTAGGTTAATAGGTTGATAGGTTGATAGGTGGCAGGTTGGCAGGTAGATATGTTGGTAGGTTAGCAGGTTGGCAGGTTGGTAGGTTGAAAGGTTGGCAGGTCGGTAGGTTGGCATTTTTGCAGGTTGGTAGGTTGGTATGTTGGCAGGTTAGCAGGTTGGTAGGTTGGTATGTTGGCAGCTTAGTAGGTTGATAGGTTGGTATGTTGGCAGGTTGACAGGTTGGCGGGTTGGTAGGTTGGTAGATTCACATTTGACTAGGGTAACACCATTAGTAAAATCACTAAATTTAGAAAGCCTTCAGGACAGAAGACTCAAAAGTAAAGTAGCAATTATACATAAAACACTGAACCATAATCTTCAAATACAAAAACAAAATTTAATAAAATACTCTGAAAGACACAAAATTAAAGGCACATTTCTCGTCCCATATGCTAGGACAAATTTGTACAAATACTCCTTCTTCCCTAGTGCTATTAGAGCATGGAATGGGTTGCCTGAGCTAGCCAGAAAAACCAGTGACTTGGCAGAATTTAAGTCATTGGTTAATATGCATGACTAAATGCATGACGCGTAGGACGTAATCATCTTCTTTTTTGAAGTAACGTCTGTATTATATAAGATAAGATAAGATAGATAGATAGCTAGATAGATAGATAGATAGATAGATAGATAGATAGATAGATAAATAGCTAGATAGATAAATAGATAGATACATAGATGAATAGATAGATGGATGGATAGATAGATAGATAGATAGATAGATAGATAGATAGATAGATAGATAGAAAGATAGATGTATAGATAGATAGAGAGAAGAGTGTAGCTGAAACCAATTCCTGCGTGTTACAATCATTCCATATTGAAGTTACTTTATGTGACAAACACAAAACATATTCTCTTGGTATTCAGACCTAGCACTTGTAGCTACTTGAATTTAAACCCCAGTGAAAAGATTTCTTTGTCCGAGCCACTACACATTCTGGAACCTACTCTTCGTGCACTATATCTCCCCTTGGTTCTGGTCCACACCCATGTTAGCGCGACCTCCTTCGTTAGCTCCAGTTATCTCCCACTTAACAGTCGAGTGTCCAGTGTGTCTTCACTCCGAGTAGAATCTGTGAACTATTGTTTTGTTGTTTTTTTCTAAAAGTCTTTTATTTTGTAATTACTGAATTGTTAACAATTACGAACAACAAGTGACATTTATCTCATTTAATTTGTGACACTTAAATTACAACATAAGTTAAACGTATCATTTACCAATTTACCGACATTTATCCTATAACAATAAAAACATGCACAATACTTAAAAAGAAAAAAACAACTTATACGAGTTATTGTTATATTGGCCATGTAACTAAGTTTGTAATAGATCTAAACCAGGGATGGGTAACCTTTTTCCATTGAGGGCCGCATTAAACATTTTTTTGGGAATGGGGGGGCCGCAAGTATGAGTATGAAATATACAAATCAGAAAAATACGCTAACTGTGTATAAGATCTTTGAATTCACATTTGTAGTGGTTTTATACATTTGCATTTCATTTATTTACACTTCCTCTTTACTGTGGAGTTTCAACAAGAGAAATTTTGAAACTAATTTTATAAAAAACGTTTAGAAATTTCGCTATGGTCTGTTTACACATCACAAAATTTCACCATAAATGTAAAGTTGTACTTAAAGTGAAGTATTTAACTGTTCACACTAGTGCATAATGTTCCCGAACTGTGGAACTAGCTTACTAGTTGTTCTCCTCGTGACTGCTTTCAAATTATAGCCAGTTGGCATAGATCTGTGATTACACTTGTTTAGTTTTCAAAAACAAAAAAACAACGCTTGTTCACAGATGTATGTGAACCCAAATAATGTGAACGTAAAGCAGCATAGTTTTTTTTTAAAGTGTGGCAATAAAGCTTCTGGCACCCATAAAATTCCCGCAGAAGAACTGACTGGAGCTTCTCTTTTAGGTCGTAATTTGCTTGGAGTTATGTCTTCTGGAGCTGGATCAGTTTCTGCACCAAATAGTGAGCTGGAGGTATTGAAAACTAGTCACAAGCTCATGACGTCTTACAATTTGTTATCGAATTCACAATCAAGGAATCCCAAAAAGTTGTGTACTTTTCAATCATTTGAACAAAGGAAAATGATAAAACATGTTTTCAATTGCTTGCTTTGAGAAAATGGTATAACTTTGTTTGAAAAGATTCATATACATACACATACATTTCATGTGCTAACAACCTACTGCAATATTTCCGATGTAAAAAGTGAGGCCTGTCTTCCACTCTGCATTACACATATTAGTCACTGTCAATGTCTTTCAACGAACATAATTTCGTCCTTGAGATATCACATTCTTCTCAATACCATCTTTGCCCATATTAGGCAAGTGGATACTACTGGTACTGAACATCGGATTGTTTTTTGTTTCAAAATCTTTATGTACTTCTAGGAACTATCTGTGGTTAAGTCCCTTAGCCCTGATAGGTTTAATCACTGATATAATTGTGTCAATAATATGTATGATATCCAATGCAGCTTTACGCAAAACTTTCCCTGAGTTTAGGGTTGTGCTAGTGTTCTATTTGTCTCAGTCAAAGCATGAGGTCCACCGGGTTATTCCCCTTGCCATCTTGTTCCAAGCCAACTCAACACTTTCAACACAGTTCTTCAGAACATTAAATAAATAATAGCCTGAGGTCGTGTCTTTGACCGAAATCTTTGAAATATTGCCCATAAGAATAATCTTCGTTTACTTTAAGCTTTTTAGATTGACCTGTAGAGACAATGCTTCTTTAGCTTCTTCATTATAAGTGATTAGAATCATAACTTTCTAAAATCTATATAGATATCTCAAATTATTTATTTTTAAATATATTTGCATTTTTTATATGTATAACCTGTGGGCACACCTGAGTTCTTAAGGTGTCCGCGGGCCGCATAAAAGACTCCTGCGGGCCGCATGTGGCGTAAATTGCCCACCCCTGATCTAAACCAACAATAATAAATATGTGCGATTATGAATATTATTACCCATTGTTTGTATTCAGCGCTATTTCATGCTTTAAACGTTTCTATACGCTATGATCCTATCACTTCTCTGGACCCACAGTATGGAGAATGGGGTTGGGGGGTGGAGAAAGAAAGGGGGATCTGGATGAACTTTTCTTTACGCTATGATCCTATCACTTCTCTGGACCCACAGTATGGAGAATGGGGTTGGGGGGTGGAGAAAGAAAGGGGGATCTGGATGAACTTTTCTTTACGCTATGATCCTATCACTTCTCTGGACCCACAGTATGGAGAATGGGGTTGGGGGGGGGTGGAGAAAGAAAGGGAGATCTGGATGAACGTTTCTATACGCTATGATCCTATCACTTCTCTGGACCCACAGTATGGAGAATGGGGTTGGGGGATGGAGAAAGAAAGGGAGATCTGGATGAACGTTTCTATACGCTATGATCCTATCACTTCTCTGGACCCACAGTATGGAGAATGGGGTTGGGGGATGGAGAAAGAAAGGGGGATCTGGATGAACGTTTCTATACGCTATGATCCTATCACTTCTCTGGACCCACAGTATGGAGAATGGGGTTGGGGGATGGAGAAAGAAAGGGGGATCTGGATGAACTTTTACCGAATTACTTTAAAACAAAAAAAAAGAGAACGATATGAATTCGAAGCCATGACTCAAGGCTCCTAAAACCGACATTTTTTTGAACCACTGTTAGTGAGGTCCGAAGGAAACTAGAAGATTGTAGAGTTATCTATTCTTTCTTTGAAACTTGCGTTATAGCAGCGACCTATAAAGGGGACTACTTCAGCTTATACCACCAAGTAACATTTCTTTCCCATTGTGCGAAGTACCAAACAAAATATTTATCTATAGATATAATTCTCTTCATGGCTCAACAGTTTGGACACCAAGGAGTAAAGGAAAGATCAATCTTTTATTTCTGCAAGTCAGACTAGAGTTACCCCCACAAAAAAAGAAGGGGGGGAGAACAAGTATTATTAAGCGTCACTAAATAGTAGGGCCGGACTTAACCATTTTGACAAACAAGTCATGGAAAGATCACTCTTTTATTTATTTCTACCCCACGTTACTTTAGCGGCAAAAAAAAAAAAAGAGGGGAGGGGGAGAACAAGTAATCTACTCACCCGTCACTAAATAGCAGGGCCGGACTCAACCGTTGTGGGGCCCTATGCGAAACGGATTTCGCGTGGCCAATTTGGGTAGGGATACGATAATAAGTGAAAATTAAGAGTTTGTATTAGAAAATAAATTCGTCTTTGCATTTTATTCATTCTTATAGTCATACAGTATATCATAAAAATTCTATTTCCTACAGAGATAATGCTCAATAGCAAGAATTACCAAATGTTTCAATCTATCTACGAGAATTGTTGACCTCAAGTAATTCTTCGTTAGTTTGAGGCGCGAGAAGCTTCTAGGCGCGAGAAGCTTCTTTCACCAGATTCCACAATCACGGGTATTACATAATGCCCTTTTTTTTTTATCGCGCGTAGGATTGGCCTTTTTCATATTGAATGACAGGAGATTTGTATGAGTTTTCAAAAGATTTTAATAATTTCCAGAGATTTCCAGGACATTTTCGTATATTTTGCAATTTCAGGAGATTTCCTGGTATATCAGGCGGCCGAGGGAAATCTGTTATAAGTTATAAAATAGTTTAATTTAATAATTTACACCTAGAATTAGAGCGGGTCCTGTGAAAGCTAGGGGCCCACTGCGGTCGCATAGGTTGCAGTGGCCTAATTAGCTAAGACCGGCCCTGCAAAATAGCGGCGTATGCTACGCCGTGGGTTGACTAGTGTTTCTGATTTTTTTTTTATTCAGACTAATATTTTCATAATTTATATTATATTTTATAAAGTTGAAACTGTTAATACAAATTATTTTACAAGTTTGATTTTTAAAGCAAAATTAGGGTAACCCCTATAATGCCAAAATTAAATCACGAACAAGAATTAGAATCTGGTTCATTCATACATGTCCCTCTTTAGTTTTTTTTTAGCGCATTTTTAAAGCTAGGTTCCGTTCTAAGTACAAAGCACTCGTCTTGGACATTAATCCCACAATGCTAAAAATAATCTTGCTATCATTGCTCTTCTTACATACACCCAATGCTCTTATGAGAAACACTCATTTTGTTTTCCAAATTCTTACGTCATGCATCATATTCATGCGCGTCTTTTCGTATCCCCATCACACATATGCATTTAAAAAAGATTGCGCTAATTAGTACGGATAGTTTTTGAGAACGTTTCCCCCAGGTAGATGCAGGTATTTTTTTTTTGGGGGGGGGGCATTTAATACCTCGAAGACAAATAAAAACAAGCCCAAGTCTGAGCTAAAAATAGATCTGTACTTTAAATATGTAATATGTGAAGTAAAGTGAATTTTGAGACTTCTTTAGATGGGCCCTCCCAAATCAATGTCGCTAAAAGATTGTAGCTTTGAATGTTATATCTGATGACTCCGCTGACTCTGCTGACTCTACCAACTCTGCTAACTCTACTAACTCTGCTAGCTCTGCTGACTCTACTAACTCTACTAGCTCTGCTGACTCTACTAACTCTGCTAACTCTATTAGCTCTGCTAACTCCGCTAACTGCTGACTCACTAACACCACTAAGTCTGCTGACTCTACTAACTCTGCTAACTCTATTAGCTCTGCTAACTCCGCTAACTGCTGACTCACTAACACCACTAAGTCTGCTGACTCTACTAACTCCGCTAACTCCACTAACTCTATTAAATCCGCTTCTTCTTCTTCTTCGTTCTCATTGTTATGTTGGAGTGTTCAGATGACTAGAGCAATACATGAGATGAACTGCCCAGTGGTTTATAAATCAGGGAGCTCTCCAAATAGTTTTCTATGTTCAGTAACTAACTCCGCTAACTTTGCTGACTCTGCCTTCTCTGCTGACTCTGCTAACTCTGCTGGCTTCTGACTCTGCTATCTCTGCCAACTCTGCTAACTCTTCTGACTCCATCAAGACCAGGTAGATTATCTAGTGGGAAAAAACTTCTGCATTATTGAGAAATATAGTAGTTTGAGTGAATCATAGTTCTCATATAAACTTTTGCTTGATTTAAAGTACAGTTGAATCTTTATAGTCCGACACTGTGTAATCCGACTCACTCGTTAATCCGACACGGACACATCTGCATTACCTGCACACTTGTGTCGTGACATGCAAGTCTTGCATCTTCTGACTGACCGCTTGCTGTGTTAACTAGTGACATGGGTTTTAAAGAATTTCTGTGTTTAATTTATTAGAGTTTACCTGCACTAGTTTTTTCTTTTTACAAAGCTTATATCAACTCGCTCTGTCTGTCTGTCTGTCTCTCAGTACCTTCGGTAAAAAGGAGTGTTCACCGATTCTCCGATCAAGTTGAAACTTTGCACAATTATCCATTGACATACACTAGACATGAACCAATAAAAAATACCGGTCAGACGATTACTTACGGTAATTCATTACTTTATTTAATAGCAACAAGGGTAACTAAAACTTCAATATTGAGAGATATGCCTATATTTGTTGGGTTTAGTCCACTTAAAGATTTCTCCCTCACATATTCTTCGATCCACTAGATACTTTATACAATTATTTAGTGTATACACTAAACATGAATCAATAAACAAAAATACTCAATTAGTTATTTATTTCCTGGTAATTAATGTGTTTGTTTCATATTGAATAAGGGAAATAACTTGTACATTATTGGTAGATATAGTTTATGGGACGGAGTTTTTCCACTTTTGATAAGTTTTGTTTTCTTTTTCAAAAGGATTTCTTTTTATATTTCTCGCGTGTTTAGTGTTGGCGTTTCTTACGTTGGCGAGAACATTTTGTTTGGGTCCAACAAAAACATGAAATAGTATCGCCTCCTGAAAAAATGGATAATTATTTAGATTTGTGATCCTGGTGAAATCCCCACTATGATTTCTTCGAATTCCGATATCAGACGACCTAAAAATTGATGGAAAAACTAGAACATTCGGGGAACATAGAATGAAGACAACTCTAAGACGTCAAGGCCTGAAATCAATAATAAAAATAATATTAATAATAATAATCTTTATTGTCCGTATGGAAACTTGTCTTACAATTTGTGCATTACACCAAACAAAAAACATTATAACTATAAGAACCCAAAGTGTACATTCACACCAGACTCACTCATAATTTACATGTGACAAAGTTTAGATCAGAACGTTTCTATTTAATGATTTGATTGCCAGGGGAACAAAAGAGTGTTTGTGTCTGTTTGTCTTTGCTATCTGTGTCTTTTATCTTTTTTGTGATGGTAAAATCCCAAAATCCTGACACGAAGGGGAATTCTTTATTTCGAGGATCTTGTTGAGCTTTTTTTATAGATGTTTGTCTCGAACAACTGCCCAAAATGGGTTTTGTTTTTTGCCAATTATTTTACCAGCAGCATTTAGGGTTCTATAAAGTTTATTTTTATTTTTAAAGCTCAGATTGCCATACCAGGCAGTGATATTAAAACTTAAAATATTGCAGATGTGAGCGTGATAAAACATAGCCAAAGCCTTTTCCTTTACATTAAACGAGGACAGTTTTCTTAGTAATCGTAATCTTTGCTGCCCTTTTTTGCTGATATAATCAGTATTTGCAAATCAAGCAAATATCCCACATTTTTAGGAGGCTTACTTTCCAATTTAATTTTTTATTTTATACTCTTGAAAAGTTGTCGTGAATGTGTACATTATAATTAGAACGTGACGGATACGATTACATTTCATTGAAGCACAGCTAACCAATGATAATTAGACGTTTTCGAGAATCCAACCTCCTCCATCCCGGTGCCGTAACCGTCGGACAATCGATGGTCAACTGTATCTGTGGGGGGAAAAAAGGGACGCAACTATCTACTTATACTTTTCATTTATTTATAGATATTCTTACCAAAAGAATTTATTAATTTTTTTTTACTCAATTTTTACTCTTCTATTTGTTTTGAATAAATATTATTTTTTTTAGATAGAAAGTATTGTTTTAAAAATGACTTTGAAACATACATTTTTGTATTTTTATTAAAATAGGGATATATATGAACAATATTTTATAACCACTTTCAAACATGTAAATCCTTTGTTCGGTAGAACTTTTTAGTCTGGACAAAATGAATGATGACAGCATGACACTATCCTTCCGGTACATAAAACTCGGAAAGATTTATTATTAGAAATAATCAAACAGTGAAAGTCTAATGTAATCTAGGGAATAACCTTTCGTGCTACTTTACCATACGTTGAAATAATGGGCCAGCCCAATGATGGGCATACTTCGGCCCGCTTAAAGGTTTGATCCGGCCCGCGGTATGTTTCAAAATAATTATTAAAAGTAACAAATTATAGTCACAATGCAAGAATTCAAGTTTTCTATTTCTTATGGAACCACATTGGAGTAATATTGCGAATCTTAATTTCTATGATTCAGGCTGTTGTTCCGTTACGGTATCCTATAGGTGGCTCCTGAGTCCACCCAGCTGTAATAAATAGGCCTACCTGACATTAGTTGAGGAAAATTAAAGGCGGATGATCGTTGTGCTGGTAACATGCCACCCTCGTTAACAGTCGGCCAGAGAAAGAGACGACATTTACATTATTTGACCCATAGATTGTGAAGTTGGACCGAGAGGTGTACCGGGACTTTACTTTCTTCTTCATTGAAACATGTTCGTCAATCATTGCCAGTAGTAGTGTCTTCAGTTGATATGGATACACTTCTTTTTGTTCTCTCAAATTTAATTTCATATGCAAAGAAACCGTGACCATTTATAAGGACTAACATTTCACTTCCAATCATAATACTCTATACCAGTGATGCCCAAACTACGCTACCCGGGCCAGATTTGGCCCGCGACACAAAGCGGAGAAAATCCCCCCCCCCCCAAAAAAAAAAGGTTTAAAAATGTATCTTTACCTACTTAAGACTCTCATATTTCCTCTGATGTATTGATACCATGACCTTTAACGTTTGTGCGTTTATGAACACAGACTCTGAATGTAGAATCTACCAGGAAAAGTGGGCGGATCTTTACCAGTTTGCGGAACATGATAATAAGCCTATATCTTTGTTTTATAAAGAAAGTGCGATTGTTTAAAAAAAAACATATATATATGTAGGCATTATAAAATAAATATGGCGGCATTGTGTGTTTCAACCACGAATAAAAGATTGTTTCACTACAACCAGAGATTTGAGGATCGATGTGAATATTAAACAAAAAGAGACATACACTGTTGCAAACATTTTAAGTTATTTTCTGACGCTTGAAAAATATAATCGTCAAATATCACATGGAATGATGAATGTAGCACTACACCAAAAGGGTTCTGGTAAAAAAGTTTCAGAACAATTTCATTTAGTTTTTGTAACTTTTCGGTCACGTGGCCCGCGAGACGAGTGTTTGAAATTAAAACGGCCCGCAGGTCGAATTAGGTTGGGCATCACTGCTCTATATACACACAATGAATGACAACACTATCCAACCAGCAAACAAAACAAAAAAGAATCTTAAAGTGTAGATTTATAAAACAAAATATCAATGACTCAAAAGCTAAATATAAAATTTACGCCAAAAACTTTTCCTTTAACTTTTTGGCACGCTCCTGAAAAAGTTGCCTATCAATGGGCAGTAGAAGTACAGTGAACAGCTTTTTGCTAACTATAGGGGCAGGGGTCACGAGTCCTCTTAAAAGGAAATAGAAGTCAACCAAAAAAACAAAAAAAGGTGGAGGGGACGGGGCCTGTTATGTGCTGGAGACACTGACATAGATATTTGTTTCCTATGATTGGAATCTCAGTCTTGGCAGCGACAGAGAACTTGAAACACGTTTGAGTAACGTTTTATTGTTATTATTATTTTTATTATAATTATAATTATTATTTTTTTATTTTTTATTATTATTATTATTTTTATTTATTATTATGTTTCTGTTTGACCCTGTTGTCCTTCGTTTCACTATCCACGGAATCCAAACGTTGCCCCTAGATCCTTGACTGTAGACATAGAGAAACTACCCTGTCCTTCGTTTCACTATCCACGGAATCAAGTTGCCCCTAGATCCCATACTGTAGACATAGAGAAACTACCCTGCTCTTCGTTTCACTATCCACGGAATCAAGTTGCCCCTAGATCCCAGACTGTAGACATAGAGAAACTACCCTGTCCATCGTTTCAATATCCACGAAATCAAGTTGCCCCTAGATCCCAGACTGTAGACATAGAGAAACTACCCTGTCCTTCGTTTCACTATCCACGGAATCAAGTTGCCCCTAGATCCCATACTGTAGATATAGAAAAACTACCCTGCTCTTCGTTTCACTATCCACGGAATCAAGTTGCCCCTAGATCCCAGACTGTAGACATAGAGAAACTACCCTGCTCCTTCGTTTCACTATCCACGGAATCAAGTTGCCCCTAGATCCCAGACTGTAGACATAGAGAAACTACCCTCCTCCTTCGTTTCACTATCCACGGAATCAAGTTGCCCCTAGATCCCAGACTGTAGACATAGAGAAACTACCCTGCTCCTTCGTTTCACTATCCACGGAATCCAAACGTTGCCCCTAGATCCCATACTGTAGACATAGAGAAACTACCCTGCTCCTTCGTTTCACTATCCACGGAATCCAAACGTTGCCCCTAGATCCCATACTGTAGACAGAGAAACTACCCTGCTCCTTCGTTTCACTATCCAGGAATCCAAACGTTGCCCCTAGATCCTAGACTGTAGACATAGAGAAACTACCCTGCTCCTTCGTTTCACTATCCACGGAATCCAAACGTTGCCCCTAGATCCCAGACTGTAGACATAGAGAAACTACCCTGCTCCTTCGTTTCACTATCCACGGAATCAAGTTGCCCCTAGATCCCAGACTGTAGACATAAAGAAACTACCCTGTCCATCGTTTCAATATCCACGAAATCAAGTTGCCCCTAGATCCCAGACTGTAGACATAGAGAAACTACCCTGTCCTTCGTTTTACTATCCAAGGAATCAAGTTGCCCCTATATCCTAGACTGTAGACATAGAGAAACTACCCTGCTCCTTCGTTTCACTATCCACGGAATCCAAACGTTGCCCCTAGATCCCAGACTGTAGACATCGAGAAACTACCCTGCTCCTTCGTTTCACTATCCACGGAATCCAAACGTTGCCCCTAGATCCCATACTGTAGACATAGAGAAACTACCCTGCTCCTTCGTTTCACTATCCACGGAATCCAAACGTTGCCCCTAGATCCCATACTGTAGACAGAGAAACTACCCTGCTCCTTCGTTTCACTATCCAGGAATCCAAACGTTGCCCCTAGATCCTAGACTGTAGACATAGAGAAACTACCCTGCTCCTTCGTTTCACTATCCACGGAATCCAAACGTTGCCCCTAGATCCCAGACTGTAGACATAGAGAAACTACCCTGCTCCTTCGTTTCACTATCCACGGAATCAAGTTGCCCCTAGATCCCAGACTGTAGACATAGAGAAACTACCCTGTCCATCGTTTCAATATCCACGAAATCAAGTTGCCCCTAGATCCCAGACTGTAGACATAGAGAAACTACCCTGTCCTTCGTTTCACTATCCAAGGAATCAAGTTGCCCCTATATCCTAGACTGTAGACATAGAGAAACTACCCTGCTCCTTCGTTTCACTATCCACGGAATCCAAACGTTGCCCCTAGATCCCAGACTGTAGACATCGAGAAACTACCCTGTCCTTCGTTTCACTATCCACGGAATCCAAACGTTGCCCCTAGATCCCAGACTGTAGACATAGAGAAACTACCCTGTCCTTCGTTTCACTATCCACGGAATCAAGTTGCCCCTAGATCCCATACTGTAGATATAGAGAAACTACCCTGCTCTTCGTTTCACTATCCACGGAATCAAGTTGCCCCTAGATCCCATACTGTAGATATAGAAAAACTACCCTGCTCTTCGTTTCACTATCCACGGAATCAAGTTGCCCCTAGATCCCAGACTGTAGACATAGAGAAACTACCCTCCTCCTTCGTTTCACTATCCACGGAATCAAGTTTCCCCTAGATCCCAGACTGTAGACATAAAGAAATTACCCTGCTCCTTCGTTTCACTATCCACGGAATCCAAACGTTGCCCCTAGATCCCATACTGTAGACATAGAGAAACTACCCTGCTCCTTCGTTTCACTATCCACGGAATCCAAACGTTGCCCCTAGATCCCATACTGTAGACAGAGAAACTACCCTGCTCCTTCGTTTCACTATCCAGGAATCCAAACGTTGCCCCTAGATCCTAGACTGTAGACATAGAGAAACTACCCTGCTCCTTCGTTTCACTATCCACGGAATCCAAACGTTGCCCCTAGATCCCAGACTGTAGACATAGAGAAACTACCCTGCTCCTTCGTTTCACTATCCACTGAATCAAGTTGCCCCTAGATCCCAGACTGTAGACGTAGAGAAACTACCCTGCTCCTTCGTTTCACTATCCACGGAATCAAGTTGCCCCTAGATCCCAGACTGTAGACATAGAGAAATTACCCTGCTCCTTCGTTTCACTATCCACGGAATCAAGTTGCCCCTAGATCCCAGACTGTAGACATAGAGAAACTACCCTGCTCCTTCGTTTCACTATCCACGGAATCCAAACGTTGCCCCTAGATCCCATACTGTAGACATAGAGAAACTACCCTGAACGCATCTAGGTAACAGAAGGAAGGCCGTCGTAATATTCCTGGTCATCTGTACAGAACGTAATGTCTTATGTAAGCTTTTGTTGGGGTGGGGTGGGGGGAGGATTGTTGAGGTCCAGATGTTAAAACAGATACTACAGTTTAAATATTCCACACAACTTTTGTTCTCTACTGGGGAATATATTTCTCGTGTTTTTTGGTAATTGGCCTTTTGAATTCATTTGATTAATTGAAGTTAATTTTTTTTTTACAAACTTAAAAATAGCTCGAAGAGTTCATGTGTGAAAGTATATTTTGGTTTCCTATAGTTATCATGTTTTGTTTGGTGTAATGCACAAATAGTAAGCCGAATTTCCAAATGGATCATACAGATTATTATTATTATTATTATTATTATGTTAGAAATGAACGAATAGTCATTCTCTGGCGCTGCCAGGGTCGAGTTTCGCCAAAGACAAACAAAATTCCTCGTAGTTCCTTTAACAGTTTCCACTCAGAAATGTTCTGGTGATGCGGCAGGTCTGCAGCAGTACCGCCCTCTGACAGGAAACGAGGATGTTCCTAGGAATGTTAATGGCCTTGAATGTATCTGTGAGGTCAGTTGTTATTATCCCCTCGGTTAATATAACAATGGGGTATATTGTTATTTTGGACAATTTCCATCGACGCTTAATCTCCAAGCCTAGGCTCCCATATTTTCTTTGTTTTTCTATCTCAGTTTTTCTTAAATTATGAGACAGTGGTACGGCGATGTCTGTTATTATTATTATTATTACCTTATGAATGATTCAGGCAGCCCGTTTCATGCTCATTATAATGGCATTAGGACAGAAGGGTCACTTGTCTACGCCAGGGGTGAACTAGCTTATTCCCTTTGCAACTTTTCATGTGACTAAAGAGGCCAAGCCTTTGATACACAGCTGCGGTCACAGGTTAGGCATCTGTAATCATCAGGAGCAGTTGCTCGTTTATCCTATCTACTACTGTTGTGTATAGAATCTGCATTTTGAGAACCTTGCTTTATGGTCGCTTTCCATGTGGATCTATCCAGTGCCACTTTGTCCCAGCTGCTTGCGTCGATTTTGAAGAGTTTATATACATCATTAAACCTTAGAGGCGGCTCTCCTGCCTTCTCTTATATCGCCATACAGAATGTCTTCTGAAAGTCGACCTTAGCTTACTTTTACCACCTTATCAGTCAAGTAAAATTTCTTTCCCTTGTTCGAGGTACCATACAAAATAATTAATTACCAATAGTTAATTGACTAATTGGTTGTTTTTTTATCGATTATTATTATTATTATAATAATTGTGTTATCAGGTTATAGAAATAATTGTGCAAAATTTCAGCTTGATCCAAGATTGGGTGTGGGAGAAATAATGTGTACAAAATTTTTACCAGACAGAGTGAGTTGATATAAGCTTTGTAATAATAATGACTGCAAAGATCGTATCTTCTGTTATTCTGTTATTTTATCAAAAACATATTTAACCAAATATATGTTAATTCAATTTTAGTATACAATGACAGAACAATTACTACTTTATATAATCACAGGATAAAGGTCTCTGACATATTATTATTATAGCTTTTATATAGCGCTACTTTCATGCTCAGAGCGCTTTGGTCCAATCTCATTTGTGGACCGGTGGGGGGAGGGGGTATCTAGCAGTTGGTTTTCCGTGCTGCCTTTAGGCGCTCAGTAAACGCAACTCTGCCCGAGTCGGGTGTCGAGACAAGCTAAGTTCAAGCGCACTTAGCCTCTCGACCACGCTTCCCACATACAGTTATAGAACTTTGAATATTGATTTCATTAAACAAAACGTAAGTTCTCAAGCTGCATCTTTCAAAATTTGAGTTCTGTGATTTGGCCTCTGGTATTAAAACATGTCTCTTTGACATCATAGTTAATTACATTTACATAAATCTGTTCTCATGAGATCGATTTATTATTATTTACGAGCAGATATAAATTTATTTTGGGGGTATTATCTTAGGGTGTTGTGCGCCATTTGTAATCAAGAAATGCGCCACTTTTGACGCATGCGCAATAGAATGATCACCAGTGATCTACGCAATCCTCAAACCACGCCACTTGCGCTGGCTTCCACATGGGTGTTCTCAACCACATCGATAGTCTCCACTACATAAATAGCCTCAACCACATGGGCAGGCTCATCCACATGGGTGTCCTCAACCACATCGATAGTCTCCACCACATACATAGCCTCAACCACATGGGCAAACTCATCCACATGGGTGTCCTCAACCACATCGATAGTCTCCACCACATAGATAGCCTCAACCTCATGGACAGGCTCATCAACATGGGTGTCCGCCACCACATCGATAGTAACCACCACATAGATAGCCCTAACCACATGGACAGGCTCATCCACATGGGTATCCTCAACCACATCGATAGTCTCTACCACATAGATAGCCTCAACCACATGGATAGCCTCCTCCACACGGGAGTCCTCTGACACAATGGTGTCTACGACAAATCGATTACACTGGACATTAAAACCTCTTTTCCCTACTGGAATGACAGATAAAAGATGTAATATTTTTAAAAGAAGTCTCCACCACATAAGCTCGATTAAATAGATAAAATCCATATTATAGAACATGGGCGGAATGGCTATATGGGCATTCAGGCAAATGCCCAGTGGGCCGGTACCCAGAAGGGCCGGTAGGGCCACCTAAAGGTCCTCATGAATGCCATTTTAGAACGTATCAACTTGATAAACGCATTATAATATCCTCATGTAAAAGAAGCCCTCTTAAAACAATGTTTTACAGACGTTACAGTATAATGCTAATTTAATCTAAGACATTGTTTGTAATAATTGCTACCAGTAGGTCTCCTCTTTTTAGCAATTAAAAAGGAACATAAGGTCTACTATATTTTTTTAAAAGATACAGAGTCCATTGTATGCATGCGTTCAGTTTTCGATACATTATTAAACTTAACAGAATGATTTTGAGGACAGGTAGACCTAGAAATAGAGACCCATCATATGATATACAATTTGTGGGCCAGTTTGTATAGAAATGCCCAGGGCCGATTTTAACACACAGTCCGCCCCTGTTAAAGAGTGTGTTTATGAGTTTCTATGGTGACGGTGAGAAGAAGTTCGTGATTGGTTGTTGGCTAAGCAGTGGGAATGATGTCGTAAGCAGTCTTGTGCACGGCAGACGAGTCCAGGATGCCAGAGTCCAGGATGCCAGAGTGTAAACACGTGTTTTTGTAGTGAGTTAGGTCTTGTAGAGACTATTTTCTATCATTACTTCAGACAGAACCGTGTACACTGTTCTCGTTCAGGCCGGTGAAAGGGAGCTCTTGTTCACTTTTGCTGGCCTGGAGTTCCAAGAGACGAAGGCTCAACTCTACCTGACAGTTTCAAGAAGAAGAAGTCTACTATATTTGTCTCATTTCATCTCAAGTTGATTTTCTCTATAATGTAATAGATGTTCTATTTAGTTTTGTTCACAAAAAAAAGTAATTCAAGTTATTTCAAGTTTTAGAAGTTAAGTTTTAATACGTTGACATCGGTTTAGCTGTGCACTAGCAATTAGGTGCTACAAGTCAATGACCATCAACAACATAAAATCAATTATTCAGCATAGTCTTTCGTATCTTTTGTTCAATTTGAAACCTGTACAATAAAAAAGTATGGAAAAATCATTGGACAAATAATAACCAGCTTTTCAATATGCAACAAGAAAGAAACTATAAGAGAACCGTATATATTTTGTTTTGTATTTCAATACCTGGTCGTGTACTATGCGTTCCACTCATCCGGCGGGACTTTTGAGCTAACAAGTAATGAACTTCAAATCTGATCGAATGTCTGGATCTTTGAAAAAAAAATCACAAGGGTTGGGGGGGGGGAATGAAGAAATGCAGTAGAAGCAAATGAAGACTGGCATATTTTTTGCTCGTAAATATGCTTTAGAAATGTGTAATAATGCATGCGATGTCATGGGTTCAAACCCAGCCAGTTTCATTACATTTCTTTTGTTTCTTTCAAACTGTTCGATTTTTTCTTGCTACAAAACTATTTCTTTGGTCCTATGGTACACACTCTGCTGGTGACGGAACTTATAAAAAATTCTTTTCATCACTTTCGTAGAGTCTCTCTGTTATTTCTTAACTCTTGCATGGCACTATCTTATTATTTTTTTTGTATCACAATACGCCTGACTTAATGAACTGAACAAGGTTCAAAGCTTACAACTTTTAAATATATATTTAGAAGTTAGCTTTTGATGGAACGAAGTTTTACAAGATGATGAAAGGCTTTGATTTAAGGTATTTTTTATTTATATCCCAAGAGTAGAAGTTCTTGAACTATTTTTAGCTACATATGTTACAAGGAGCAATAACTTCGCTGAATTTTTTCTCAAGATGTTTAGAGTCTGACTTAGTGAAAACAAAATATGCTCCCTTAACTTAACGTGAAACCGATTATATGTGGTTATATGTGGTTAAATATGAGTATATCATGGTTCTCTTCTATGAATCAGCTGTTATATGACGAACTTTCAATTAATGGTCTGTAGTGTTTATCAGTTGTGTATGTTTAACATTTATTTAATAACAAAATCATCATAATAGCCCTTTTAATGTGCTTATGCAAATCAGAAATACATATCTTTATTTCAAATCAATGCTGATCTTCTACATACAAATAAAACAAATGCAGAAATAAAATTGTTTGTTTTCTGTAGGTCCCAAAGTAGTTACAAAAAGAAAATTAAAAGTTGTGCATATCACGTGATCCCCATCCTTTCCTCGTATTGGTCCATTTGTGAGAAGTCGGGGTAAAAAAGAAGGACCCTCGATAAACGCACTCAATCTGAAGCTAGCACATACACACACACACACACACACTCGGGCTCTCATAGATACGCAGACACACACACACCTTAAACAATCCTTGTGATTCAACCAGAGAATTTAGCGAGTCTGGATTTTGAGTTATCCTCTCTTGCCTAGTAAGGTAGCAACTCCTACTAGACTTCTAGCAGTGAGGAACGGGGGTAGTCTCACAGTTTAAAAAGGGGGGTGGGGGAGGTGAAGGGTGATGAAATTAAGTAGAGAGAAGAGGGCCTGGACTACGTGAGAGAAGAGGGGTGGGGGGGGGGGAATCCCATGAGCAGTTATACACATTCGCTTTACTTATTTCAAACAAAAAGGAAAACACTTTATTCTGTGCTAGGAAAAAAAAAGAATTAAAAAAAAATAAAATTCAAAGGCTGGGTAATATCTTGTAAGCTTCTGCTACACCTGTTGTACATACTGAGATACTCTGGATCTCACCTGGTCAAAAATGAAGAGTGATTTATGTGTGTGTGAGTGTTTGTATGTGTGCGTGTGTTTAATTAAATATGTGTAGCATGGATTACACTGCCATTAATTATTATATTTAAGATTTAATACATTATTAGAAGAAAAACAAGATTACAAAGAGAGTTTGTGTTGCCACAAAACTCAGAGGCGGCCCCCGTGGGAGACAGATCACTGTCGGATCCGCATATTCGCTGGTCGACTGAGGATGGCATCAAGCAGGGTATGAAACCGAGACCGTAGATAATCAGTTCTGCGCGCTAACCGCACGACCAGGCATTGCTCTTAATCTAATGACAAACTGGTTACAAACTAATAGCCTACTATTGATAATATACCTACACATTACGGAATGACAACTACCGGATATGTACAATATGTCAGAAGAGCGATTTTAGATAATCTTTTGGTATTGAGCATTTTCATTTAGGCCTAAATGGAACTAGAATGAGGATGTAGATCTACCTAAATTAAACTACTAATTTAGCACTCTCAATATCTATATCTACTAGATATAAATCTAAAATATATATTTGGGATAATGTAGATGTAATTTAGATAAGATGTATATAAAAAAAACACTAGATAATCAATTAATAGACTAATTGCAAAATCTAAATATTAAAATAGTAGATTAGTTTTAGTATTTTATAACATTGCAATATTGACATATTGACAATTTAGACTTTAGAAAAAAATCTACACTTTAAGCCTAGAAATTAAAATTATAGATCTTGATCTAGTCTAAATCATGGCTGTCTGTCCCAGGTTCAAACCTTGCCCACTCCCATCCTCCGTCGTCCTACGGGAGGTTTGGACTACAACTCTGAAGGAACATCCGAAACATGTAAAACAACAAACATTCTAAACTAGACCAAGAAATTCTAGGTCTAGATTCTATAATGATTTTAATTAGAACATAAATCTAAATCTAGTTTTAAAAATCTAGCTCTAGTGTAAGAATCTAGCTCTAGTGTAAAAATCTAGCTCTAGTGTAAAAAAAATCTAGATCTAGTGTAAAAAATATAGATTAGATCTAAATCTAGCTATTATGTCTTTTTAAAATGCGAGTCACATGACGAGGTTTAATAAACATTACTATACCGAGTTGTTTTAGCATTTATCCATATGACGTGAAAGGAAAAAATCCACTACGTCGCACGGCCTAGTTAGACTAAAAATGTCATCTATACGAGCAGCTTGTCGAGTGTTCATAGACCATGGTGCACCGAGTGAGATCTTTTAGCATTTCATTTAAAAAAATTAACTCCAGATGACGTCAAAGGAAAAAGATTCCATTACGTCACACGTCCTATTTAGACTAAAAAATGTCTTCTAAACGAGCAGCTTCTCGAGGGTTCATAGACATTGGTGCACCGAGTGAGTTCTTTTGGCATTTCATTTAAAGAATTAACTCCATATGACGTCAAAGAAAAAAAATTCCATTAAGTCACACGTCCTAGTTAGACTAAAAAATGACATCTATACGAGCAGCTTCTCGGTGGATCATAGACATTGGTGCACCGAGTATGTTCTTTTAGCATTTCATTTGATGGGCTAGTTAGACTTAATATATATATTAATATATATATATAAAGATTAAAAACGCTTTTTTTTGTTTTGTCTGTCAGTTTGTCTGTCTGTTATGTTAATAGCGAGAAAAATAAAAGACTAAAAGCAATTGAAAATCTGATTAAAATTAATTTTTCTTTCGAAACATTGCATTAGTTTTAAGTTTCTATTATAGATTGTTCCGGATGTTTATATATTTATAGTGAGAAAAAAAAAAAGAATTCCAGATTAATCAAATGAAGTTAATTAAATTCTGGTATGGTCTGTTAAGAAAATTAGATGTACCATACCCTTATGGAGATTTTATCAAACCATACTTTGGTGTTAAGAAGTTGTTTTCCTTAAAAATCAGAGCATAATATTAACAATAATTAGATTTTTTAACGTTTTAGATAGAAAGTTATATGTAGTGTAAGACAAAAGTGCGATTTTACATAAATAGAGTTAAAATATTTTTCATAAAAATCCGGAACAACCAATTTTCGTAAATGAGAAAATTATTCGTTTTATTTATTAGAAGAGGGATTTCAAACATTTATTAGCGTTATTAGATTTTTTTATATATAATTCGGATCATTTTGACGATTTGTAAGAAATCTAAGGTAATGTAGGTCGATTTCTTTTTCGAAACAAAAATCCGGAACATTCTTTACCGATTAAACAACTTTTATTATGTTTCGGCAAGAAAATGAACTGTAAAATAAGTCTAAAAATTGATTTTCAATAAACGTTTCTAGTAAATTACTTTCTTATTTTAAAATCCTGAATAGCCTATTGTCGATATTTTTTGAAAAAATATAATTATTTGACATAAATTATTTTTTTTATAAAACAATATCCGGGACACCTTTATAGTTAATGAAATATAAATCAGCATAGATATTTTTATTTAGCATTTATATGTTATTTACATTAAAAAACCGGAACAATATATGAAAGATCATGTGTTTCTTGCAACGTTTAATCATGGAAATAAAATCTACTATAACTTAGAAGAGCAAACAAATAATCATTGGCATTGATTTGATTTTCACAAAACATACCGAACAATCTTTTATAGATACTTTAAACTATTGCAATATTTCTGAATGAAAAATTAAAGGTTAAATCCGATTTACAATAGCCTCTAGTGTCATTTGTTAATCTAATCGTGACGGACAGACCGACCAACAGACAAAACGCACAAAAATAAGCTTCTTTTATTCGGATGGGGGCACTAAACAAAAAAATAAATAAAATCTGATTTTTTAAAAAAAGTTTAAGGAATTGGTTTAGCATCTGGTCATGTTGCGCCGTTACGCTACTGCATGAAAGTCGCTGCTTAAATAGTCCATTTTAAAAAATGTGCATGATATTTACATACAAAGTGCCTTATTAGCCTTTATAAACAAACAGAAATGTTTTCTTTTAATTTTAGCAGCTAGTTAACCAGAAAAAACATCTTTAAGTATTATTTATATTTATATCCTGTACATTTTATAAATATATTTGACTTAGTGATACTGAAAATACACAGAGGTTATTCATCTTTGTTAGCATATTGTAACATTGCCTCCCTTACATTTACGTAATTGTTTTAGAATTGGTGTATTTTTATGAAAAAATCGCTTGCATAACTAATTTTATAAATTAAACGGTTTGCTTTTAGAAAACCAAAAGTAGCCGTTGCACCTAAATGTTTTAAGCCGGATTTAATGATGAAATAATATTTTTCATATCTCTTATAGTTTTCGAGATCTGAGTGTGACAGACGGACAGACAGACAGACGGACGTTTTGCAAAAACCTAATAGCGGCTTTTTCCCCTTACGGTAGCCGCTAAAAATGATTATATCTGTGTATATATAAGTATATGTGTATATGTTTATTTACATAGGCACATCACAAATACATAGCACAATGTCTGCCTTGAGAGGTATCTGGAAATTTAGACGCCGGATATTTAGGCACGGGATATTTAGGCACCCGGAAATTTAGGCATCCGGAAATTTAGGCACCCAGAAATTTAGGCCCCCGGATAATTAGGCACCCGGAAATATTTAGTCACCGGACAATTAGGCACTTTTTGACAAGGCGGAAAATTAGGCACCGGAAAAGTAGGCACTCTTTAATTAGCGACCATAATTTTGAAAATAATTTTAAAATGTTAACGTATATTTTATCCTTAGGCTATGGGCTATCGGCGACGTTATAATAAATCTTATATCTTATATCTTATATAATACAGACGTTACTTCAAAAAAGAAGATGATTACGTCCTACGCGTCATGCATTTAGTCATGCGATTCAAGCTAAAGAAAAGCTGACAAAATGGGGAAAAAAATGACAATCATGAGAATGCGTGGAAACAAATGACTCCTGAGTCATTTTATAATATAGACATCACAGCATTCAGGGAAGGGGAGGTAGAGATGATTGCTTTCGTCCATCACCACCCTTAAGGTTGACTTATGAGTTTTTTAAATTGATGATTAATGCAATTTGTGTAAATTGATGCAATTTGTGTAAATATTTAGTTACTAATGTAAATACTTTAGATTAAAAAGTATTATGAAATATTTGTATCATGTCGGGGAGTGTTGGCGATAAATTTAATCGCAATCGCCATCAGCTTGCTATTTATCAGTCAATCTATTTAAATGTACATATGATGATTAAAATCAACAGACATGAATTATTTCGATCTAGGATTTTTGAAACCTTATCTCAATGGAAACTGACGAAATGGCTTTGTTTCATATATTTGCTTGAATATATAGTTCTGTGATTAATAGCCCATTTTAAAGAAAATCCGAGAAATGATTTTGCATTATTTCTAAACTTTGAAAACTAAAGATCATTTCTTTTTTAAGACAGAAAAGATTGATTGGGGCGACTTCGCTTGGAGCATAAAAATCAATATATTTAGGTCTGTGAATCGATCAATCGCGGGATAAGAGTTTGTTTCCGGTTTCCAGTCTAGACATAATATATATATAACTCTATGGTTATAACAAAAATATAGCTTACCCGGGATAATGCTACACATCTTTCGGGTGGAAACGGACATTTGTAGAGCTTGGTTCAGTTCAGTGCGGTTCAGCAGTGTGATTCTGTACGGCGCATTACGACGGTTGGGAGCTAAGTATTGTTAAGTCCCCTTGCGAGAACGGGACGACATCTTGATCTTAAACTACTATCAAGTCTAACACTAAGAGCCCAGTGGTGAAGTCTATCCGAATAGTTCAACCCAGTGCGAATCCGGGACAAAGCTGAGAGGCCAGTGAAGTGTGTTCAGCGGTACAAGTTTATACGGCGGTACGGTTGTTAACAGTTATACATGTAATATAAACAGTTATAAATTGTGTATAGTAAGTGTAAATGCTAAAAAATGTACAACATTAGTAGTGATTTGAAAAAGTAAAAAAAGTTCCTTTTTCAGACCTTGTATTCAATAGATCATCTGTTTCTGTGGTTTTCTTATATTCTCTTATCTTATATAATACAGACGTTACTTCAAAAAAAAGAAGATGATTACGTCCTACGCGTCATGGATTCATGCATGTTAACAAATGACTTAAATTCTGCCAAGTCACTGGTTTTCCTGGCTAGCTCAGGCAACCCATTCCATGCTCTAATAGTGCTAGAGAAGAAGGAGTATTTGTACAAATTTGTCCTAACCTATGGAACAAGGAATGTGTCTTTATCTTTGTTGCTTTCTGAGTATTTTATTAAATTGTGTTTCTGTATTTGAAGGTTATGGTTCAGTGTTTTCTGTATAAATGCTACTTTACTTTTGAGTCTTCTGTTCTGAAGGCTTTCTAAATTTAGTGATTTTACTAAAGGTGTTACTCTAGTCAAATGTGAATATTTGTTTGTTATGAATCTCACTGCTCTATTTTGTGCCTGTTCCAGTTTCTTAATGTTTTCTTGAGTTGAGGGGTCCCAAACAGAGAATGCATATTCTATTTTGGCCTTACCAAGGTTAAATAACATTTTAGTTTTATGTTCTTATTTGATTTATAGAAATTTCTTTGAACAAACCAAAGGTTTGTTCGTTTTTTTGATAGTCTCATCAAGTGGATTCCATGACAGTTTTTCATTTATTATCAGTTAAAGAGAGTGTCATGAGGCCAGCACAACGACCAACCACCTTTACTCTTCCCCAACTAGACGTATCCATTAGAGCTGGGTGGACTCAGAGGCGCCCGAAGATTCCGAAATTAAAAATCTCAGTCTTTACTAGGATTCGAACCCGGGAACCCCGGTTCTGAAGCCAAGAGCTTTACCGCTCAACCACTGTGTGGAAAGATTTATTGAACATTAAAGTGTTACATTATTTCGGAGCCCTGAGATATGAAGTTCTTTGACTTGGCAGTGTCGTGTGGAGTAGTTTGCAGAGAACCTGAAGAGTCTTTACACCAGATAATAATCAAGGGAAAGAATCACGTATATGCGTGCAAATATTTGTAGAACCCTGGTTGTCTTTCCTTTAGCCCTGTCAAAATGTTTTAAATCTAAGGCAAGCCCTCATCGAAAGCTAGTGTAAACAAATACTTAGACATGGACTTCAAGTCCCAGAGTGCCCTATCTTAAGTTCCACCTGACCTTTTCTATCTAAATACCACTACAGAGCACCGACAGACATCCCAGTGCCGCTCCTGGTTATCAACACAGTTCACAGATAGCACAAAGGACGTTCTCTTGAGTCAAGACAGCTCAGACTTCAATAACTTTCAGATCACTCCAGCCGGATCTAAGACAGTATCAACATGTCTTCTTCTACTTGTCTTGAATGGTGCTTTGATGCGCAACATCAGTGTGTTCGGGAGCGGAGTTACAATATTATTAAGTATTGTTATAACTGAAGAGAGACAACTCAACGAACAGATTAGGAAGCAATAATAAATGATGAATTTATTACAAGCATTAACAAATAGTTAGACTTGGACTTCCGCTATAAAGTCACAGGGAGTAATGTCTTAAGTTCTAAGAGTCCTAATTAATACTAGAACAGCAGAACAGACCACCAACACACTTCCCAGTGTGCTCCAGGTCTTCAAAACAGTTCACTAGTATCACACTGGATAGCAGACTGTTTAGACTTCCATAACTTTAGCCAGATCCACAACAGTCCTTCTTCGTGTCTACACATGTCTTCCAGTACTTGTTTTGAATGGCGCTCTGATGCGCACCATCAATGTGTCTCGGGAGCGAAGTTACAACAGTATTAAACATTAAAAATTTAAGTCTTAAATAGAGATAGTTGGATATGACGATTGAAAGAATTCATAGTTCCTTCGTTTGATGTACGGACCACAAAAGTCATGGGTATGTGTTGTATTTCAATTCTAAATATTAAAGATAACATCTCTTTTGGGTGAAGAGAAATCTCACACATACCATAAAAGTCATTGTCTTAAACCAATTATATATAGTACCAGGTGACTGAGCCTCTCTCGGATTGATGATCTGCTAGGAAAACATGATAGATTATTTTGCTATAACTCGGCTACCGCTTACGCTCATAATGCGCCCTTTCAATACAAGTGATAGACGACATGTTGATACCAGAAGAATGAGATCCCGATGAAGTGATAAGCTAGATATGGTATAGACGTGGCAGTGCTTTTATGTTTTTGTGTAAAGGAGAGGGCTACCAATTACCCAAGATTGTCAAAAAAGATGAGCTGAAGGCTCTTCGAGCTCAAGGCGTGTAAGCCTGCTTGAACAACCGTTCTGTCTGGAAGAGATCCAAGATAATGCCTATGTAAAGAATTGTCTGTCTGTTTATCTGGTAAAAGTTTAAACACGTTAAAACTTCGCACAATTACTCATTGGCGTAGACATTACATTACATTTATCGATAACAATTCAACCAATCAGTCAATTATATCACAGAGTTGCCTCTCTTAAGTTACTAAAATAACATTAAATTTTCTACACCGGCTTTGTCCATTTATTGGAGTATATTTGCAAAATGCGAAAGAAAATGTTAAACATTAAATATGAGAATTGTGTGCATTCCGATACACAGAAAATAAAATTAAAACACTAATTTTTGTTTATAAATGTTAGGAAAGCAATCTAGTATGCTAATTTGAAGTACATTTTTTTAAATTGACTTTTATGCATCGAGTTTTGTACAATACCTACGTAAGTGTGTATTTATGTGTGTGTGTATGTGTGCGTTGTCTTTCCGTCAGTTCGCCTGACATGTTTATAACTCACAGAAAAAAAAAAAGAAAATCTTTTGAAAATAGTACCAGTTTGGGCAAAAAAAATAAATGTAATATAATTTAACACCTCAATATTGATAATAGGCTGTTCCAGATTTTTAAAGTGAAAACACTTTAGAGCAGATTATGGCTTGAAATCGCCCACCTTACTTTGTCTTATCAAAAATATACATAAACCTTATTGTTGATAATACTGTAATAACTTATGTAAGGCAAATCAAGGAGGCAATGATGTTTATTCACAGGACATTACAAGTACTTAAAACAACATCAAAACAACATCTGTCTTAAGCACAGTCTTTTCACTTCGTCTCTAGACTTGGGCGGAAATCGTTTTTCTTCTTCTAATTTCAACATCCATCTCTGTCTAGTTTCTTGTAGTGCGCACCTTCAGCACTATCTTAAACGGTGGTGCGCATGGCAGAGTTATAACAATACGTTTCTCTGGAGTTTTTAAAAATAAAATCGCTCTTCTGGCTTATATGGCCTATTGTTATAAGCTGTCATGCACACCGTCATCCAAGCTAGTGAATGAGGTGCGCATTAGTAGACGAGAAAGGATGTTTACATTATGACGACGATAATGGAGTTCCGCCCAAGTCTCGAACTTATGAAGAGTCTGTGCTCAAGGCAGACATTGTTCTATGCATTTTTAATGTCCCATGTAAAAAAAAACCCTCTATATCGTTGAGTTGCCTCCCTTAAGTTATTACAATGTGAAAACCAGAAATGAGGAAATACAAAAGACAGAGAGAAGTGGAAAGAGAGAAAAAAATGAGTGAAAGAGAAGACGTAGAGGAGAAGAAGAGGAATGGATAATAAGGGAAAGGAAAGAATTGAAAGAGAAAAAAAAAAGAGAGAAGTCAATAGGAAGATCAATAGGTGACGAGATAGAGAAAAGGGAGACATGCATAGTTCCTTTTCTATCCCATAAACTTCTGCCAAAAGAGAGAGAAAGAGATTTTAAAAAAATGAAGAGAGCAGGAACTTCCATGTTCCATTTCTAAAGGAGATACATTTCAAAATCTGAGAAAATTACAATGCGTATTATGCATAAAAAGGGGTGGGGGTCGCTTCTGAGCGCATAGAGAGAGGGAGGGAAAATGAATGAGGGAGAAAATGAAAAAGATAGGGAGAATCATAGAGAGAAAAAGAAAAGGAATAAAACCATATTGCCTTTCTTTTCTTTATTTTTATAAGTCTAAATCAATTAAAAATTACTTACCTGATTGATTCAAAACGATTGTTGTATTTTCATGCAATATTCGCTTTATTTGTAGAAGTAAGTTGTTTTCAAATGAAACGAACTGGGAACCCTTTTTTTCTCTCACCCTTTTAAACCCACCACCCAAAGAACCCTCAACCAACCCCATCTGATCACAGCCTCCCGCCAGCTTACGGACCTGCCCTTCTCAGCTCTTTTTTTTAATTGTCTCGTGTTTTGTAGGTTGCGTGTTTCTGTCTCTCTCTAGATCTACGGCTAAGGAGTGCAAGTCCCTACACTAATGTTATATCAGTATTGTGTTTGGCTGCATGGGTAGGCCCTATTCTAAAATCGTGTCTACCTAGTGTATTGTTTTGCAAGCGTTCTACTCTAAGTATGTATCTATCTAGTAAGATTCTCCGTGTTTTTTTAATACCTAATCTAAGTTTAATTCTATTCTACAGATTTAATTTTTGGCGATACATTCTATTTTTAGCATAACTGGTAAATTTTTTCTAAGGTTAGGGTTAGCGTTAAGGTTAGGGTTAGCGTTAAGGTTAAAGTTAGCGTTAAGGTTAGGGTTAGCGTTAAGGTTAGGGTTAGCGTTAAGGTTAGGGTCATAATCTATAAATCTAATTTTTTCTTGTTATTTACGTCGTAGGCGTATCCTAATGTCTATCTAGAAATACATGTTCATCTATGTTTAAATCTATCTTCTAAATTTAGTTTAAGAGTTATGATCTACGCATCAATCTATATATTAATTATTTTAGTGCTATAATTTTCATTTTAATCTATGGGTTAGTTTTTTTAAGGCGCGCCTATTTTATATCTAATTTTATTTTTTACCTAGTGTTGTTTTTGGGTGTAAACTAGTTACCAGGATTCCCCCCAAAAATTTATTTTCCTACGACCATAATAACATATTTTAGCCCGGACGTCAAAGTAATAATATCTTATCAAATCTCTAATTTGATGTGCTAACGAAAAAGAAAATAAATAGTCACTAAAAAAAGACTCTCAGTAGAAATATTATCGATGTCAGGGGCGGACTGGCTATATGGGCAAACACGCAATTTCCCTGTGTGCCGGCGACAAAACAGACAAAAAAAAATGACGGCAGGAAAAATTTTATTTTTTTGTTAGCGTCCCCTGAAAGGGGAATAGACGCTATTGTTTTGTGTGTACTGTCTGTTCGTCCGTACGTCCCGTGTAGTTCTCAGAAACTACATGAGAAAATGAAAATCGGACATCATGATATTTTAAATCATTCAAAGTTTTGATGTAACGGCTACTTTTTTCTTTTCCGAATCTGAAAAATTAAAAAATTATACACATAAGCAGATTTTTTGAAATAAAAGACAATACTTTTAAATGAAAAACTTCAGGGAAAGTAAGTTTTTTAAAAAGGTCACAGTCTTCTTCATAAATAACTCAAGCTTCATTCATGCATTGGCTCGTTGGTACAAACATTGGTTGGAACAAGGAATGTGTCTTTATCTTTGTTGCTTTCTGAGTATTTTATTAAATTGTGTTTCTGTATTTGAAGGTTATGGTTCAGTGTTTTCTGTATAAATGCTACTTTACTTTTGAGTCTTCTGTCCTGAAGGCTTTCTAAATTTAGTGATTTTACTAAAGGTGTTACTCTAGTCAAATGTGAATATTTGTTTGTTATGAATCTCACTGCTCTATTTTGCGTCAGTTCCAGTTTCTTAATGTTTTCTTGAGTTGAGAGGTCCCAAACAGAGAATGCATATTCTATTTTGGCCTTACCAAGGTTAAATAACATTTTAGTTTTATGTTCTTATTTGATTTATAGAAATTTCTTTGAACAAACCTTAATGGTTTGATTGTTTTTTTTGATAGTCTCATCAAGTGGATTCCATGACAGTTTTTCATTTATTATCAGTTAAAGAGAGTGTCATGAGGCCAGCACAACGACCAACCACCTTTACTCTTCCCCAACTAGACGTATCCATTAGAGCTGGGTGGACTCAGAGGCGCCCGAAGATTCCGAAATTAAAAATCTCAGTCTTTACTAGGATTCGAACCCGGGAACCCCGGTTCTGAAGCCAAGAGCTTTACCGCTCAACCACTGTGTGGAAAGATTTATTGAACATTAAAGTGTTACATTATTTCGGAGCCCTGAGATATGAAGTTCTTTGACTTGGCAGTGTCGTGTGGAGTAGTTTGCAGAGAACCTGAAGAGTCTTTACACCAGATAATAATCAAGGGAAAGAATCACGTATATGCGTGCAAATATTTGTAGAACCCTGGTTGTCTTTCCTTTATCCGAACGTTTATTATCCGGAGCGTCAAATATCCGGACCAGTTTTTTTTTATTTTTTTTTTTATCAACGAAGGTGTACAATGGTACAGCGAAAAATAAGTGATTATTTTCCACAATAAAGGTAAAATTGCGACATTTGTCACCTATTTTGCTCGTTCTTCACGCACGTGTCCCGCATGTGATGATTTTCAATATTCGTAGTGTCCGGTTGCATATACTGCATGGATCGCTTCGGTTTTCGGTTATCCGAACAATCGCGTATCCGAACGGTGTCCGGTCCCAATTGAGTTGGATAAACGACGTTCTACTGTAAATCTAAGGCAAGCCCTCATCGAAAGCTAGTATAAACAAATACTTAGACATGGACTTCAAGTCCCAGAGTGCCCTATCTTAAGTTCCACCTGACCTTTTCTATCTAAATACCACTACAGAGCACCGACAGACATCCCAGTGCCGCTCCTGGTTATCAACACAGTTCACAGATAGCACAAAGGACGTTCTCTTGAGTCAAGACAGCTCAGACTTCAATAACTTTCAGATCACTCCAGCCGGATCTAAGACAGTATCAACATGTCTTCTTCTACTTGTCTTGAATGGTGCTTTGATGCGCAACATCAGTGTGCGCGGGAGTGGAGTTACAATATTATTAAGTATTGTTATAACTGAAGAGAGACAACTCAACGAACAGATTAGGAAGCAATAATAAATGATGAATTTATTACAAGCATTAACAAATAGTTAGACTTGGACTTCCGCTATAAAGTCACAGGGAGTAATGTCTTAAGTTCTAAGAGTCCTAATTAATACTAGAACAGCAGAACAGACCACCAACACACTTCCCAGTGTGCTCCAGGTCTTCAAAACAGTTCACTAGTATCACACTGGATAGCAGACTGTTTAGACTTCCATAACTTTAGCCAGATCCACAACAGTCCTTCTTCGTGTCTACACATGTCTTCCAGTACTTGTTTTGAATGGCGCTCTGATGCGCACCATCAATGTGTCTCGGGAGCGAAGTTACAACAGTATTAAACATTAAAAATTTAAGTCTTAAATAGAGATAGTTGGATATGACGATTGAAAGAATTCATAGTTCCTTCGTTTGATGTACGGACCACAAAAGTCATGGGTATGTGTTGTATTTCAATTCTAAATATTAAAGATAACATCTCTTTTGGGTGAAGAGAAATCTCACACATACCATAAAAGTCATTGTCTTAAACCAATTATATATAGTACCAGGTGACTGAGCCTCTCTCGGATTGATGATCTGCTAGGAAAACATGATAGATTATTTTGCTATAACTCGGCTACCGCTTACGCTCATAATGCGCCCTTTCAATACAAGTGATAGACGACATGTTGATACCAGAAGAATGAGATCCCGATGAAGTGATAAGCTAGATATGGTATAGACGTGGCAGTGCTTTTATGTTTTTGTGTAAAGGAGAGGGCTACCAATTACCCAAGATTGTCAAAAAAGATGAGCTGAAGGCTCTTCGAGCTCAAGGCGTGTAAGCCTGCTTGAACAACCGTTCTGTCTGGAAGAGATCTAAGATAATGCCTATGTAAAGAATTGCTGTCTGTCTGTTTATCTGGTAAACACGTTAAAACTTCGCACAATTACTCATTGGCGTAGACATTACATTACATTTATCATGTGTTCATTCCAGACCGCGAGATGGACCTTTCCTGACATATCTGAGACAGAACAAGATGTACAATTTGATTACTAAAGGAATTTCCTACGATAAACTAAACAATATCAAGAATGCAAAATAAAACTGTAATTTTAACAAATAAAAACAAGAATTAAGCTATAAGAAAGTAACAGACAACAAGCTTTATTACATTCAAAAGTAAATTTATAAATTAATATCCATGTTCCTCTCATATTTACCATATTTATGTTTGTAATATTATCACAGAGCTTATATTATGTTTGTTAGCATTTTGTAATTTCCATTCAGAGCTTTTTATTCTCCTAGGTGGGTAGCCATAAACTAGAAGATACATTTTAGGCATGAAATTACTGAGCTTTGAAAACACAAGTCTTAAAGCAATATACGTATCAGTTAATAAGAATAGGTTTATTCTAGTAGAATTTATGTTACACGAATAGTAGAAAAAAAAACACTATAACTTTATTAAGGCAGAAAGAGTTAAAACATATAAGTATATAAGCTTGTTTGCTAGAGACATGCGTAGACAGGTCATATGCTAGCTGAGCACGACCCCCTTTTCCAAAGTAAAAAGGTTCAATCAACGATCCGTTTCCTATCTGTGGTTGTTCTCAAAATTACTGTTTACTTTCTGCTTTCTTTTAAGGGATGCACAAAATATAGTTCCGATCTAGAAAAAATGTTTTCTTTTCAAGCGCGCGAAACGAACAATGTTGTTCAGGAGGAGAGACGTTTCATTTAAAACTACTAGTGTGTGTATGGCAGGGTGTTATTATGCAGTCATACGATAAAACTACAACTGATGGGCTTAAGAATTGTTTGTGTTAATCGATATAAGGGTACTTCAACCGTAGCGCAGCGCATATTTCTGCTCAATGTAAATATAAATTGTATTTCTATGCAAAAAAAAAACACCTAAAAAAATATTATTATAAATTTAAGTTTCTTTCTTTAATACAATCTAAGCATCCCGACACCCCTCCCTGTGGGAGACTACATCACCAAGTTCCCATCTGACTAGGGGGATTAACAAAAGTATGTATTTTTATTAAATTAACAGATCTATTTCGTATGCAAATATAATATCAATGCTTACTAAGAAATTAATATAACAAAATTGTTATTATTTTATGTTTCGATTATACTTTTATTTCTGTAAAAAAAATGTCCTTTTATTTACTGTTTAATTTTACTACTTTAGAAAGAGAGTACTTGCCTGTGATAAACTTTTCTTGTGTAGATCAGGTCTGGCCTAATCCTATGGGCATTCATTGAATCTAATGATGATCATATTTTTTATCCAAAAAGTTTATCAAATTTCTTTCATCATTTTTATGAACAATAGTTAGGCTTAATGGAAAAACATCATTGTTTCCAATTAATAAGTCACTTTGTGGGGATGGTGGCTTTGAGGACACTATTTCTTGATAAGATAAGCTTTCAATAAACTTGCTATGGTTAAAAATAACTGCACTAGATGATGGATTAATTTCTTTTTCTACTTCAACTGTGTCATAAATGGTTTCTTCTTTTAAGAGAATTTTAAAATGTGTTTTGTTTTTCATGACTATGTCTTCGTTTCTGTAATGGAAAAGTAAGCCATCTTTCATTTTACTAAGGATATCTTTTATGACGAAAAACTGTGTGTTATTCAAAAATTCTAATTTTCTTTCGTCAAGAAGTTTTATTACTTGAGTTGAGTTTGAATATTCTATTTCTGATCTTGAGTCTAGCACAATCGCCTCTGTATCGGTGATGTCATAGTTCTGGACAAGTTCCACTGGCGAACCATAGCAAATATGTATTTTCATGCACGCTTGTCTTTCAAAAAGTGTAGGTTTTTCCGCCATTTGATCTAAGAATGACTTATTAAAAGTGCATTTTAAGGACATTTTTGTCTTTCCAATTTTTCCTATAGTTTTTTTTTTCTCTAATGCACTTGCATAGCTCATCACTAAATTTCTTTTTTAATATGTGTAAATTGTTCTTATATTTTCTTTCCTAATTTTTGTAGATTGAATATTTTTCAATCAATAACGTGTCCGGTTCACCTTTCTGTAGTCCACCATTTCTTACATCTTTCCAAGGTATTTCAAAATTTAAATTACTTGTGAAAACCAATCCTGGACAGCTGTTTAGCATCAAATTCGTGTATAGAAACTCGTCTATACTTTTTTTTCCACTTTTACTTGATTGACACCTGCAAAAATATTAAATATGCTATAATGTATCAATTGGCAAGTAATTTAATCTAGGGCATTAGTGGCCCATATATATTTTTAGCAATCAGAAATGAGAGATAAGTTACGGTCTGCTTTCAGATTTTAGAATAGCAGCCATTTCTTATGGAGTTAGCCATTGATTTCCCAAATAATCACGTGGCTGTATCGCAACGATTAACTTTCGTGCGTGTTCTGTGTTGGGGAAAACATGAAAATGTTTTGTTTGTTTCATTCTCTTAATTCCGTTTTTTTTTAAATCTAGTAAATATTTTCATTCGTGGCAGAAACAAAATTTAGATAGCCAGTTTTTTGGTGTATCCGGTGTACAAACTAAAGGAAGCGCTGTGAAACTATTTTTTGTTTTTAAAAATCTAAACGATAATTTTCGTGCCCTTTCTAGCGACATTAAATCAACTTTTCTCATCTTTTCTGTTTCTAGCACAATAGAAACTTATAATGGACGAAGCTTTAGACTTTCACTGTTTGTCAATGGTTCAACTCCTTTAAAAACAAATGACCAACTAAATAGTGATAATAAAGCATAGTAAAGTAAAGTTCCCATTTCAAACCGAATGGTCTATAGGGCAGATGATTTAAAGCTCATCTTTTTAACTAGCCTACTGTTTACTGGGGTGTCATAGGGCCAGCACAACAACCAACCGCCTTTACTTTTCCCCAACTAAAGTCTGGGCACCCATTGATGGACTCAGAGGCGCCCAAAGATTGTGAAAATAAAAATCCCAGTCTTCACTAGGATTTAAACCCGGATCCCAAGGTTCGGAAGCCAAGCGTATAAAGCAAAATGTTTCTGTTTCTGTTGTGTATGACATCTGCAATCCATGACCCTTCCTATATGCTCTCTCTCCATCTGGATCTGGACAGAGGCTCCATTAGATCTACTCACTACACTCACTCTGTGTCAATAATACCTATTTTAAGACTAAACCACAGTACAGATTGTCATCCTCGCTCCAAACAATGGCACCAATTACATCTAATCGTGGTAAGACACAAGTGCTTAAAATATGCTAAGATTACCAGGTCCTATAACTGTTCAGACCATGACAAACATCACTCCTTGATATGTTGTAGGATCATACTTCTCCCTAAGAAAATCCACCGTACCAAGCAGATTAGAAGATTTCAATCTAATGTAAGTGAGATGTGCCACCCTGATCTACAGATACAGTTTGTGGAATCTTTTGAACGCGTACAAAATGCTTTCAGAAGCACAAAAATGGAAAAACCTCATTTCACCTTATAGAAGATTCTTCTGGACATCTTTGGAAGAAAATTACAAAAGGATTGATTGGTTCGACTAGCACCTTTCATCAGAAGAAAGAAGCTAGAGCCACTGTGCAGAGGACATCACGAATCTGTGTTTATTAAACAGCTTAATGAAATATTCAGCACGCAGCTCAAGAAGGCAACATAAGGGATGTATGAAGGAATCAAAAAGGTTCTCGGACACTCCCAAAACAAGTCAGCACCTCTTAAATCGACCAATATAAAAATGAACACAAACAAGAGCAAACAAATGCACAGATGGGCCGAACATTAAACACTACGACACAACAAGCTCAGTCTCTTCCCCAGCCTCAGCCTTTAACGCTATCAACCAATTACCCACAATGAATATGTTAAATGAAGTACCCTCTCTATAAAATCATAAACAACTAAGCTGCCGACAAAGCCCTTTGATGCGATGTTATCCCCAGAGATTTGAACAGTTCAAAACTACACTAAGCCAACCTATACATGATCTGCTATGCAAATGCTGGCAAGAAGGTGCAGTGCCACAGGATCTGCGGGATGTTAAGGGATGTTAAGACCGTCACACTGTACAAGAACAAAAGTAACAGAACCAACTGCAACAATTACAGGGTAATTTCCCTCCTAAGTATTGTAAGCTACATTAACTCTATCCAGAACCGCAGTGCGTCTTTCGCTTTGGGAGAATCACAATTGATATGATTTTTTCCATCCATCAACTTCAGAAAAAGTTCACGGAACAAAGGACGCCTTTGTTCATTGACCAAAGTCCTTCGACATGTTCAGCAGAGATGCTAAATGTTTTTGTCTCCTTTCACTCAAATTTGATAAGCACTGTGCAGTTCAACGGCACTTGCTCCGAAAGTTTTAGTATAAAGAGTGGAGTTAAACAAGGATGTGACCTGGCCCCAATCCGCTTCGGAATACTCATTTCACTGTAATCCACCACTCGTTTGACAAATCCACCGATAGCATCTGTGACCGGAGATAAAGGGACAAGGGATGAAATGACCGGAGATAAAGTGGCAAGGGATGAAATGACCGGAGATAAAGTGACAAGGGATAAAATGACCTGTCACTAAAAAAATAAATTTATTTCGCTTTGGTGCTTACCTATACTTTTTAAGTCAATTATGCGGTTTTGCTTAATCCCCTCGTCAACGACCTTTTTCACGTCTGCCATGTTCATATTTCTAAATTGTTTGTTATCTTGGATTAAGAAGTTTCTTATCTCTTTTAGTGTTAACCCGTTGTCAACGATCTCATAATTGTTGATTATAGTTTCTATTTTTCTTATTTTTATTGTTTTTCGTAAATTATAACCTGCAATAAAATCGCCCATGAATAAAAAAAAACTACATAATTTTACTTATACTTTATTAAAATTAATTTAGAACGAGGGTTGTGATTATCACACAAAATCAGAGGCTATTGTAAATCTGATTTAACCGTTAATTTTTCATTCAGAAATATAGTAAAAGTTTTAAGTATCTATAATACATTGTTCGGGGTGTTTTGTGAAAAACAAATCAATGCCAACAAATATTTGTTTGCTCTTCTAACTTATATTAGATTTTATGTCCATGCTTAAACGTTGCAATAAACACATGATCTTTAATTTATTGTTCCGTTTTTTAATGTCAATAGCATATAAATGGTAAATAAAAATATCTACACTGATTTATATTTCATTAACTATAAAGTTGTTCCGGATATTGTTTTATAAAAAATAAATTGTCAAATGATTGTGTGAAATCGCATAATTGACTCATATTACACTTTTATTCTTTGACACCGGATTTAGTTTCCAAAAAAGAAATCGACCTATATTTTCTTAATTTTCGTACAAATCGTTGCCAAAAATGATCCGAATTTTATATGAAAAATCTAATAACACTAAAAATAAAACAAATAATTTTTTCATTTACGAAAATTGGTTGTTCCGGATTTTTTATGAAAAATATTTTCACTCTATTTATGTAAAATCGCACTTCTCTCTTACACTACTTTTAACTTTCTAGCTAAAACGTTAGAAAATCTAATTATTGTTAATATTATGCTCCGATTTTTAAAGAAAACAACTTCCTAAAACCAAAGTATGGTTTGAAAAAAAAGGCTATGGTACATCTAATTTTGATAACAGACCATCCCACAAATTTTGTTAACGGTATTTGATTAGTTTGGAATTCTTAATTTCTCTAACTGTAAACATGTAATCATCTGGAACATTCTATTGTAGAAACTTAAAACTAATGAGATGTTTCGGAAGGAAAATTAAATTTTAATCAGATTTTCAATAACTTTTAGTCTTTTTTTTTTCTCGCTATTAACATAACGGACAGACAAACTGACAGACAAAACAAAAAAATGAGTCTTTAATCCTTTTATATATATATTAAGTCTAACTAGCCCATAAAATGAAATGCTAAAAGAAATCACTCGGTGCACCAATATCTATGAACACTCGACATGCTGCTCTTATAGATGACATTTTTTAGTCTAAATAGGCCGTATAACATAACAATAATAATAATTTTATTTGTAAATCGCTGTTAACAAACAAAATATAGGCTCAAGGCGCTGTAATAACATTTAAAACATAAACACGAAGTTCCGGATTATAGTTAGAAGTTTTAAACAAGTAGGTTTTAATTTTCTTCTTTAAAGTGGTTGTCTGTCTGAGATCAATGGGGAGTGAGTTCCAAATCTTTGGTCTGTGCACTGAAAAAGCCCGCAGACGTAGCTTTTGAGGGAGAAACGTGACATCACTAAAAGCGTTGAGTCCATTGAGCGCAGGGCTCTCTGGGGGACATGTGGAGTAATCAGTTCTCTAAGGTATAAGGGCATCTCATTGTTATATATACACTGATGACAGAGTGTGGCGATCTTGTAATCTATTCTCGCTTTCAATGGAAGCCAATGGAGCATGCGCAAGTGCGTAGTAGCAGAATCTTGTCTTGTTTTTCCTAAGTACTTTTCGTGCGGCGTTGTTCTGTATACGTTGCAGTTTTGTCTATTTTGTCATCAGGTATACCAGCTACGGCGTTGCAGTAGTCAAGATGGGAGAGTATGAATGCCACAGCTAGCGTTTTTGTTGACTCCGTTGTTAAATATGGTAGGATCTGGCCTAATTTACGCAGCTGCAGATAAAGACCCTTGCAGAGCTGACTTATGTGTGGGTCGAAAGATAGTGTTGAGTCAAAGAAAACTCCAAGATTCCACACTACATGGACATAAGGAAGCTGGCAGTTCGTAATTAAAAGATTATCTGTGCTTTCAACTTTTGAGACGTTGCTCCGAGTGCCAATCTTAATTATTTCTGTCTTATCTTCGTTCATCTTGAGCTTATTTTCAACCATCCAATTGCTCACCCTTGCAATAGTACTACTGATTTTCTCTGCCGGATGCGACACCTCTGAGGTAAAGAGGTCACGTCCATTTTAAAAGATGCAATGTCTATGACTTTAAGTTTACGGGAAGTCACGTTTTTCTTTGGCCTTTTTGCTTTTGATAGGCGCATTTCAAAGTTTACGGTCAAAAATTTTAAGCAACACCGCGCATGTCTCATTTTCCCTGTCAAAATGCAAGCTCACATCACCTATGACAAATAGATCTTTTGTTGATATGTGACTGTCAAGGAGGTCTTGTAATTCTTCGATGAAAACTTTTGTTGTCGATTTATTTCTCTTGCTTGGTGGTGGGCGGTACAAGAAAATAAAAGTCAGTGTTCTACTGTGGTGGTAGAGGCGTAACTCGCACATCTCAAAGGTGGTGTACGGTGAGCTGTCAGGTCTTATTGTTATATACTTGGCTAGACTGTCTGGATTTGTTTTCCTTTGACTTCATATGGAGTTAATTCTTTAAATGAAATGCTAAGAGAAATCACTCGGTGCACCAATGTCTATCAACCCTCAACAAGCTTGTGGTATAGATGATATTTTCTAGTCTAACTAGGCAGTGTGACGTAGTGGATTTTTTCCATCGACGTCATATGGAATAAATTCTTTAAATGAAATGCTAAAACACCTCGGTATAGTAATGTTTATTAAACCTCGTCATGTGACTCGCATTTTAAAAAGACATAATAGCTAGATTTAGATCTAATCTAGATTTTTTACACTAGATCTAGATTTTTTTTTACACTAGAGCTAGATTTTTACACTAGAGCTAGATTATTTTTTTTTACACTAGAGCTAGATTTTTTAAAACTAGATTTAGATTTAAATTCTAATTAAAATCATTGTAGATTCTAGATCTAGAATTTCTTGGTCTAGTTTAGAATGCTTGCTGTTTTACATGATTCGGATATTCCTTCAGAGTAGTAGTCCAAACCTCCCGTTGGACGACGGGGGATGAGATCGGGCAGGGTTTGAACCTGAGACCATCGACAAATCCAAACGACAGTCCAGCTCGCAAACCGCACTACCAGACAGCCATGATTTAGACTAGATCAAGATCTATAATTTTAATTTCTAGACTGAAAGAATATATTTTTATTTCTAAAGTCTAGATTGTCAATATGTCAATATTGCAATGTTATAAAACACTACAACTAATCTACTATTTTAAAATGTAATATTGCATTCAGTCTATTAATTGATTATCTATTGTTTTTTTTTTACATAAATCTTATCTAAATTAGATATACATTATCCCAAATTTATATTTCAGATCTAGATCTAGTAGATATAGATATTTAGAGTGCTAAATTAAAATTTTAATTAAGGTAGATCTACATCCTCATTCTAGTTCCATTTAAATAAAAATGCTCAATACCAAAAGATTATCTAAAATCGCTCTTGTGACATATTGTACATATCCGGTAGTTGTCATTCCGTAATGTGTAATGTATCTCTTTATCAATAATAGGCTATTAGTTTGTAACCAGTTTACCATTAGGTTAAGAGCAATGCCTGGTCGTGCGGTTAGGACTGATTATCTCTACGGTCTCGCTTTCATATCCTGCTTGATGCCATCCTCAGTTGACCAGCGGGAGATTTTACATTAAAAAAAACATCGCCAAATGAATCTTTGAAACATTATTACTTATTACTTTTAACAATCAAAACAAAATCACGTCTTAAATATTCCTTGCGAATATGCGGATCCGAACCCCACGGGGGCCGCCTTTGAGTTTGTGTGGCAACACAAAACCCTCTTTGTAATCTTGTTATATTATATATTTAAGTTTTTTGCTGAAAATAAAAAGGAGTGCAAGTCAAAATAAAAATAGGCCCAAAATGTGGCAAGCTCATGCGCCAGAGATATATTAAAATCATTAAAGTTTTATAATGTATTATTATTTTTATAAGTTACTCTTTTTTTTCTTTTTCTCCATTATTTTGAACTGTAAAACAAGCATTAAACAATATAAGCAATAACACATAAAAATAATAGAAATAATTTTACTAAACCTTTTGTATAAAACACATTTCCACGTTGAAGATAGCAATTACTTTTCTAACCAATACCCCATTAAGGCCTTTGATCTAGTCAGCAGAGAAGGCCTCTATAAAATCTTATAGTTAATAGACTGATCACCCAGGCTGCTAAATATTATTATCTCTTACCACCAAAATATAATGGTTATTGTGCAGTTCCACAGCACCTGCTCCGGAAGTTTCAGTATAAACATCGAAGTCAAACAAAGATGTGTCCTGGACCCAACCCTCTTTGGAATACTCTTTTCAATGCTAATCCACCACATGATGAAGCAGTTGTTATGCACAGCACAGGTTGGCTTAAGAACAAACACACAGCAGGGCGGTAAAGTGAGACAACACTGGCATGATTTTAACTCCAGATGTTTTGTAAAATGTTTTACATATTTCGGAAGTTTCCTTCAGAGTTGAAGATAGGGGATGGACACGGGTAGGGTTTGAACCCTCGACAAATCCGAACGACAGTCCAGCGCACAAACCGCACGACCAGGCAGCCATCATGGTTAAGACAAATATAGTGCATCCCCTAAAAAGATGGCTAACTCAACATATCAAGATCTAGATTAATGGAAACATGCCAAAATGGTTGTTTTGTTTTTAAGATTCTGTTTTATCAGTGGTAATTAATTAATGTTGTTTTATGTAGAAAAAGGGAGACAAATTTTTGCAGTTTTAAGGGATATGACAGTAATTGTGCAGAGTTTCTTTTATATAAGCCTTGAATTCCAAAAAAAGTATTTTTTATATTTTGATTGATTAGGATATTGTATTTGGTTATTTTTTTTAAACATACAATGACATTCAGTCACTGTCTCTCAATGTTAAAAATATTGATAAATGATCCTAGACAAATAACTGTTAGCAAATAGATGGTTAACAAGAGTATATGAATTATAAGACTATTGTCTGTTTGAGACGATTCTCATCAGACAGTCTATGTGCACATTGTGCAGTGATCTTAACATAAACATAACCCTTCAAATTGCTCAAGTTTTCAGTTTATTCATTATCATTGTTTTTTTTTGCAAGGAATTGCTAAGATGGTCAGAATACATAATCCCTCACCTTTCCCTACCAAAACATTAAGTTGAATGAGGCTCACCATAATAATTTATTTTAAATGTGATCTTTTTTACACATGTCAAACAAACCAATAAAATTTGCGCTCGCGGTCTTCAAACCAATAGTAAACAGGAAACGGGACAGAGTGTAGCGTTCCCGTGCAACAATCCACTACTTTTCAAACAGCACAAGCACAACAACTGCTTATTAAGACTTCAAACTACACATAGCTGACAGCCTCTGTGAGGATGTGATATTAGGCCACGACTTCCTTGAACAACATGAGAATGAATAGATCACTTTTCAGGGGTCTAAACCAACAATGGTCTTAAATGGCGTGACAAAATATGGTTAATGACTGTCGGTACTAAATCCAGATTTATTCTGCAAATGACACTCTATTCATCAATTTATAGATTTCCAGACTTTTTAACGAAGCGTTAAAAGATGAACTAGAAAAGACGGTTGTCACTAATGCAGACCACAAAAAACTTCTCTGGAGGTTGAAACAGATGCATCGAATTTCGCTATATCCGCTATCAGTGGTTCCCAACTTTTTGTCTCGTAGACCTCTTTTTTTTCAGTTTTCGATAGGCTTAGCTAAGCAAACGTTCGTAATTTGCTCTCCCTAGCATTTCAGCGGTGATCCTGAATAGCTCCTTTGAAGAATCAGAGGTTTCGATTTTTTTTGTCGAGCATGACTAGCTTTTGCGTCTCTAATCATACGTTTAACCTTGTTTTTTTCTAGGATGTAGATTTGTTGATTTATCGTTAGACCTTTCTTTTGAAATGTACGTTAGGCACGTCGGGGAATAAGTTTGGCAGTTTTTATGTCTTCATGCACGTGCATGGCTATCCAGCAACGTTTTCAAGCAAAACTTGTCATTGCTGAGTACGTCTGTGTATATATTTACATTGTTATAGTTTTAATGACATTAATTTCTATTCTTATTTAATGTGTCAAACGTTTGGTCATGTACATGAAAATACATTTATGAAATATTAATTTCCGACATTTTACAATAATTATTTATTGAATCAGAGGATGAAACTGATCAGCGGATGAAACGACCAGCGAATGAAATGACCTAAGGATGAAGTTACAGGGGATGAAATGACTGGGAACCGTTGAGAAATCGTCTTATGTCTCTAGACATCAATTGGCTCCTGGTAACACTGAGACTTCGCCGGGTGTCTCCCAACACTCAGTGGCTTCTAGGGGTGACATGGAGACATCTGCAGAGAACATGGTTCCAACTGCTTTAAGAACAGAGGAAAACACCATTGAAAATGGACTTGAATCACTTGCCAGAGATACGCCCTTACAGCACTCGTATGATCTCAGAAGTAGAGAGAAAAAAGCGAAACGACGGGTGACTATTGTGTATATATGTTTCTTGTTGTGTGTTGTGAACTGATATGTACTGGTGAGTCACTTTTATAAGAGAACATTATAGAGCCTTTAACAATGTATACATGTTATAGAGACATCCGGTGAGGTACTTTTGGTGGACCTACTGGCCCATATGGGTCAGGCCCACCGGGAATTCGACCGATTACCCATTCAGCTAGTCCGCCCATGCTCTATTGAACCTAGACCTAGTACAGCTGGTTGCAAATAGGCGCCTGTTCCCCCCCCCTCTACGTTTTATAGATATATGACTTCTGTTGTATGGAATATTTCTAACATCTAACAATTGGCAGTCACACACACTATTGTAGAAGACGATCTCACCAATGACTATTAAATTACATTAGCAGACGACCTGGTTCTGATCATTTTGTGTCTGGTTACGTAGCGATAAATTTCGCAGAGCTGGTTGGTATAAACTGATGAAACAGAGTGTACCTTGAGGCAGTTTCCCAGGATGTGAGCAGTGTGACGTTGTCGATGCGCAGTAGTCCAGGTGAAGAACTGCTGTGGTTCAGGACAAAGGTTGACCTTCTGTCGTGGGGCGTGGCGAATCAAATGTTATTTGTTCATTCCAGACCGCGAGATGGACCTTTTCTGACATATCTGAGAATCAAGAATTTTTTTATTTTCTTTTAAGCCAATACATGTAACACATTTAGACAGAACAAGATGTACAATTTGATTACTAAAGGAATTTCCTACGATAAACTAAACAATATCAAGAATGCAAAATAAAACTGTAATTTTAACAAAAAAAAACAAGAATTAAGCTATAAGAAAGTAACAGACAACAAGCTTTATTACATTCAAAAGTAAATTTATAAAATAATATCCATGTTCCTCTCATATTTACCATATTTATGTTTGTAATATTATCACAGAGCTTATATTATGTTTGTTGATAGCATTCTGTAAATTAAATTCAGAGCTTTTTATTCTCCTAGGTGGGTAGCCATAAACTAGAAGATACATTTTAGGCATGAAATTACTGAGCTTTGAAAACACAAGTCTTAAAGCAATATACGTATCAGTTAATAAGAATAGGTTTATTCTAGTAGAATTTATGTTACACGAATAGTAGAAAAAAAACACTATAACTTTATTAAGGCAGAGAGAGTTAAAACATATAAGTATATAAGCTTGTTTGCTAGAGACATGCGTAGACAGGTCATATGCTAGCTGAGCACGACCCCCTTTTCCAAAGTAAAAAGGTTCAAACAACGATCCGTTTCCTATCTCTGTGGGTTGTTCTCAACATTACTGTTTACTTTCTGCTTTCTTTTGAGGGATGCACAAAATATAGTTCAGATCTAGAAAAAAATGTTTTCTTTTCAAGCGCGCGAAACGAACAATTTTGTGCAGGAGGAGAGACGTTTCATTTAAAACTACTAGTGTGTGTATTGCAGGAGTGGAGGGTGTGTTATTATGCAGTCATACGATAAAACTTCAACTGATGGGCTTAAGAATTGTTTGTGTTAATCGATATAAGGGTACTTCAACCGTAGCGCATATTTCTGCTCAATGTAAATATAAATTGTATTTCTATGCAAAAAAAAAACACCTAAAAAAATATTATTATAAATTTAAGTTTCTTTCTTTAATACAATCTAAGCATCCCGACACCCCTCCCTGTGGGAGACTACATCACCAAGTTCCCATCTGACTAGGGGGATTAACAAAAGTATGTATTTTTTTAAATTAACAGATCTATTTCGTATGCAAATATAATATCAATGCTTACTAAGAAATTAATATAACAAAATTGTTATTATTTTATGTTTCGATTATACTTTTATTTCTGTAAAAAAAATGTCCTTTTATTTACTGTTTAATTTTACTACTTTAGAAAGAGAGTACTTGCCTGTGATAAACTTTTCTTGTGTAGATCAGGTCTGGCCTAATCCTATGGGCATTCATTGAATCTAATGATGATCATATTTTTTATCCAAAAAGTTTATCAAATTTCTTTCATCATTTTTATGAACAATAGTTAGGCTTAATGGAAAAACATCATTGTTTCCAATTAATAAGTCACTTTGTGGGGATGGTGGCTTTGAGGACACTATTTCTTGATAAGATAAGCTTTCAATAAACTTGCTATGGTTAAAAATAACTGCACTAGATGATGGATTAATTTCTTTTTCTACTTCAACTGTGTCATAAATGGTTTCTTCTTTTAAGAGAATTTTAAAATGTGTTTTGTTTTTCATGACTATGTCTTCGTTTCTGTAATGGAAAAGTAAGCCATCTTTCATTTTACTAAGGATATCTTTTATGACGAAAAACTGTGTGTTATTCAAAAATTCTAATTTTCTTTCGTCAAGAAGTTTTATTACTTGAGTTGAGTTTGAATATTCTATTTCTGATCTTGAGTCTAGCACAATCGCCTCTGTATCGGTGATGTCATAGTTCTGGACAAGTTCCACTGGCGAACCATAGCAAATATGTATTTTCATGCACGCTTGTCTTTCAAAAAGTGTAGGTTTTTCCGCCATTTGATCTAAGAATGACTTATTAAAAGTGCATTTTAAGGACATTTTTGTCTTTCCAATTTTTCCTATAGTTTTTTTTTTCTCTAATGCACTTGCATAGCTCATCACTAAATTTCTTTTTTAATATGTGTAAATTGTTCTTATATTTTCTTTCCTAATTTTTGTAGATTGAATATTTTTCAATCAATAACGTGTCCGGTTCACCTTTCTGTAGTCCACCATTTCTTACATCTTTCCAAGGTATTTCAAAATTTAAATTACTTGTGAAAACCAATCCTGGACAGCTGTTTAGCATCAAATTCGTGTATAGAAACTCGTCTATACTTTTTTTTCCACTTTTACTTGATTGACACCTGCAAAAATATTAAATATGCTATAATGTATCAATTGGCAAGTAATTTAATCTAGGGCATTAGTGGCCCATATATATTTTTAGCAATCAGAAATGAGAGATAAGTTACGGTCTGCTTTCAGATTTTAGAATAGCAGCCATTTCTTATGGAGTTAGCCATTGATTTCCCAAATAATCACGTGGCTGTATCGCAACGATTAACTTTCGTGCGTGTTCTGTGTTGGGGAAAACATGAAAATGTTTTGTTTGTTTCATTCTCTTAATTCCGTTTTTTTTTTAAATCTAGTAAATATTTTCATTCGTGGCAGAAACAAAATTTAGATAGCCAGTTTTTTGGTGTATCCGGTGTACAAACTAAAGGAAGCGCTGTGAAACTATTTTTTGTTTTTAAAAATCTAAACGATAATTTTCGTGCCCTTTCTAGCGACATTAAATCAACTTTTCTCATCTTTTCTGTTTCTAGCACAATAGAAACTTATAATGGACGAAGCTTTAGACTTTCACTGTTTGTCAATGGTTCAACTCCTTTAAAAACAAATGACCAACTAAATAGTGATAATAAAGCATAGTAAAGTAAAGTTCCCATTTCAAACCGAATGGTCTATAAGACAGATGATTTAAAGCTCATCTTTTTAACTAGCCTACTGTTTACTGGGGTGTCATAGGGCCAGCACAACAACCAACCGCCTTTACTTTTCCCCAACTAAAGTCTGGGCACCCATTGATGGACTCAGAGGCGCCCAAAGATTGCGAAAATAAAAATCCCAGTCTTCACCAGGATTTAAACCCGGATCCCAAGGTTCGGAAGCCAAGCGTATAAAGCAAAATGTTTCTGTTTCTGTTGTGTATGACATCTGCAATCCATGACCCTTCCTATATGCTCTCTCTCCATCTGGATCTGGACAGAGGCTCCATTAGATCTACTCACTACACTCATTCTGTGTCAATAATACCTATTTTAAGACTAAACCACAGTACAGATTGTCATCCTCGCTCCAAACAATGGCACCAATTACATCTAATCGTGGTAAGACACAAGTGCTTAAAATATGCTAAGATTACCAGGTCCTATAACTGTTCAGACCATGACAAACATCACTCCTTGATATGTTGTAGGATCATACTTCTTCCTAAGAAAATCCACCCTACCAAGCAGATTAGAAGACTTCAATCTAATGTAAGTGAGATGTGCCACCCTGATCTACAGATACAGTTTGTGGAATCTTTTGAACGCGTACAAAATGCTTTCAGAAGCACAAAAATGGAAAAACCTCATTTCACCTTATAGAAGATTCTTCTGGACATCTTTGGAAGAAAATTACAAAAGGATTGATTGGTTCGACTAGCACCTTTCATCAGAAGAAAGAAGCTAGAGCCACTGTGCAGAGGACATCACGAATCTGTGTTTATTAAACATGAGGGATGTATGAAGGAATCAAAAAGGTTCTCGGACACTCCCAAAACAAGTCAGCACCTCTTAAATCGACCAGTATAAAAATGAACACAAACAAGAGCAAACAAATGCACAGATGGGCCGAACATTACTTTAAACACTACGACACAACAAGCTCAGTCTCTTCCCCAGCCTCAGCCTTTAACGCTATCAACCAATTACCCACAATGAATATGTTAAATGAAGTACCCACTCTATAAAATCATAAACAACTAAGCTGCCGACAAAGCCCTTTGATGCGATGTTATCCCCAGAGATTTGAACAGTTCAAAACTACACTAAGCCAACCTATACATGATCTGCTATGCAAATGCTGGCAAGAAGGTGCAGTGCCACAGGATCTGCGGGATGTTAAGGGATGTTAAGACCGTCACACTGTACAAGAACAAAAGTAACAGAACCAACTGCAACAATTACAGGGTAATTTCCCTCCTAAGTATTGTAAGCTACATTAACTCTATCCAGAACCGCAGTGCGTCTTTCGCTTTGGGAGAATCACAATTGATATGATTTTTTCCATCCATCAACTTCAGAAAAAGTTCACGGAACAAAGGACGCCTTTGTTCATTGACCAAAGTCCTTCGACATGTTCAGCAGAGATGCTAAATGTTTTTGTCTTCTTTCACTAAAATTTGATAAGCACAGTGCAGTTCAACGGCACTTGCTCCGAAAGTTTTAGTATAAAGAGTGGAGTTAAACAAGGATGTGACCTGGCCCCAACCCGCTTCGGAATACTCATTTCACTGTAATCCACCACTCGTTTGACAAATCCACCGATAGCATCTGTGTCCATTCCAGATTTGATGGCAAACTACTAAATAGTGCCAGACAGAGGGCTATAACTCAAATCAGAACCAACCTCGTTAGAGATATGCTTTTTACGGACGATGCAGCTGTTGTGGCATACTCACAAGAGAAGCTTCAGTCCTGCTACTCTCAAGCTTGTAAAGAAAATGGCCTAAACAATTTACGAAGAAATCAAATGTTATGGGACCACCTGCTCAAGCTCCACCCACAATCCTCATTGACGATAACAAGGTGGACGCTGTTAATTATTTCTGCTTCCTTGATCTACAATTCAATTTGAACTCTCTATAGGAGATTTTAAAAAATGCTTATAGAAGGCTGCTCGACATTCGCTAGACCAAGACCAGTTCTACGACTGAAAGATGTCCAACAACAAATGTGTCTATGATGAATGTTTACTTTGCTGGCCTCTTTATTAGTCTTAAATTATCAAGTAAACAAACAAAAAAGTAGACGTACAACGTTAAATAATCAATTTATAGATTGGGAACCAATCAACAGAGGCGTATCCGTGGTTAATGCTAGTCTTTAAAATGTTTTAAATATTCTAAGCTTATGTTAAAAACGATTTTCTTGGCGTGTGTATTAAGGTATTACATGCCGACATGCCACAATCATAGACAAAAAAACAATCTATAAATATTTGAAATAAAAGTTTTGTGCGTCTCCAAGAAATGTATTGTCTTTTTCTACGCTAGCATTTTGTAGTAACTCCAGTGACGGACTGAAAGGTTTAATGTGTCTGCGGCCTACTGATACACACGACTCAGGCCAATCACACAGGTCAACGGCTGTCGATAGACAAGAGACAAGTACTGCTGATACACGCAAGTATGAACCGTGTTGTGCTTATGTGACCAAAAGCCTTCAAGGTCGAGAGACAGTGCGTAAGAAAGGACAGTTGAGTCCAGGACAGCAAGAGAATGACTGTGCAGTACCTTGAGAGTCCTCGAAAATGTAGATCTACGATGTTGAGAGACTTGTAGTGATTAGTTAGGCAGTTCTGTAGTGTAGCAAAGCGTTTGAAGTTGGTGAAGCCAATTGTGTTTATTGGCTGTTGTTTAAGTATTTGTAATTAAACCGCCACATTGTTTATTGAAGCTCGTGTTGTCAAGTTTTTGTGTTAGATGTGCTGTGTTTAGCACTGTTTACAGAAGACCTGATTGAGAAAATCGTAACAATATTTATCATGAAACATGTGTACAATACTATAGTGTTCATTTCTTACATGTCTCTTGTTCTCCTGCTTGGTCTTTTGAGTTTTCTTTGTTCCTCTTCTAAGAAAGTAATAGTACAAATATAATGAAAAAAAAAACACCTTATAAAACAGCAAAGATAAAATGTATTTTCTTTTTCAAAACTAAACATTCAAATCACAGACTAGAATTGCTAATATAAATGGAAAAAAAAGGGGGTTCCTGGTCACTTCATCCCCTGGTCATTTTATCTCCTGTTCTTTTAATCATCTGGTCAATTTATCTAACAAATAGTAATTGTTAAAATCATGAAATAAGCAATATATGATATATTCATTTCTATTTGCATGACAAAAACTGTAATACATAAAAAAGAATAAATTAAATGCTATTAAAAACTATAAAATAGTATTAATATAGAGGTCATGTACAATAGTGTTTTTGTGTTCACCAGCACACCACATCGATAAGGTAGATAGCCCATTGATTGTAAATACAGAACACTAGTCATCGATTTATATTGCTGAACAGTGTAATGCCTACAACACAATTTAAAACTTTAATGTTTAAAATGAATTAAAGCAAAACTTATGTAAGCGAAATGATATCCTGAGGATGGGTGAAGTACGCCTTTATGGGAAAAAAATAATAAAAGTCAATAAAATGACGCGCCTAATTTCAAGATAGAACCACTGAAAGATACAATAATGCCAAAGATAATCGTCAGGATTCATTATCGGCATGATCATAAGAAATTATAGTATACAAATCGTTCTCATCTCTTAAATGATTTCCACTACTTGAAAGTACTTCCACCACACCTTGGCTTTGACGTTATCAGCGGCATGATCATAATTATTCTAATCGCTCTCATCTCTCAAAAGATTTTCACTTCTTCCACCAAACCTTGGCCTTTGACCATTACGTCATGCATAGGTTAATAATATAATATTACACTCCCAACACACACATTCAATAGAATGTAATATAGCTAAGTACATGCACAATTTTACAATATTTTGTTAGATTTCTCATCAAGAATGCAAAGGAAACCGGATATAAAGTGACAAGGGATGAAATGACCTGAGATAAAATGACAAGGGATGAAATGACCGGAGATGAAGTGACAAGGGATGAAATGACTGGAGATGAAGTGACAAGGGATGAAATGACCGGAGATAAAGCGGCAAGGGATGAAATGACCGGAGATAAAGTGATAAGGGATGAAATGACCGGAGATAAAGGGACAAGGGATGAAATGACCGGAGATAAAGGGACAAGGGATGAAATGACCGGAGATAAAGTGACAAGGGATGAAATGACCTGTCACTAAAAAAATAAATTTATTTCGCTTCGGTGCTTACCTATACTTTTAAGTCAATTATGCGGTTTTGCTTAATCCCCTCGTCAACGACCTTTTTCACGTCTGCCATGTTCATATTTCTAAATTGTTTGTTATCTTGGATTAAGAAGTTTCTTATCTCTTTTAGTGTTAACCCGTTGTCAACGATCTCATAATTGTTGATTATAGTTTCTATTTCTCTTATTTTTATTGTTTTTCGTAAATTATAACCTGCAATAAAATCGCCCATGAATAAAAAAAAACGACATAATTTTACTAATACTTTATTAAAATTAATTTAGAACGAGAGTTGTGATTATCACACAAAATCAGAGGCTATTGTAAATCTGATTTAACCGTTAATTTTTCATTCAGAAATATAGTAAAAGTTTTAAGTATCTATAATACATTGTTCGGGGTGTTTTGTGAAAAACAAATCAATGCCAACAAATATTTGTTTGCTCTTCTAACTTATATTAGATTTTATGTCCATGCTTAAACGTTGCAATAAACACATGATCTTTAATTTATTGTTCCGTTTTTTAATGTCAATAGCATATAAATGGTAAATAAAAATATCTACACTGATTTATATTTCATTAACTATAAAGTTGTTCCGGATATTGTTTTATAAAAAATAAATTGTCAAATGATTGTGTGAAATCACATAATTGACTCATATTACACTTTTATTCTTTGACACCGGATTTAGTTTCGAAAAAGAAATCGACCTATATTTTCTTAATTTTCGTACAAATCGTTGCCAAAAATGATCCAAATTTTATATGAAAAATCTAATAACGCTAAAAATAAAACAAATAATTTTTTCATTCAGAAATATAGTAAAAGTTTTAAGTATCTATAATACATTGTTCGGGGTGTTTTGTGAAAAACAAATCAATGCCAACAAATATTTGTTTGCTCTTCTAACTTATATTAGATTTTATGTCCATGCTTAAACGTTGCAATAAACACATGATCTTTAATTTATTGTTCCGTTTTTTAATGTCAATAGCATATAAATGGTAAATAAAAATATCTACACTGATTTATATTTCATTAACTATAAAGTTGTTCCGGATATTGTTTTATAAAAAATAAATTGTCAAATGATTGTGTGAAATCACATAATTGACTCATATTACACTTTTATTCTTTGACACCGGATTTAGTTTCGAAAAAGAAATCGACCTATATTTTCTTAATTTTCGTACAAATCGTTGCCAAAAATGATCCGAATTTTATATGAAAAATCTAATAACGCTAAAAATAAAACAAATAATTTTTTCATTTACGAAAATTGGTTGTTCCGGATTTTTTATGAAAAATATTTTCACTCTATTTATGTAAAATCGCACTTCTCTCTTACACTACTTTTAACTTTCTAGCTAAAACGTTAGAAAATCTAATTATTGTTAATATTATGCTCCGATTTTTAAAGAAAACAACTTCCTAAAACCAAAGTATGGTTTGAAAAAAAAGGCTATGGTACATCTAATTTTGATAACAGATCATCCCACAAATTTGTTAACGGTATTTGATTAGTTTGGAATTCTTAATTTCTCTAACTGTAAACATGTAATCATCTGGAACATTCTATTGTAGAAACTTAAAACTAATGAGATGTTTCGGAAGGAAAATTAAATTTTAATCAGATTTTCAATAACTTTTAGTCTTTTTTTTTTCTCGCTATTAACATGATGGACAGACAAACTGACAGACAAAACAAAAAAATGAGTCTTTAATCCTTTTATATATATATTAAGTCTAACTAGCCCATAAAATGAAATGCTAAAAGAAATCACTCGGTGCACCAATATCTATGAACACTCGACATGCTGCTCTTATAGATGACATTTTTTAGTCTAAATAGGCCGTATAACATAACAATAATAATAATTTTATTTGTAAATCGCTGTTAACAAACAAAATATAGGCTCAAGGCGCTGTAATAACATTTTAAACACAAACACGAAGTTCCGGATTATAGTTAGAAGTTTTAAACAAGTAGGTTTTAATTTTCTTCTTAAAAGTGGTTGTCTGTCTGAGATCAATGGGGAGTGAGTTCCAAATCTTTGGTCTGTGCACTGAAAAAGCCCGCAGACCGTAGCTTTTGAGGGAGAAACGTGACATCACTAAAAGCGTTGAGTCCATTGAGCGCAGGGCTCTCTGGGGGACATGTGGAGTAATCAGTTCTCTAAGGTATAAGGGCATCTCACTGTTATATATACACTGATGACAAAGTGTGGCGATCTTGTAATCTATTCTCGCTTTCACTGGAAGCCAATGGAGCATGCCCAAGTGCGTAGTAGCAGAATCTTGTCTTGTTTTTCTAAGTACTTTTCGTGCGGCGTTGTTCTGTATACGTTGCAGTTTTGTCTATTTTGTCATCAGGTATACCAGCTACGGCGTTGTAGTAGTCAAGATGGGAGAGTATGAATGCCACAGCTAGCGTTTATGTTGTCTCCGTTGTTAAATATGGTAGGATCTGGCCTAATCTACGCAGCTGCAGATAAAGACCCTTGCAGAGCTGACTTATGTGTGGGTCGAAAGATAGTGTTGAGTCAAAGAAAACTTCAAGATTCCGCACTACATGGACACAAGGAAGCTGGCAGTTCCTAATTAAAAGATTATCTGTGCTTTCAACTTTTGAGACGTTGTTCCGAGTGCCAATCTTAATTATTTCTGTCTTATCTTCGTTCATCTTGAGCTTATTTTCAACCATCCAATTGCTCACCCTTGCAATAGTACTACTGATTTTCTCTGCCGGATGCGACACCTCTGAGGTAAAGAGGTCACGTCCATTTTAAAAGATGCAATGTCTATGACTTTAAGTTTACGGGAAGTCACGTTTTTCTTAGGCCTTTTTGCTTTTGATAGGCGCATTTCAAAGTTTACGAGAAAATGATCTGACAAGCCACGGTCTAAAATTTTTAAGCAACACCGCGCATGTCTCATTTTCCCTGTCAAAATGCAAGCTCACATCACCTATGACAAATAGATCTTTTGTTGATATGTGACTGTCAAGGAGGTCTTGTAATTCTTCGATGAAAACTTTTGTTGTCGATTTATTTCTCTTGCTTGGTGGTGGGCGGTACAAGAAAATAAAAGTCAGTGTTCTACTGTGGTGGTAGAGGCGTAACTCGCACATCTCAAAGGTGGTGTACGGTGAGCTGTCAGGTCTTATTGTTATATACTTGGCTAGACTGTCTGGATTTGTTTTCCTTTGACTTCATATGGAGTTAATTCTTTAAATGAAATGCTAAGAGAAATCACTCGGTGCACCAATGTCTATCAACCCTCAACAAGCTTGTGGTATAGATGATATTTTCTAGTCTAACTAGGCCGTGTGACGTAGTGGATTTTTTCCATCGACGTCATATGGAATAAATTCTTAAAATGAAATGCTAAAACAACTCGGTATAGTAATGTTTATTAAACCTCGTCATGTGACTCGCATTTTAAAAAGACATAATAGCTAGATTTAGATCTAATCTAGATTTTTTACACTAGATCTAGATTTGTTTTACACTAGAGCTAGATTTTTACACTAGAGCTAGATTTTTTTTTTTTACACTAGAGCTAGATTTTTTAAAACTAGATTTAGATTTAAATTCTAATTAAAATCATTGTAGATTCTAGATCTAGAATTTCTTGGTCTAGTTTAGAATGCTTGCTGTTTTACATGTTTCGGATATTCCTTCAGAGTAGTAGTCCAAACCTCCCGTTGGACGACGGGGGATGAGAACGGGCAGGGTTTGATCCTGAGACCATCGACAAATCCAAACGACAGTCCAGCTCGCAAACTGCACTACCAGACAGCCATGATTTAGACTAGATCAAGATCTATAATTTTAATTTCTAGACTGAAAGAATATATTTTTATTTCTAAAGTCTAGATTGTCAATATGTCAATATTGCAATGTTATAAAACACTACAACTAATCTACTATTTTAAAATGTAATATTGCATTCAGTCTATTAATTGATTATCTATTGTTTTTTTTTTACATAAATCTTATCTAAATTAGATATACATTATCCCAAATATATATTTCAGATCTAGATCTAGTAGATATAGATATTTAGAGTGCTAAATTAAAATTTTAATTAAGGTAGATCTACATCCTCATTCTAGTTCCATTTAAATAAAAATGCTCAATACCAAAAGATTATCTAAAATCGCTCTTGTGACATATTGTACATATCCGGTAGTTGTCATTCCGTAATGTGTAATGTATCTCTTTATCAATAATAGGCTATTAGTTTGTAACCAGTTTACCATTAGGTTAAGAGCAATGCCTGGTCGTGCGGTTAGGATTGATTATCTCTACGGTCTCGCTTTCATATCCTGCTTGATGCCATCCTCAGTTGACCAGCGGGAGATTTTACATTAAAAAAAACATCGCCAAATGAATCTTTGAAACATTATTACTTATTACTTTTAACAATCAAAACAAAATCAAGTCTTAAATATTTCTTGCGAATATGCGGATCCGACCCCAACGGGGGCCGCCTTTGAGTTTGTGTGGCAACACAAACTCTCTTTGTAATCTTGTTATATTATATATTTAAGTTTTTTGCTGAAAATAAAAAGGAGTGCAAGTCAAAATAAAAATAAGCCCAAAATGTGGCAAGCTCATGCGCCAGAGATATATTAAAATCATTAAAGTTTTATAATGTATTATTATTTTTATAACTTACTCTTTTTTTTCTTTTTCTCCATTATTTTGAACTGTAAAACAAGCATTAAACAATATAAGCAATAACACATAAAAATAATAGAAATAATTTTACTAAACCTTTTGTATAAAACACATTTCCACGTTGAAGATAGCAATTACTTTTCTAACCAATACCCCATTAAGGCCTTTGATCTAGTCAGCAGAGAAGGCCTCTTTAAAATCTTACAGTTAATAGACTGATCACCCAGGCTGCTAAATATTATTATCTCTTACCACCAAAATATAATGGTTATTGTGCAGTTCCACGGCGCCTGCTCCGAAATTTTCAGTATAAACATCGGAGTCAAACAAAGATGTCCTGGACCCAACCCTCTTTGGAATACTCTTTTCAATGCTAATCCACCACATGATGAAGCAGTTGTTATGCACAGCACAGGTTGGCTTAAGAACAAACACACAGCAGGGGGGTAAAGTGAGACAACACTGGCATGATTTTAACTCCAGATGTTTTGTAAAATGTTTTACATATTTCGGAAGTTTCCTTCAGAGTTGAAGATAGGGGATGGACACGGGTAGGGTTTGAACCCTCGACAAATCCGAACGACAGTCCAGCGCACAAACCGCACGACCAGGCAGCTATCATGGTTAAGACAAATATAGTGCATCCCCTAAAAAGATGGCTAACTCAACATATCAAGATCTAGATTAATGGAAACATGCCAAAATGGTTGTTTTGTTTTTAAGATTCTGTTTTATCAGTGGTAATTAATTAATGTTGTTTTATGTAGAAAAAGGGAGACAAATTTTTGCAGTTTTAAGGGATATGACAGTAATTGTGCAGAGTTTCTTTTATATAAGCCTTGAATTCTAAAAAAGTATTTTTTATATTTTGATTGATTAGGATATTGTATTTGGTTATTTTTTTTAAACATACAATGACATTCAGTCACTGTCTCTCAATGTTAAAAATATTGATAAATGATCCTAGACAAATAACTGTTAGCAAATAGATGGTTAACAAGAGTATATGAATTATAAGACTATTGTCTGTTTGAGACGATTCTCATCAGACAGTCTATGTGCACATTGTGCAGTGATCTTAACATAAACATAACCCTTCAAATTGCTTAAGTTTTCAGTTTATTCATTGTCATTGTATTTTTTTGCAAGGAATTGCTAAGATGGTCAGAATATATAATCCCTCACCTTTCCCTACCAAAACATTAAGTTGAATGAGGCTCACCATAATAATTTATTTTAAATGTGATCTTTTTTACACATTATTTCCTTACACTTTATTTCTAAAAATAAAAAATCTTTAACACTGCTAACTATCACTTTCATTAGTGTCACAGTCTTAGTTGACATTGCATGATCTAAAGTTCACGTCATGGTAAGAGTTTAAAAGACACGTGGAATTCCTGATGTAGAAAACAGGAAGTAGAATGAATAAAGTTGACTGAGTTTAGTCAGTCAAGTGAAGCAGACAAGTGAAGACAAGTTAGTTAAGTCAAGTGGTATTCTTTGGACAGAGTGGTCAAGTATATTTTGGTCCGGGATGGACAGTAACGACTTTGAAAAGTCTGTAGTAATTTCAGCTAGAAAGTAACTTGTGGGCAGTTGTTGCCAGTGGTCTTTTGAGACATGTATTAGTTGATCTATATTACTGCACAGTGTTACCCGCTGAGATGCGGACGTGATTTGTAACTAACATACATTGGATACATTTGATACCGCTGTCATGCGGATAGGATTGTTTATTATTTCTTGACTTGTAGCACTAACAAGGAGTGCAGTATTATTATTATTATTGTGTTGTAAAATAAACTTCATGTTTGTCTACTGAAACGGACTAAGTTCAGTTTATAGTATTTGTCTTGTCACGTGTCAAGAGTACTTCAGGAAGCAAGAACCCAGCATTACACGACATTCGTATTCTGCAACGTTATGCCATTCAACTTTCATTTACAATTAGTACCTTTTAAATTAATACTTATTTTGATTTATTGAATCTAGTAAACTGAACGCTCCACATATAATGAAATGGCTACTTTATGGCAATTTTATTTATCAAATCAATGACTAACATAATTAAAACATTGGTTCTCCTCAAGTGAAATCTGTACAATGCAGGCTAGCATTCAGTGGGATGTGTAAAATACAGTAACTTATAAGCCTACCTGTCAAAGCATCCTTGATCTACCACATCACTGACATCAAGGGAACACAGTTTAGCTTGTAGATTGTAGGGTATACAGCTTCTAGATACAGGAACAAAATAATGGCACAAATAAATATCTTTACTAGAGAAAACAAATACTCTACAGTTAGAAAATGTTAATTTGGAGAAATAGCATTACATGCAGCATGTGTTGTAGAGTTGTGTCAGCATAGGGTGAGTCAGCATAGAGTTGTGTCAGCATAGGGTTAAGTCAGCATCTGTTACCAAGAATGTTAAGTGGCTAGCAAATGACCAACAGTCTTTACTAGGCTGACATATTTCTATTAGAGCTTTGTGAGTGTCTTGCAAATCCTGAATAAAAAAATTGAAACCTCTACAAGGATATGAACTCTAAACCTGTGATTTTATAATCTTTTTTGAAATCATGCTGTTTCAAGTTGGATGTCAACTTATTTTCTTAGAAAAATGATAAAACGCAGAAATAGTTAAGAGTATTTCAGCAGTGAGAGTATATAAAGTAAACAAATGCAATGTTAAATTATTATCTTTACAAAATTAAAAATTCTAAAATAACATGCAATCTAAAAAATAGTTTTATTCTTATTATCAAATACTATCCAGATTTTAGCTCATTTAAATAAGATTTGAAAACAGCAACATTTACAATATAATTTTAAAAAATGTATTACTGACAAGTCCGTGCACTGTATACAGTCCAGTATTTTGTCCAGGGTCACAAATCTTCCAGCAGAGTCCAATCTATTGCTTTGAAGAGGTCCTAGTTGACAGAAGTCCCAAGACTGACCCAGAAATGGAAACCTCACAGTGAATAACAAACCACCTTTTCTATTAGTCAACGTGATCACATCCTTCTTATCTGCACAATACACACCTGACATAGAGGTAATAAGATCAGAGGAAATAAGAGTTTGAGTTTTGAGTTTAGGCACATCGTCACAATTTAGGCCATGTCGTGCCGTAATCCTTTAAGGATCACTCTCCATTTACATAACAAGGGGTAGATTAGAGGAAATGAGATTAGAGGAAATAAGATTAGAGGAAATAAGAGTAAAGGAAATAAGATTAGGGGAAATAAGAGTAAAGTAATTAAGATTAGGGAAAATAAGATTAGAGTAAATAAGATTAGGGGAAATAAGAATAGAGTAAATAAGATTAGGGGAAATAAGATAAGAGTAAATAAGATTACAGGAAATAAGATTAGAGGAAAAAATTTTTATTACTAAAGAATGTATGAGCATAGGCCTATTATGTTTTCTTTTTCTTTGACTTGTATGTCCTGGACATTCATTCAAGCAGATAAACATGTGAACATGCAGAACATTTTTTATCAAATAACCTGTATCACTGGATGACGGTGGGAAGCATGGTCGAGAGGCCAAGTGCGCTTGAACTTGGCTTGGCTACCTAGAAGGGGGCTCGAGGTTCGACACCCGACTCGGGCAGAGTTGTGTTTACTGAGCGCCTAAAGGCAGCACGGAAAACCAACTCCTAGATACCCCCTCCCCCCCACTGGTCCACAAATGAGATTGGAACAAAAGCGCTCTGAGCATGCTATAAGCATGAAAGTAGCGCTATATAAAAGCTATAATCATAATAAAAAAAAATAACGACTTAGGTATCTTCAAAAGATATCACCTTACTGGCACACAAGTAGCTAAACACACATATCGGGTGCATGTAAATCTCAAACTAAAATAACAGTGAGCACCCCTCAAATTACAAAGCAATGAATTGATAAGGATTCACTTCAAAATAAAATACCTAGTGTTTTGTGCTCTTAAGAATGGCTGCTTATTGGTCATGTGGTACACTTTCTAGACTTTCATCTCAATGGTCCCAAGATTGGGCTAGGATCAAGTAATCTTTCATTCGCATAGAAGATTTGAAACATGTAATGCAAAACTAATAAGTTTATAGTTTTACTTTTTCATACATCAATAATTAATTAATTTATTTATATATTTGGTCCATCCAGCATTGCATCACATATTTACTTAGTTATTGCTTGTCTTTAAAGTGTATCCAGAAAATGTCATGTGTGGTACTTAAATAAAATGTATATACTTATTGTTTGTCTTTAAAGTGTTTCCAGAAAATGTCATGAGTGGTACTTAAATAAAATGTATGCAGTTAGAGTTTAAGATTTTATTTAATGCTATCCTTTGAAAACATTAAAACAATTTGAAACAAAATAAAATAGAACTACCTTCCCTTAACGACTCATACATAGATATTCTCAACACCAGTTAATCCACAAACATTACAATCATTGGGATTCTGAAAATAATAAACATTAAAAATTGTTGCAAAAACATATATAGATTAAAGTGAACTTCATATATGGTCAACCTACTCATGGCAGGAAAAAAGCTGAATGTTTTCCACCTCCGATGCCTAAGGCGGATCTTTAATATAAGGTGGCAGGATAAGATAACCAATGAGGAAGTGCTACAAAGAGCAGGGTGCCAGGACATCCGCTCTGTTATCAGCAGCAGACGCCTTGGCTGGCTTGGTCACGTTCGTAGAATGCCAGAAGGTCGACTTCCACAGGACATCCTGTATGGCAATCTAATAGAAGGCAGGAGAGCAGCTGGTCGCCCACTTTTACGTTATACGGATGTATGCAAACGCGACATGAAGCTCTTCAAAATCGACACTGGCAACTGGGAAGAGGTGGCACTGGACAGATCCTCATGGAGAGAGAGCATAAAGGAAGGGTCAAAGATTGCAGATGCCATACACAACAGAAGCAGAAAGAAGGGTGAAAATGCAACGGCGCCTGGTGATTATATATGCCCAACCTGCGATCGCAGCTGTGTATCAAGGATTGGCCTCTTTAGTCACACAAGAAGTTGCAAAGGGAAAGATCGTCTCTCTAGACGTAAAATGCCACAGAGATATATGGTCACAGTGGAAAGTCTCCAGTAATTTCTAAACGTAAATTTCATAAACACTTATCTTTCATTTTTTGAACTGCTGCTAAGGTTCAAATAAGAATTCTAAATCATTTACAATATATGCCACTGGTCTTCGTTAACTAATTTCTCTGACATCTTTGTAACAGTCTTCCACCATTTCACAATTACTGGAGCACCATACAATACTTTACAGTCTCAGTAATGATTTGTACTGCTTCAGTGTCAACAAAAGTTTTTGTGGGTTTTTTTTAAATATAGTACTTTGTGTCAGAAAATTTTAGACTTTTGCATTTTCCTATGAGACTGCTCTTAGTAGTCTAATGTAATGTTGATGATAATCTAGTCCAATATAAAATATTAGTGATTTTTTTCATACTATATCATATTAAAATTGATGCAAGGTTTGAATCTCAGTCAACCAAATCTTATCTTAAAAAGTATTATACTCGATTGAACAAAAACAATCAAAATAAATACATTAGTTGAATAACTTAACGCATTGACGTTACTAAATTCATTATAAATTTCATTGCACCATGTCCACATAGTTTAAACATTTGAATACTCAGTAGCTTACAACACAAAAACAGCTAAGCCACTAACTAAGTCTATGCCATTGAAAATGGAAAAAAAAACAAATACTTACTTTTACAGTACTAAAAATGTACTTACTATGCATTGATTGTTAATCCTTGCAATCTGACTGCAATTAGCCTAAAATCAAAGAAAATTAAAATTTTAAATTAACTTGGATCAAATTTTGTTCAAGAAAGTAGACAACAACATTGTACGTCTGAGCTGCCCCATCCTCTGTGGACATTGAGGCCTTATGAATTTCAGACTTTTTTTAAAAAATTGCTTTTATTCAGCACATTTTTAATTTTAAAAAGTGCAGCTTCAGCTGTTTAGCAATGCACACTGGGTAAAAGTTTCTAGGGCCAGACATGGCACAAGAAGTTGCAGGATGAGTATTTCTGCAGTACAGTAATTTTATTGTTAAAAATCTCATTTAAAAAGGGCCATCATCACAATGTTAGGGTTTTCTATTTTCTTATTTAATTTTTTTTTGTTATATTTATAATGGATTGTGCAGAAATATGTTTTCCAAAAAATTAGAAAATTATGTAAACTGTTGAAAGATAAGCTTATTTTCGGCATGAGTTTGTATTTTATTTACAATTTTTATAATTAGATTCAAATAGGGATGAGATTGTGGGCTCAAATTTTAACAAGATGTTACCTGTGTATTACAACTCACAAGATGAATAGTGGATAGCTCTAGCATTTCTTAGTTCTATATTAACTTTAAAGCCTTTGAAGCTAGCAACCATAATATGTAGCAACATCATATACCACTTAGACAAACAAAATGTCCTCACACCATACCAACATGGCTTTAGGAAATATAGATCATGTAAAACACAACTAATAGGACTAATTGATGATTTTTCTAAAGGTTCAGACAAATAGATGCTATCTTACTAGATTTTTCTAAGGCTTTTGACAAAGTTCACCACCATAGTTTGCTTAAAAAATTAAATATATTGGCATTAATGCATCAGTGGATTAAAGATTTTCTGATAGGGGAGAACAAACTGTAATAATAAATGGCTCTAAATCAACACCGATAACAGTAAACTCAGGTGTACCTCAAGGAACAGTTGGGTCCACTACTATTTTTAATTTACATAAATGATTTACCAAATTGCATTAGTTCAGGAACAAAAGTCAGATTATTTGCAGACGATTGCATAATATATAGAACAATAAAAACAACACAAGACACAGATATTTTACAAAGAGAATTAGATGAATTACAGAAATGGGAATCAAATTGGAGCATGTCTTTCCAGCCAGAAAAATGTCAGTTGTTAAGAGTAACAAAAAAACTAAAACAAATTAATTCCACTTATCTTATTCATGGCAAACCAGTAACACAGACTAAAAACGCAAAATACCTAGGTGTTATAATAAATGAAAAACTGTCATGGAAAGCACATATTGATGAAACTATAAAAAAATCAAACAAAGCATTAGGATTTATTAAAAGAAATTTCTAGAAAATCAAATAAGAACATAAAACTAAAATGTTATTTAACTTTGGTTAGGCCAATAATAGAATATGCATTCTCCATTTGGGACCCCTCAACTCAAGAAAACATTAAGAAACTGGAACAGACACAAAATAGAGCAGTGAGATTCATAACAAATGAATATTCACATTTGACTAGAGTAACACCTATAGTAAAATCACTAAATTTAGAAAGCCTTCAGGACAGAAGACTCAAAAGTAAAGTAGCAATTATACATAAAACACTGAACCATAATCTTCAAATAGAAAAACAAAATTTAATAAAATACTCTGAAAGACAAAGGCACATTCCTCATCCCATATGCTAGGACAAATTTGTACAAATACTCCTTCTTCCCTAGTGCTATTAGAGCATGGAATGGGTTGCTTGAGCTAGCCAGGAAAACCAGTGACTTGGCAGCATTTAAGTCATTGGTTAATATGCATAACTAAATGCATGACGCGTAGGACGTAATCATCTTCTTTTTTGAAGTAACGTCTGTATTATATAAGAAGAAGAAGAACCATAAATGGTGCCCCATATGTCACAATAAGCTACATAGCTATACAATTTAAAAAATAATATAGCATCACTAACCAAAAAAAAAAAGTCTTTCTGTGTCGCAGATATGTTATTCACAATTTTAATTTAAGTTTTAATCAATTTGCAAACATCATCATAAGACTTAAGACAAGTAATTTGATATTTATATAAGTATAAGTTTTGTAAAAATGTTAAATTATTCTATATGAATTTTAGCTTTAACGTTTTTTTTTAATTAACATTTAGGCTACATATTAATTTATTAACATGCAAAGATAAGCTATAATCTAAAATGAGTATTACTAGTAGATCTATAAGGCTACATAGTTTGTTTATCAAATCATAAACCTATTACTTAACACATGCAAAAACTAAAGACAAAAGATACCCTCCAATTACAGCAACAGAGTAAGAATTTAAACCTAGAAAAAGAGGATTCGGTTTTTATTTTAGAAGCAAGCTAACTCTTATTTGTCTGTACAGGTAATAGTTTGCCAGTTAATTTTTAAGACAATTTTTTATTTGTTTTGTTTCAATGCACCTCTTTTTCATCTCTACATCCCCCTTGATCTTAGAATACTTAGATCTATATGCCTAACGCCAGTAACGCCCCCCCCCCTTTTTCCAAATTTCACAAAATCTAATAAAAAATCTAGCCTGCACATCTCTAGTCACTCTAGATCTAGATTAGATTAGATCTATTATCTATAATTTAGTATAATTATATCTTCCCTAGTGCTATTAGAGCATGGAATGGGTTGCCTGAGCTAGCCAGAAAAACCAGTGACTTGGCAGAATTTAAGTCATTGGTTAATATGCATGACTAAATGCATGACGCGTAGGACGTAATCATCTTCTTTTTTGAAGTAACGTCTGTATTATATAAGATAAGATAAGATAAGATATTAGAAGATCTGGTATTACAGTTCAATCAGGAAAAAAATTACTTCACGGCATTGATCGAATGCAACATTTTTAAGATCTAGGTTTTCCACGTCAAATGTCGCACTCTTCACAGATTTCTGAGATTTCTCTGCATTGACAGTAGTCTCAGTAGATTTTATCTCCGTTTTCTGTTTCTCAACAAGTCGTTACAAGTGACTGAAGTATCGTCAAACTTTTGGATTTAAAAGATCTAGAGCTACCTCCAGTCCAAACAGATGATAGAAGCATTAAATGCAAGATTGAAACACAGATCCAATAAGTCATTTATTATTTTTCGTATTGTAATAAATCTAGATGTCTCAATCAGTCATATATTTTTAATTTTAAGCTTAGCGGCGGTCTTCTTAGTTATAACCATTGTTAATATGGTACTTCCGGCCTTTTTTGTAACGCTTCAAAACCCTGTTTCTCTTTAAAATAATAAAGTTAGAACCAGGCTAGATCTGTAAATATCAAGGCCTATTCAAATTGACTTAAAAATAAATCTTTAACTGTTTGTAGATTTTAATACATATTTAAGAAAATGTAAAGAAAAAAAAATTTAGAACTAGATCTAGATGTTATAATAAATATTAGGTCTAATAATGAATACATTTTTTTTTTCTGGGTTAACACATTTAAACAACACTTTCTATTCGTTATCTGGCCAATGAAACCTGTGATTTGGATTTTCGTACCTATATTGATATTTTAATGAATTCTTCTTCGTTCTTATTAAAAGTATATAATAAGGCATGTCTTCGAGTCTTATCTTATATGATACAGACGTTACTTCAAAAAAGAAGATGATTACGTCCTACGCGTCATGCATATTAACCAATGACCTAAATTATGCCAATTCACTGGTTTTCCTGGCTAGCTCAGGCAACCCATTCCATGCTCTACCAGAGCGAGGGAAGAAAGAGCTTTTGTACACTCCGAAGATGGATGAGGAATGCAGAATTCCCCGTGGCTATGCAGCCCTAGCTGCGACCTACACATTTTCCCACATCTAGCGCAGGCATACCCATTGTCCTCCGGTGGTCGATTTAGTAGGCCTACTATGTACTATAGTAAACCTAGATCACCCAGAGTTTTTATTTTATTGTATTGTGGAAACAAATTGGCGTATCCCTGATTTAAACAGTGGGGAAGAGTTTATGAGTTTCTTTTGTTCAGTGTGCCGCGACTTTGATTTACAAAAATGCTTTTTTGAAAAGATAAATTCCCCAGATTTTGTGAAGCTTAGAGTAATATGCTACATCTGAAGAGTCTTAAATATACGCGGTTGCAAAAAGAATTTTCATGAAGGCTCTTTCTTAATATAAGCGGTTGCAAACATGTTGAGTTTTCTAGAAGACTCTTTCTGACCTGCAAATATTTTCAGGTGTCAATACTGGTCAAACAACTAAACATTGCTTACATTGATACCCTATTGACCTGACCTATTCTTCTAAGTACAATAGGTCTCACTATATCAGTTACGTAGAATTGAATTCGAGTGTCGTTTATATGTCATTAAATTAATAAAAAGAGTTTTAAAAAAAAGCCAGATATTTTCTTATTGTAAGCCTATGCCCTCCGGACGGAGGATATCTTAGTTCGATAATGACCACTTTGTCATCCAGGGGGCTGAGGGCTTTGCACTGGGGTTTTATGCCTCCTCATGTGGCTATGTGAGCCCGGAATGTTCGGCCGCACACTGGGCAGGTTATTCCAGGTGGAGCTAGTGTCGTTTTCCTTTGCGTTCTTCTCTGGCGTTTTTCTTCTGCCAGCGTTGTTCTCTTTTCCTCAGCAACCTGTGCGCCAGTTTTCACAGCGCGACGCCATGATGCTCTGTCATGTGCCTCTGTCTCCCAGGTGCCCGGGTCTATGCTGAACGCCTTAAGAGAAGCTTAGAGGGTGTCCCTGAAGCGCTTTATCTCTTATGATGTGTATGAACTACTTTCTGACTGTACCACTTTAGAAACTGCTGTAACTTCGCTAAAAGAACTATATGTCAAACAAAACAATAAAATTTGCGCTCGAGGTCTTCAATCCAATTGTAAACAGGAAACGGGACAGAGTGTAGTGTTCCCGTGCAACAATCCACTACTTTTCAAACGCCACAAGCACAACAAGCCAATACATTTCAAATGCCACAAGCACAAACCACTACTTTTCAAACACCACAAGCACAACAATCCACTACTTTTCAAACACCACAAGCACAAACCACTACTTTTCAAACACCACAAGCACAAACCACTACTTTTCAAACACCACAAGCACAATAATCCACTACTTTTCAAACACCACAAGCACAACAATCCACTACTTTTCAAACACCACAAGCACAACAATCCACTACTTTTCAAACACCACAAGCACAAACTACTACTTTTAAAATGCCACAAGCACAAATCATTACTTTTCAAACACCACAAGCACAAACCACTACTTTTCAAACACCACAAGCACAATAATCCACTACTTTTCAAACACCACAAGCACAAACCACTACTTTTCAAACACCAGAAAGCACAACAATCTACTATTTTTCAAACACCACAAGCACAAACCACTACTTTTCAAACATCACAAGCACAACAGTCCACTACTTTTCAAACACCACAAGCACAAACTACTACTTTTAAAATGCCACAAGCACAAATCATTACTTTTCAAACACCACAAGCACAAACGACTACTTTTCAAACACCACAAGCACAATAATCCACTACTTTTCAAACACCACAAGCACAAACTACTACTTTTCAAACACCACAAGCACAACAAACCACTACTTTTCAAACACCATAAGCACAACAATCTACTACTTTTCAAACACCACAAGCACAACAATCCACTACTTTTCAAACACCACAAGCACAAACCTTTACTTTTCAAACACCACAAGCACAACAATCTACTACTTTTCAAACACCACAAGAGCAAGCAACTTTTTTCAAACACTACAAGTACAATAATCCACTACTTTTAAAACACGACAAACTTAACAAGCCACTACAAGCGATTTATCGCTATCCCACCGCACCTCCTGTATGAGGTAAACATTAATTTATTTGGAGTTTGGCTTCTGAACTGGGGGTTCCGGGTTCGAATCCTGGTGAAGATAGGGAATTTTTTTTCAGGATTTTGGGCGCCTCTGAGTCCACCCATCTTTAATGGGTACTTGACATTAGTATGCCGCAAATCAGATGACAGTGTTGGGTAAGTTGGTTTATTTTACTGCCCTCCTCATACTGTAGATCTAAGATCGTTTTAATATAATCTTGTGAATGGCGGTCTCAAGGAATGCGTATCTTTCTTGTTTAGGGACGCAGGTTTGGGACTTTGTTGTAGTCATGCCTGATTAACAGTGGTTTGGTTTGGTATGGTCTGTGCAACCATGACATTGGGTTGTGGGAATTTTCGCTTCGCTCTGCTGTAGAGAACAAGATTGATTCAGCACCAGTTACCATAGCTGCAGCTCAAGGCAAGTGCTACTTTTGTAGATGTGTTATAGCAGCAAATGTTACGCTAAAGAAGCAATCTGTAATAAATTAGGCAAAAAGGGACACTACAAAATAAAACTACAAATTAAAACTTTTTACAGTTTACAGACCCAGCTCTGATTCATCAGCGTATACAATAATAGCCGCCTCTTCGTTTTTACTATCTCGTGCTGTAGTGAAAATACTACGATACGATACGAAACGATATTTCAAGAATTACTTTTCTGCTAGATTTAGAACCTTTCACTCATCAAAACTTTTATCTATCGCCAACCACGAACCTAACAGGTTATAGTCACGCCAAGTTAATGCTGACATTAACAGTAAAGTCTCCGCTTATTAAGACTTCAAACTACACATAGCTGACAGCCTCTGTGATTATGTGATATTAGGCTACGACTTCCTTGAACAACATGAGAGTGAATAGATCACTTATCAGGGGTCTAAACCAACAATGGTCTTAAATGGCGTGACAAAATATGGTTAATGACTGTCAGTACTAAATCCAGATTTATTCTGCAAATGACACTCTATTCATCAATTTATAGATTTCCAGACTTTTTAACGAAGCGTTAAAAGATGAACTAGAAAAGACGGTTGTTACTAATGCAGACCACAAAAAACTTCTCTGGAGGTTGAAACAGATGCATCGAATTTCGCTATATCCGCTATCAGTGTTTCCCAACTTTTTGTCTCGTAGACCTCTTTTTTTTCAGTTTTCGATAGGCTTAGCTAAGCAAACGTTCGTAATTTGCTCCCCCTAACATTTCAGCGGTGACCCTGAATAGCTCCTTTGAAGAATCAGAGGTTTCGATTTTTTTGTCGAGTATGACTAGCTTTTGCGTCTCTAATCATACGTTTAACCTTGTTTTTTTTCTAAGATGTAGAATTGTCGATTTATCGTCAGACCTTTCTTTTGAAATGTACGTTCGGCACGTCGGCGAATAAGTTTGGCAGTTTGTATGTCTTCAGGCACGTGCCTGGCTATCCTGCAACGTTTTCAAGCAAGACTTGCCGAGTACGTCTGTGTCTCTATCTAATGAAGTTACATTGCTTTAGTTTTAATGACATTAATTTCTATTCTTATTTAATTTGTCAAACGTTTGGTAATGTACATGAAAATACATTTATGAAATATTAATTTCCGACATTTTACAATAATTATTTGTTGAATCAGAGGATGAAACTGATCAGCGGATGAAACGACCAGCGAAAGAAATGACCGAGGGATGAAGTTACAGGAGATGAAATGACCGGGAACCGTTGAGAAATCTTCTTACGTCTCTAGACATCAATTGGCTCCTGGTAACACTAAGACTTCGCCGGGTGTCTCCCAACACTCAGTGGCTTCTAGGGGTGACATGGAGACATCTGCAGAGAACATGGTTCCAACTGCTTTAAGAGCAGAGAAAAACACCATTGAAAATGGACAAGAATCACTTGCCAGAGATACGCCCTTACAGCACTCGAATGATCTCAGAAGTAGAGAGAAAAAAGCGAAACGACGGGTGACTATTGTGTATATATGTTTCTTGTTGTGTGTTGTGAACTGATATGTACTGGTGAGTCACTTTTAGAAGAGAACATTATAGAGCCTTTAACAATGTATACATGTTATAGAGACATCCGGTGAGGTACTTTTGGTGGACCTACTGGCCCATATGGGTACCGGCCCACCGGGAATTCGACCGATTACCCATTCAGCTAGTCCGCCCCTGCTCTATTGAACCTAGACCTGTCGTTATAGACGGCCTCAACACTGACCTGCAATGTCACAACCTCTGGGCGGTACAGCTGGTTGGAAATAGGCGCCTGTTCCCCCCCCCCTCTATGTTTTATAGATATATGACTTCTGTTGTATGGAATATTTCTAACATCTAACAATTGGCAGTCACACACACTATTGTAGAAGACGATCTCACCAATGACTGTTAAATTATATTTGCAGACGACCTGGTTCTGATCATTTTGTGTCTGGTTACGTAGCGATACATTTCGCAGAGCTGGTTGGTCTAAACTGATGAAACAGAGTGTACCTCGAGGCAGTTTCCCAGGATGTGAGCAGTGTGACGTTGTCGATGCGCGGGAAGCCAGTAGTCCAGGTGAAGAACTGCTGTGGTTCAGGACAAAGGTTGACCTTCTGTCGTGGGGCGTGGCTATCAAATGTTATGTGTTCATTCCAGACCGCGAGATGGACCTTTCCTGACATATCTGAGACATATCTGAGAATCAAGAATTTTTTTATTTTCTTTTAAGCCAATACATGTAACAATTTAGACAGTTGTACAATTTGATTACTAAAGGAATTTCCCACGATAAACTAAACAATATCAAGAATGCAAAATAAAACTGTAATTTTAACAAATAAAAACAAGAATTAAGGTATAAGAAAGTAACAGACAACAAGCTTTATTACATTCAAAAGTATATTTATAAAAATAGATCCATTTTCCTCTCATATTTACCATATTTATGTTTGTAATATTATCACAGCGCTTTGAGCTTATATTATGTTTGTTGATAGCACTCTATAAATTAAATTCAGAGTTTTCTTTCTCCTAGGTGGGTAGCCATAAACTAGAAGGTATAGAAAATGCTAATTTGATTGTTAAGACATTATTGAAGCATAACATTGTTATGCCATGATGTTTGTGTGATAAGCTATTGAGACATAAAGTTGAGGCATACATTTTAGCTGTTGAGTTACAAAATAGAGACATACATTTTAGGCATGAAATTAATGAGCTTTGAAAACACAAGTCTTAAAGCAATATACGTATCAGTTAATAAGAATAGGTTTCTTCTAGTAGAATTTATGTTACACGAACAGTAGAAAAAAAACACTATAACTTTATTAAGGCAGAGAGAGTTAAAACATATGAGTATATAAGCTTGTTTGCTAGAGACATGCGTAGACAGGTCATATGCTAGCTGAGCACGACCCCCTTTTCCAAAGTAAAAAGGTTCAAACAACGATCCGTTTCCTATCTCTGTGGGTTGTTCTCAACATTACTGTTTACTTTCTGCTTTCTTTTGAGGGATGCACAAAATATAGTTCAGATCTAGAAAAAAATGTTTTCTTTTCAAGCGCGCGAAACGAACAATGTTGTGCAGGAGGAGAGACGTTTCATTTAAAACTAGTGTGTGTATTGCAGGAGTGGAGGGTGTGTTATTATGTAGTCAGACGATAAAACTACAACTGATGGGCTTAAGAATTGTTTGTGTTAATCGATATAAGGGTACTTCAACCGTAGCGCAGCGCATATTTCTGCTCAATGTAAATATAAAGTGTATATCTATGCAAAAAAAAAAAAAACACCTAAAAAAAGTTATTATTATAAATTTAGGTTTCTTTCTTTAATACAATTTAAGCATTCCGACATCCCCCCCCCCCTGTGGGAGACTACATCACCAAGTTCCCATCTGACTAGGGGGATTAACAAAAGTATGTATTTTTATTAAATTAATAGATCTATTTCGTATGCAAATATAATCTCAATGCTTACTAAGAAAATAATTATAACAATATTGTTATTATTTTATGTTTCGATTTTACTTTTATTTATAATAAAAATGTCCTTTTATTTACTTTTTAATTTTACTACTTTAGAAAGAGAGTACTTGCCTGTCATATACTTTCTTGTGTAGCTCAGGTCTTGCATAATCCTACATTTGGAAATGTCTTGAAACTAAACTTTTCCCTATTAAGAGTCTTTACCAAGAAGGATCTTGTTCCCTGACACCCCTGAAGAACGATATGTTGATAGTGACATGTGAGTTGGGGCTCTTTTCCATTCCCGCTAGTGGAACGGACTTGGTTCTTAGGCATACCATCGTGGGTTCTGCATCGCTTTTTTATTGGCCTAATTGTCTCCACTAACGACGGCTTCCAACCAAGCACCATGTAGCATTTGATAGGGTAAGCTTTGTTATAAATATTTTTTTAGCGGCCCCCGAAAGGGGAAAAGACGCTATTAGTTTTGTGCGAAATGTCTGTCCGTCTGTCTCTCTGACCGACTGTCCATCTGTCCGTCCGTCCCGTTTAGATCTCGTAAACTAGAAAAGATATTGAAAATCCGACATCACAATATTTTAGACCATTCAAAGTTCTGATGCAACGGCTACTTTTTTTTCTGAAAGCATAAAAATCTAATTTTTAAAATCAGTTATGCAAGCAGTTTTGTAATAAGAAAAAGCTAATTAGTATGCATCATAATTTAGACCTAATTTAAAACAAATAGTAATCTTGTAAACATCATTTCCTTGAACTTTTTGATTAATTATACATAATGGAGCAGTTATCGTTTAAAATCACACTGGAACTGACTGGATTTTTTCCTATCAACATTTTGCTTTATACGCTTGGCTTCCGAACCTTGGGATCCGGGTTTAAATCCTGGTGAAGACTGGGATTTTTTTTTCGCAATCTTTGGGCGCCTCTGAGTCCATCAATGGGTGCCCAGACTTTAGTTGGGGAAAAGTAAAGGCGGTTGGTTGTTGTGTTGGCCCCATGACACCCTAGTAAGCCGTAGGCTAGTTAAAAAGATGAGCTTTAAATCATCTGCCCTATAGACCATTCGGTTTGAAATGGGAACTTTACTTTACTATGCTTTATTATCACTATTTAGTTGGTCATTTGTTTTTAAAGGAGTTGAACCATTGACAAACAGTGAAAGTCTAAAGCTTCGTCCATTATAAGTTTCTATTGTGCTAGAAACAGAAAAGATGAGAAAAGTTGATTTAATGTCGCTAGAAAGGGCACGAAAATTATCGTTTAGATTTTTAAAAACAAAAAATAGTTTAACAGCGCTTCCTTTAGTTTGTACACCGGATACACCAAAAAACTGGCTATGTAAATTTTTTTCTGCCATGAATGAAAATATTTACTAGATTAAAAAAAATGGAATTAAGAGAACGAAACAAACAAAACATTTTAATGTTTTCCCCAACACACAACACGCACGAAAGTTAATCGTTGCGATACAGCCACGTGATTATTTGGGAAATCAATGGCTAACTCCATAAGAAATGGTTGCTATTCTAAAATCTGAAAGCAGACCGTAACTTATCTCTCATACCTGATTGCTAAAAATATGAATGGGCCTCTAATGCCCTAGATTAAATTACTTGCCAATAGATACATTTTAGCATATTTAATATTTTTGCAGATGTAAAGCGAATGAGAGAAAAAATAAAAGTTTAGGAATAGATGAATTTTTATTCATCACTTTGATAGAAGACCAGCTTTCCAGGACTGACATTTACAACAAATAATGAACAAACATTTGTCATACCAATGGTAAATAAAAAAAAATGGAGGCCTTGAGAAGGATCAGCCCGACACGATTTTTCTACAACTTTACTCCCAATTTAAAAATTTTGACAAAAAAGTTTGGCAATAACAATCTAAGTAAAGTAAATAAACGATTCACAGATGATCTAAACAAATGTATAGGACAAAAAAATACAATTGAAAAAATTGCTAAGACCAACATTTGCTTGATTTGCAAGTTTAGTAAGTTGTTTTTTTACTCATATGCGTAACATGTCTGCTCAACGCCAATCTACTGTATCTGTAAAAGAATCTTGTCTTCAAATTATTGTCTACTATGGAACACCTATAAAAATGATGCAAAGCTTTGATGTAATGGATGAAAATTCAAAGGCAATTTTAGTTGCCCGGAAACCAAAAAGCGCAAATTCAAGTAACACTCAAATGATGGAACTTCTTCATGTAAGAAAATTAAAATCTTTTGATGGAACACAGTTTTGTCTCATGCAAAATATCCTAAATCACATGAGAGATGGATTAGTTTTTAGTTGTTTAAACAACACTATTGTTTTGGAGAACAAAACTGATATGGACATTTTACTTCAAGAAGAAACCTTGTACAACACTATTGAAAGTCAAAAAAAAGTTGAACCATCTGCTAGTGCTATCATTTTTAACTTTAACCAGTTTAGAAAAAGCTTAAGTAATTATAGAGAAAAAATGTTAACTAAGCCACCATCCACAGAATCAAACTTAGTTTTGCTTGCGAATCATGAAAGAAAATATGACCTATGTCCAATCAAAATAACGGTGTGAAGTAGTGACGCAGAGCGTAGAGTTAACATAAATGATATTTACAAAATTACTATTCGTTTTATATTAGGTCTAAATTATGATGCATACTAATTAGCTTTTTCTTATTACAAAACTGCTTGCATAACTGATTTTAAAAATTAGATTTTTCGATTTCAGAAAAAAAAAGTAGCCGTTGCATCAGAACTTTGAATGGTCTAAAATAATGTGATGTCGGATTTTCAATATCTTTTCTAGTTTACTAGATCTAAACGGGACGGACGGACAGATGGACAGTCGGACAGAGGGACAGACGGACAGACATTTCGCACAAAACTAATAGCGTCTTTTCCCCTTTCGGGGGCCGCTCAAAAAGTATTTATAACAAAGCTTACCCTATCAAATGCTACATGGTGCTTGGAAGCCGTCGTTAGTGGAGACAATTAGGCCAATAAAAAGCGATGCAGAACCCACGATGGTATGCCTAAGAACCAAGTCCATTCCACTAGCGGGAATGGAAAAGAGCCCCAACTCACATGTCACTATCAACATATCGTTCTTCAGGGGTGTCATTTTATGGCGAACTCCTGCACAGTAGATGAGGTACAGACAACTAATATGGAGGAGTTTCCCACGGTGATCGACGCTAACCCAAGCGCCTTTAGTTAAAGGTAATCGGAAATGAAGATGCAACAAATTATTAGTATTATTATTTTCAACTTTTATTTTTAGAATATTTCTTTTTTACTTTTGACATCAGTTGTCGAGCTGTTCACTTCCTTGAAATCTTAGGCTTTTGCCTCTTTTGTGGGATTTCTTTGCCTCTTTTGTGGGATTTCTTTGCCTCTTTTGTGGGATTTCTTTGCCTCTTTTGTGGGATTTCTTTGCCTCTTTTGTGGGATTTCTTTGCCTCTTTTGTGGGATTTCTTTGCCTTATTTGTGGGATTTCTTTGCATCTTTTGTGGGATTTCTTAGCCTCTTTTGTGGGATTTCTTTGCCTTATTTGTGGGATTTCTTAGCCTCTTTTGTGGGATTTCTTTGCCTTATTTGTGGGATTTCTTTGCCTCTTTTTGGGCTTACATTTTATGAATTTTGTTATCAACTTAATGCATTTACTAAAAATACAGTTAAATCATCAAAATTAATAATGAAATGAAAAATCAATTCAAAAAATTCCATAGTAACGATCTGTATTCCATAGCATTCTTATGATAAGTGTGTGTGTGTGTGTGTGTGAGAGAGAGAGAGAGAGAGAGAGAGAAAGAGAGAGAGAAATTAGAAAAATTAAATTCTGGTTTTTGTAACGTAAAATTATTATAAACAAAAAGTCAAGGGTAAATAGCTACTAATAATCAATTCAGTACATTTACAAATGTTTTACATGGCTAGATTATATTTCATAAGATCTAGACTAAAATTTGTAGATTAAATGGTCTAAGAGAAAACAAGTTCAGTCAAAGAAATGTGATAGCAAACTCACAGATCTTTGTTTATAGACAAGCATGTCAAAGTCAGACCCTTACTTTGGCAACGCATGTCCATTAATTCCAGGCTAGAGGGGAAATGTTTTGGTGTTACATCCTTTTGGAGTGATAGGCATCTTTCTTCTCAGCAAGACACCGAGAACAACTACACGATCTCACAAGAAGTGGTAATAATCAAGGGAACAAACCAAATACATTTTTCGAAATATTTTTTAGAACCGTGGCTGTCTTTCTTGTTATTTCTCAAACAACTACTTATTTGAATATTAAATGTCAAGGTCTTAACAGTAAAGATACATATTCCCTAACATTAAAAGGATGTAGAGCTCATTTTTACGAAGCGGAAATTAGGAAATTGATTAATTAATTTTTTAACAGTATAATATAGATCTCTAATAATATGTCCTGTGCTGCACAAGAAACAACATTTAGATGAAAGGATCAAGACGAAGGCGGAAAGGTGGCCTCCATTAGGTTATTACGTTGGTGTCATGTGTAATCAGTGGCTGCTTCTCAAGTGTCTCTGATTTGTCTTTTCATTGTCGTCATTTATTCATCTGTTCTTGAATCAGTTTCCTGGGTGTGGCAGTCTGTCCCACTGAACATAGTGGCCGTTCAACAGAGCATCAGCACCCTTATTCATCCAAAAACCAACGTGACCATGCTGAGATTCACTTCATGGATGACGTCCTGAGTATCAGCAATCGACACACACACCTAACGATAATCACTTGTTAGGATTTTGGGGGCTTTTATTAGTGAAAGCTTATGAGCTTACTAAAGTGTATGGACCTAGCGCGAAGCGGGGAAGGCTGTCGTTGATCTGCATTCAGGTTGCTGGTGAAAGGGCTGGTATAATTAGTAGAAAGACTCATGAAATGTAGAAGCCTGTTATGTGTTTGTCCTGGTAAATAAAAACATTTATTTATTTACTGTAGAACCTCGTTGAGTTGCCTGCCTTAGATTCTTCACATCAAGAAAATTGAAGCTATTTCTTTTAAGCTTTAGGTACACAAAAATCCTGCTGGCGCATATGGATCTTTTCTTCTTATGTGCTAACTGGCTTGCAACAGTGATCTGCATTACCTCGCTTTGTGTCAGGTGGCTGGCGTCAGCGACTACCGTCTTGAAGTTGAAGCAGTGGTCACATCATCTCAAGAACAGACTGGTCAACTGGAGAATAAGAAAGAGGCACCCCAGGGTACAGTAGAGGTGGCTTTGTGTGGAACACGTTCCCAGAGGTTTGTGTCTTAAGCGGATCAACATCCACTTGAACTTGCAAACTTATAAGGCTTTGTTGTGAGCTTTTCGGGACGAAAAGTTATAAGTAGTGGTTTAAATTTTGAAACAAACTTTTTCAACAGGATCTGAATTACATACACAAATATAATAAAAATAACAAACATCGTGTTCTAAGCCTTGTAGTACTCTAAGCATTGTTCTGTTAAAGAAACTAGGAGTGTTTAAACCTAAGGGAAGATAGTGTGCATTGGGTGCTTTGAACGCTGTGTACTTCTAACTACTCTCTTCTAATGGCACCTGCCAGTAACCTTTCGTTAGGTCTAATTTACTGAAATATTTATCTTTCCTTTGGTGTGATAAACAGTTCCTCTTGATCTGGTATCACTTCTGCATCAGTCACAAAATTAGTCACATGCTGATATTGCATGTGATAAGGAAGACACGGAGAGGCAGGATTAAAAACGTCTCTATGATAGAAACACTGCCAAAAATAACGTTTTCCAACAGGAAATGGTTTGCCTGAATCAGCCAGGAAAACCAGTGACTTAGCAGATTAACATGCATGACTAGATTGACACATTAAATGCGTAGTACAAAAGTTCTTTTATCTTCTGTAATATATAAGATAAGATAATCATGATCTCCTATTGTTTACAAGCTTACTTACTTACTTTTATATAGGCTTATAAGAAGTAGATGAAATTATAGCTTTTATATAGCGTTACTTTCATGGTAATAGCATGCTCGGAGCTCAGTAAACACAACATTGCTCGAGTCGGGTGTCGAACCTCGAGCCACCTCAATAGGTAACCAAGACAAGCCAAGCTCATGCGTACTTAGCCTCTTGACCACGCTTCCCAATTAAAAATAAGGAGAGAGAGAGAGACAGAAAAAAAAAAGTATTGGTCTGTCGGTTAAGGCTGTATCTATCGCCTCTCCCTAGGTCCTTCTGGTGGTACCGACCATCCTTTTTTATTTTATATTTTCTCATGATTTAATTTCAAATTGTAACACATATTATAGAAATGGACTCAAATATCAATAAGTAGCTAACATTATAAAGATTTTAACTAATTCAACTATGATTTCTGGTTAAAAATGCACCCCCCCCCCAACTCAAAGGATTAGGGTTGGGCGGAAGGGGGGGGGGACCGGATTGAGAAAATGGAAACGACATAATATTACAATGAGAAAACATTTACTAAAAAAGAGAGGTTTCAGAGAGGTAGAGAGGAGAGAGAGAGAGAGAGAGAGAGAGAGAGAGAGAAGAAAGGAAAGAAACAAAGGGAAAGAAAAAGAGTGAGAGAAGAGTAAGAGGAGATCAATTCATACAAAAATAAAATTTGCAAAAAAAAAAAGTTAATTAAAGATCTAAAAACAACATAAAATCGAGAACGAAGATCTTGTTATAACCCTGTCATGCACACCGCCATCTGGGCTGTTGCAGAAGGTGCGCGCTATTAGTGACTAGACTGAGAAGGATGTTAGCATTACAGAGGGGGCTATGCTCAAGGCAGAAATTGTTATTTTGAGTTTATATAGTCCTGTGACTAAACATCTGCATCAACGAGAGGAGGTAGGATTTCCTATAACCAATGCAAAGCTACTTTATTTACGAGCTTGATTTCAATCATTGAAAACCTGAACTGAAATGGAGGTACGCATGGCATCATCACAACAATCACAGTACTAGAATAGAACTCGTATTACTTATAAACGCGATAGTGCCTCAATTTTGCTGCTAGTTTCAATAATTTCCAAACTTCTACGCACTCAACTTCCAACATTTCCTACCCACGAAGAAAGTATACTTAGAAACTAAGACTAGAAATTGAAAACTATGTTGTATAGGTTGTATTTTTCTACACTACCTCAAGTCAGGACTTCAGCAAAGGTGGGCTGAGGGGGGGGGGGAAGGTGAACCCTGAAATAAAAAACAGCTCTAACGATTTTCTAAGACAGTTAACAGTCGATGTATAATATCGATGATAAAAGAGTTACTAGCTCGTTGGCCACATGTCCAGTAGTGTAACTAGGGTCAGTGTCATCCGGTGCGGTTAGCTCAGTTTGCCACCCCCCCCCCCCCCCGCAGTTTACATACATTCATTTAAATAATTGTAAGATGATTGTTGATGTTATTTACACATTTCTTTTTTTTTGTAATTTAAAACGTCGCATTCATTAAAATTCTGAAATGGACTACACATGTTTTCTTTGTTAGGCTTTAAAGACTGTAAAATGTTCAAGTAATGAAACTATAGTGTTCGTTTCGCCACCCTCACACCTCCATAGTAAGCAAGGTCCGGGGGGGGGTGCCTTAAGCACACTCTGCGTGGTCCGCTTTTTTCCTGCACTTTTTAGCTTCAGAAACTCAATTTCCTGGCAATTACCATGCTCTTTTATCCACTAAGAATATAGTCTGTCAAAAAAATTAATTTCAGAATAGGTAGCACGGGTCGATACCATAGCGTGAAAAACACTCAAGACAGTGCAGTCAGTGTTGGGGTCTTGATCGTCCTCATTTCATCCTATTGTGCTGTTAGACCTCTTGTAATAATTGAACAGTTCATTTTGTTTTGCCACAAATCACTAGTGCTACAAAGACAGTCTATTTTACACGGTCCACTGGTGGTACTAAACGCTATGAAGCCGAGTCCTTCACAGCTCAGCCACTGCGATCATAATTAGTCCTTTATTTTCTATGAATCAATTCAATAACGATTTCTCGTTTTCTTTTGGTTCCTCACTTTGATTATTGTTCCATCTCAATTTAGCTTCGAGGATGTAAACAATAGAGACTCAAGATTAATTAAACTTTTCAATTTGACCTAAAATGCAATGGTGATTTTGAGAGTCGCGTGGATCATAATATATCAGAAGGAAACATAACTCATCTGAATAACTTAAGCAATGCTCATCTGACAAAAAAAAAACGTACTTAAATATAGCTCAAAATTTGTATCACATTTTCAGTCGGACAGGTATTTTGAAAATCCTAGGATTATATCGCTGTTTAGTATGAAAAGTTTTATTAAGATATTCCATCCAGTAGTGGAATTGATAGAGTTGGCAGAGGGCCGACTTAACTTAATTGGAGCACATAGGTGAAGCGAATATGGAGGCGCTGGGCAATGTGAATTGTGCCGCTCCAAATGAAATAGTAAAACGAAACGATGTTATGAATATTTGTAAGCTTTAATTCCAATTCAGAATTACAAATTCTGATAATCTTATCTTCTTATCTTATATAATACAGACGTTACTTCAAAAAAGAAGATGATTACATCCTACGACCGACTAAAACAGTATAGACAATAAAATAATTCAAAACAAAGATGTAGACAAATCAAAAGAGAAGTGATCAAAGTAGATATCATTTAGTCCAGCTTCCTATGGGTGTATGTGAATAAGTGTACATCTGTTAGTATTACTTATATATATATTTTGGTTGAAGGAAATAGCAGGGAAAAAAATGGTGGAGGAACTTTTTAAAGGAAAGTTGATTGGGACAAAAACAAAGGAAAGAAAAACAAACTGATTTGTTTTTACTATTTTCTCAGAACTAATGTCAAAGATTTATTTAAATACCTGTTTCACTACAGCTTATGTACCTCCGGGTCGATGGGTAAACAATGACACGCATTGAAAGAGAATGAAAGAGAGAGAGAGAAGACAGAAGAGAAAGAAAGAACTAAGAGAGAGATTAAGAAAGAGAGTGTACGAAGAGAGATCGAGATATATATAGAGAGAGAAGAGAGAGAGAGATACAAGCTAGAAACAATAGATAGCATATCTCTTATGTAAAATTATATATAGAGAAAATAAAAGATAATTAAATTTTTACAATCACTATTTTATATAAAAAAATAATTTTTATAAGGAAAAATACAGCTTAGTATTATGAAATATATACATGTAAGCTTTGTTTATTGACAAACTTGTCAGTCACATTCTATGGCAACGCATGTCTCGTTTAGTTCCAGACACGGAGAAAGGTGTTTTAATGTAACATTCGCCTGGAGTGACAGCCATCTTTCTTCTCCTCTTGACACCTACATTACAACAGTAGTGCTAGGATCTCTCGTGACATCGGTAGTCGTGAAGGGAACAAAATTTTTAGAAATATGGTTGTCTCTCTTGTTTTTCTAAAATGTATTTATTTGAGTATTAAAAATCAAAGTCTTAAACAGTAAAAATACTTGTTCTTAATCAGTTAATCATAATTATAGTTTTAATATAGTGCTAATTTCATGCTTATATCATGCTTAGAGCGCTAAGGTCCAATCTCATTTGTGGACCAGTGGCGGGGGGGGGGGGCGGGGTTAATATAGGAGAGAAGTTTTTCCGTGCTGCCATTAGGCTCTCAGTGAACACAACTCTGCCCAAGTCAGGTATCGAACCTCAAGACCCATTCATAGGTAGCCAAGCGTCTCAGTTTTTTTTATAGGATTTTTAAAAGTAAATATACCAAAAACAGACTAAACTCTTATTTATGCTTTTGTGTTTTGTTTTTCTGCAGAAGTTAATCAATAATTCAATAATTCAATAACTCTATCTTCATCGATCAGCTCCAATGATCTGCTCCAATGATCTGCTCATTTTGCTGCGATATCACATGCAACATTCCAGTATATCACTTAGCAAGCAACTTTCAAACATATATGAAACTGACATAATCTGTCTATAGTATTTTACTACATTATAACCGTTTGTCTCATTACTAAAGCTAACAAGGGCAATAAAATGCACTTCGACGAACTGATGAAAATGTTAGGGGAATTCGGGCGTTACCAGAAGATCAGGTTTTTCATGGTCTGCATGTTCTCTGTTGTATCCGCCTGGCACGCTCTGAACATGGTCTTCATCGGGGCCGCCCCTGCTTTCCACTGCAAAACGTCCGAGTTCAACCTCTCGGGCACGCCGCTGGAGAACGTAACGGCGGAAGACAGGCTTATGATGTTTCTGCCGGAAGGCTCTTCCTGCTATCAGTATGATGTGGAGGTGGTGCTGTCGGGCTACAGAAGCGGCTACAAAGGAAACCTGAGTGAGCATTCGATGGCTAACAGCTCAAAGAGAGTTGTGTCCTGCCAGGATGGATACGAATTCTCTAAAGCGGATTACGCGGAGACAATAACATCTGAGGTAATTAGTAGTATCTCTCTCTCTCTCTTTTTTTCTCTCTTTCAGAAACTAGAATAGCTCTTCCCCAACCCCCATGAGGCTTCAACTGTATAATCAAGTTGAAAAATTTATTAGCAAATAGAAATTTAGAAAATCGATAAGAACTAACGGATTATTTATAAAAATTGAAGATTCTTCTGATCTTGAAAACGTCTGTGTCCGACCGGATGATGATGAGAGAGAGAGATGAGGGAGAGGTGAGAGAGAGATGAGAGAGATGAGAGAGAGATGAGAGAGATAAGAGAGAGATGAGAGAGATGAGAGAGAGATGAGGGAGAGGTGAGAGAGATGAGAGAGATGAGAGAGATGAGAGAAAGAGATGAAAGAGATGAGAGATAACAGATGAGAGAGATGAGAGAGATGAGTGAGACAGATGAAGGAGAGTTGAGAGAGATGAGAGAGATGAGAGAGAGATGAGAGAGAGAGATAAGGGAGAGATGAGAGAGAGATGAGAGAGATGAGAGAGATGAGAGAGAGATGAGAGAGATGAGAGAGATGAGAGAGAGATAAGAGAGATGAGAGAGATGAGAGAGAGGTGAGAGAGATGAGAGAGATGAGAGAGAGATGAGAGAGATGAGAGAGATGAGAGAGAGATGAGAGAGAGAGATGAGAGAGAGATGAGAGAGATGGATGAGAGAGAGATGAGAGAGAGAGATAGATGAGAGAGAGATTAGAGAGCGAGAGAGATGAGAGAGAGAGAAATGAGAGAGAGAGTGAGAGATAGAGAGAGATAGAGAGAGATGAGAGAGATGAGAGAGATGAGAGAGAGATGAGAGAGAGATGAGAGAGAGATGAGAGAGATGAGAGAGAGATGAGGGAGAGATGAGAGAGAGATGAGAGAGATGAGAGAGATGAGAGAGATGAGAAAGATGAGAGAGAGAGATGAGGGAGAGGTGAGAGAGAGGTGAGAGAGAGATGAGATAGAGATGAGAGAGATGAGAGAGAGATAAGAGAGAGAGATGAGAGAGATGAGAGAGAGATGAGAGAGAGATGAGAGAGATGAGAGAGAGAGTGAGAGATAGAGAGAGATGAGAGAGATGAGAGAGATAAGAGAGAGATGAGAGAGAGAGATGAGAGAGATTAGAGAGAAAGATGAGAGAGAGATGAGAGATAGAGAGAGAGATGAGAGAGAGAGTGAGAGATAGAGAGAGATGAGAGAGATGAGAGAGATGAGAGAGATGAGAGATGAGAGAGAGATTAGAGAGATGAGAGAGAAGAGAGAGAGAAGAGAGATGAGAGAAAGATGAGAGAGATGAGAGAGACAGATGAAGGAGAGGTGAGAGAGATGAGAGAGATGAGAGAGAGATGAGAGAGAGATGAGAGAGATGAGAGAGAGATGAGAGAGATGAGAGAGATGAGAGAGATGAGAGAGATGAGAGAGATGAGAGAGAGAGGTGAGAGAGATGAGAGAGATGAGAGAGAGATGAGAGAGATGAGAGAGATGAGAGAGAGAGAGATGAGAGAGAGATGAGAGATAGAGAGAGAGAGATGAGAGAGAGAGTGAGAGATAGAGAGAGATGAGAGAGATGAGAGAGATGAGAGAGAGATGAGAGATGAGAGAGAGATTAGAGAGATGAGAGAGAAGAGAGAGAGAAGAGAGATGAGAGAAAGATGAGAGAGATGAGAGAGACAGATGAAGGAGAGGTGAGAAAGATGAGAGAGATGAGAGAGAGATGAGAGAGAGATAAGAGAGATGAGAGAGAGATGAGAGATATGAGAGAGATGAGAGAGATGAGAGAGATGAGAGAGATGAGAGAGAGAGGTGAGAGAGATGAGAGAGATGAGATAGAGATGAGAGAGATGAGAGAGATGAGAGAAAGGTGAGAGAGATGAGAGAGATGAGAGAGAGATGAGAGAGATGAGAGAGATGAAAGAGAGATGAGAGAGAGAGATGAGAAAGAGATGAGAGAGATGGATGAGAGAGATGAGAGAGAGAGATGAGAGAGAGATTAGAGAGCGAGAGAGATGAGAGAGAGATGAGAGAGAGTGAGAGATAGAGAGAGATGAGAGAGATGAGAGAGATGAGAGAGAGATGAGAGAGATGAGAGAGAGATGAGAGAGATGAGAGAGAGAGATAAGGGAGAGATGAGAGAGAGATGAGAGAGATGAGAGAGATGAGAGAGAGATGAGAGAGATGAGAGAGAGAGATGAGGGAAAGGTGAGAGAGAGGTGAGAGAGAGATTAGATAGAGATGAGAGAGATGAGAGAGAGATAAGAGAGAGAGATGAGAGAGATGAGAGAGAGATGAGAGAGATGAGAGAGATGAGAGAGATGAGAGAGAGATGAGAGAGAGATGAGAGAGATGGATGAGAGAGATGGATGAGAGAGAGATAAGAGAGAGAGATGAGAGAGATGAGAGAGAGATGAGAGAGATGGATGAGAGAGAGATGAGAGAGATGAGAGAGATGAGAGAGAGATGAGAGAGATGAGAGAGAGAGATGAGAGAGAGATGAGAGAGAGAGATGAGAGAGAGAGAGAGATGAGAGAGATTAGAGAGAGAGATGAGAGAGAGATGAGAGATAGAGAGAGAGAGATGAGAGAGAGAGTGAGAGATAGAGAGAGATGAGAGAGATGAGAGAGAGATGAGAGAGATGATAGAGAGAGTTGAGAGAGAGATGAGAGAGATGGATGAGAGAGAGATGATAGAGAGAGAGAGATGAGTGAGAGATTAGAGAGAGAGAGATGAGAGAGAGATGAGAGAGAGAGAGAGATGTGAGAGAGATGAGAGAGAGAGTGAGAGATAGTGAGAGATGTTTAAACTGACATCTTCAACCACTTATAATGGAAGCTTAGATGCATGGTCTTAACACTATTTGTTTCTAAGATTTAAAAAATAATCCTTTAAGCTCTGATTCTAACAGTTAATATATAACATAAACTTCTAGTGGTGTAGTAAAAAAATATAAAAAATGTTAAGGTAACATGTGTAGACCTTGGGATTTTTTTTTTAGGGGGGGGGGCAGATGATCTGTTTTTATGGCTGATGGTTAACGAGAATATCATGTGGCCAGCAGAAGGACCAACCGCCCTTACTTCCCAAACGTATATCAGGTACCCCATTAGAGTTGGGTGGATTCGAACTCTGTCACCCACCATTCGGCAGCAAAGAGTTTTACCACTCAGCCACAATGACCCGTAAAAAAAAAACAACAACTAACGGAACAATAGGAGCTGGGAATATATGGTACTTGCACATTTTTACATGACTTCAATATTTACTTACCGAAATGATTGAACCAAACATTAACTAATTAAATAATAGAATTTTATATTAGAACTCTCGTTCTTGTTCACATTACATGTACTGAGATAAATGAGATGTGCTGATATATACTAAGATAAACGAGATTAACTGATATGTACTGAGATAAACGAGATGTACTGATATGTATTGAGATAAATGAGATGTACTGATATGTAAGATAAATGAGATGTACTGATATGTACTGAGATAAATGAGATATACAGATATGTACTGCGATAAATGAGATGTGCTGATATATACTAAGATAAACGAGATGTACTGATATGTACTGAGATAAATGAGATATACAGATATGTATTGAGATAAACGAGATGTACTGATATGTACTGAGATAAATGAGATGTACTGATATATATATACTGAGATAAACGAGAAGTACTGATATATACTTAGATAAATGAGATTTACTGATGTACTGAGATAAACGAGAAGTACTTATATGTACTGAGATAAATAAGATGTACTGATATATACTAAGATAAATTAGAAGTACTGATATATACTGAGATAAATGAGATGTACTGATATGTACTGGGGTGTTGATGCAAGCCTTACTTAGTTTGAAAAAGAGGCTCGCTTTAAGCTCATTTTATTGTTAAAAGTGCAGATTGCAAAAAATACAAAATCAGATCGTATTAAATAATATAATTTTTTTCATTAATAGTTTTCATTGGTGTGTGGAGAAAAATTCTGGATTCGAACCTCAAAGTCTGTCTTCTTTGCTGGAAGATTGTCCGGCGCTGCTATTTTTGGTCAGCTTTCAGACAGGTCCGTTATACCAACTCACAAGCTTTAATACGTCACTGAAAACCTAAAACTTACATAATATAGCTATTTGTGTTTAAGAATGTATTTAAAAATGTGGGTCTGTGTAAATATGTACTACATTATGTATATACAATACCTTTCCGTAACAGCCTGCCTTAAGAGCCAAAGATATACTCATTTGAATCGAGTTAAGTAAATCGTATAAACGGAACTTATTCAAGATAGCTTAATATAGTTACTATCTTTAAGCATAGCAAAATATGTGAATTAGTTTCATCTGCAGATAGCATTATTGATTTCAATAAAACAAATTACAAATACTGAATAGCTAGTTTAATTTAACTTAATTATCTAGTCATTATAAATAACGTTGGTTGTGTGAACTCTATTGCTGAGAAATTTGTTTTGTTATAGAAAATGTGACTTCAATCTTTCAGATTTGGTCGGAGGCCTATGTTCTTTATAGGCTGCCTGCTGCTTCTTATAGCTGGAACAGTGGCGTCCTTCGCCCCTAATATGTCCGTATTCTTGCCGATGTATTTCTGCCAGGGCGCCGCTCATACTGGGGCGTTTCTTGTGACGTACACTTTATGTAAGAAAAAAAAAAACAGACACAAACGAATAGAACAGTGATTGGACAGACTGCAAGAGATATGTAGAATGACGAATTAACAAAATGCCTAGATAGATAGATAGATAGATAGATAGATAGATAGATAAATAGATAGACAGACAGACTGACAGATTGACAGAATGAATAACTGACAGACACACAGAAAGATAGATAAATAGATAGATAGATAAATAGATAGATAGATAGATAGATAGATAGATAGATAGATAGATAGATAGATAGATAGACAAAAAGACAGACAAACAGACAGAAATAGATAGATAGATAGATAGATAGATAGATAGATAGATAGATAGATAGACGAAAAGACAGACAAACAGACAGACAGACAGACGTAGATAGATATATATATATATAGATAGATAGATAGATAGATAGATAGATAGATAGATAGATAGACAAACAGACAGACAAACAGACAGACAGTCAGACATATCTTGATAGATAGATAGATAGATAGATAGATAGATAAATAGATAGACGAAAAGACAGACAAACAGACAGACAGACGTAGATAGATAGATAGATAGATAGATAGATAGATAGATAGATAGATAGATAGATAGATAGATAACTGTAAGAAAATCACCCACATATGACGGCCTATATATGAAGCACTGTAAATATTGCATAATTTTTCACTTTTGAAGATAACACGTGAATTATTTTTTTAAAAATGTAAAACAAATTGTTTCATTAACCAATGAGTTAGTCGGAAATAATTCATTTTGTTTTAAATAGAAAAAAAACAGATTAGTAATGGAAAGACATATTATCAGTATTTCGTCAAAAGTTTTACGGGAAACAGGGTGTAAACTTTTAACTCGTTCCAGTAGCCGTGATTATATTTTAACTCGACTAAATATTAAATCTAAAACAAAAATCGTAAAGGTTAGGTCACAAGATGTATTTGCATGTTTTATGTTGCAGCCACAGAACTGGTTGGCCCAATGTACAGGGTGTTTGTGGGTTTCGTGATTCAGGGCTTCTACAGTATCGGCTTCATGACACTTGCAGGCATGGCTTACTTGATTCGTGAGTGGCGATACCTGGAAATAGCCATCACATTCCCTGTCATTCTTTTTAGCCTGTATTGGTGGTAAGAATCGATCATGTAGTTTTATTTGCTAGTGTGACTCAATACTATAGTTTTATTATCTATAATCTAGTGTACTTTGGTGTTATTACTTGATAGATTGGTGGTAGGACTTAAATTTATAATATATGCATCTGTGTCCTGTCCTAGTTTACTTTGTATTGGAGGTTAGTATCAATCTCACATCTGACACCATTCATCATCATTATCATCACTCCTTTGCGTTCCTCATGGAACATAGGGCTTCGACCAAAAAAAACACGCCACTCTCCACGGTCTCTTGCTAGTTTTTTTATGGTTTCCCAGCTCTTCCCGGTCTTCTCTGCTTCTTCATGTACACTGCGTCGCCATGATGTTTTTGGTCTTCCTCTGTGTCTTGTTCCCTGGGGGTTCCACTCTAAGGCTAGCCTAGCTCTGTTGCTGGTATCTTTTCTAAGGGTGTGACCAATCCATCTCCAGTTCCTCTCCAAGTTCTGCACTTCTATATTTTTCTGTCTACTTGAAACCTTCCTGTAGTACTATTGGCTGCATTGGTAATCTTTATCTTTAACTTGTATCTCCTTTAAATTGTAAAATATTTATAACAAAGTTTAAGTACCAGATATTTGTGTGTTTTGTTTTGAATTTGTTTCTGGGCAGGTTTTTACCTGAGTCCATACAATGGCTTCTCTCACATGGAAAGGATATTGAAGCAGAGAAGGTCATTACCCGAGCCGCCAAAGAAAACGGCGTGGAGATTGACAAGAACATCTTCAAGTCGCTAAAAGAAGATTCAGCGGTAGCCTCCACGCGGAACTATTACTTCATTGATTGTGTCAACACGTGGAAAATGGCCAAGCTCTCTTTTAATATTTGGTTTAACAGGTACGTACATACTCAACATATTGTAGGATTTGTAGCCCTTTTTCCTTATTTGGTCCCTGTGTCGGAGTGGTAGAACACTTGGTTTCTCATACGATCAGTTTCAATTAGACTTGAATTTTAAGCTTAATGTTTTTAGGACGCCCCTGAATCCACCCCCCAAACGTTAATGGGGAAGTAAAGGTTGCTGGCAGTTGTGCTGGCCACATGAGGTCCTCGTAGACCTCGTCGGTCATAGAAACAGATTCCCTCATTGACCGTAAGACTTGGAAGGTGAAACTAATGCTCTTGCTGTTATTTAAGTCTCTACAATGATAATACTAATGTAGGTTATATGTTTATATAACCTCTATGTTATGTTATGCCCACACCATAGCTACGCCACTGATAATAGAGTTTGTTCAAAACGTCTTATGTCAGATTGACATCATGATTCTATCATGAGAGATTTGCAATACGTAAAGACAATGCATTTTAGCCTTCTTCTTGTCATAAACATTGTGGAAACACAAACTCTAAATGGGCCCCCAAAGTGGTCCACCCAAGCAGGTAAAAAGGATGGATTGCAATATATGTAGATAGTGCGCGATATGAAAATCTACTTTCAAAATTTTTGTTTTAAATTATCTCCACCTTATATGCATACTAAAAATGTTTTTTCTCTTTAAAAAAGTAAACATTTTTTGTGTCATTATAATTGTTAGTATAACAGAATTTACTTAACTTAGCAATACCAATGTAATAAAAAAATGTGTTAACTATATGGCATACGGTTATCTCCCCTAAGAGCCTCCCGTGTGTGTTACTATGAATAGTGGATAGTTGTAAAAATGGTGTATTTTTATGAAAAAACTGCTTGCATAAGTGATATAAAAAATTAGATTTTTCGAATTCAGAAAAGAAAACAGAAGCCGTTGCATCAGAAGTTTTAATGATCTTAAATATTATGACGTCGTATTTTCACTATCTTTTCTAGTTTACGAGATCTAAACGGGACGGACTGGCGGACAGACATTCAGCACAAAACTAGTAGCGTCTCTTCCCCTTTCGGGGGCCTCTAAAAACATTATCATGTCTTTGTCTTCCAGACTTATCAACTCTCTAGTCTACTATGGACTATCACTTAACACAGAGAATCTGGCAGGTACATATAAATTATACTAAATATATAATAACATATTAAATTGCTCAACCCAATAATACAAACTAATACTTATAGCTTTTATATATAGCACTACTTTCATGCTTACGGCATGCACAGAGCGCTATGGTCCAAATCTCATTTGTGGACCAGTGGGAGGTATCTAAGAGAAGGCTTTCCGTGCTGTTTCTAGGCGTTCAGCAAACACAACTCTGCTCGAGTCGGGTGTCGAACCTCAACCCCCATTAATATGCAGTGAAGCCAAGTTAAAGCGTGCTTAGCCTCTTGACCACGCTTCCCACAAGACACAATGCACATTTCTTGTTCCATATGACAAAAATAATTTATAAGTGTTCCCTCCTCTCTTTATTAACCCTTGTCTCATTAGAGCATAGAGCATGTTGGCTGACATTAACACATAACACATAAATGTATATATCTTATGCCTTGAGGGAACGCCTGGAGTTCTTAGAATAAATACAACAAACACTTTGTATGTCCATCAATATTATTACAAAGCACAAACTTTGCACAACTATCCATTGTTCCTAACAAACATAAATATATAACAAAAATTAACAAAATGATTAATTAATTAGTGGTAATTAATTTTTGTTTTATATAGAATATAAAAAAAAAACATTTTACAGCTTTCTAAATGTGCAGTTCTTTCCCTTATTTAAGCTTTGCTTTTATTTTAAGTATTTTTTTTTTTTATATCTCGCTTGCTGAAACTTGAAATATCGAGGAATGTGCATTTTCCAATCAGTATGGGAAAAAGGGAAAGGGGGGGGGGTAATATTTATGCTTTAATGAAAGACCACTCAGGCTTACAAACCTACAATATCCAACCTTAGTTTCCTCCCTTTAATGAATGTCTATTGTGGCTTTACAAGATGGAGAATGTAGAATGCAGGCTTCGCTACTTTTCAATGCAATAACCTCTGTGAATCGTAAAGGAAGATAGATGTCGTTTAAACATATATAAACTTTCCAAGCAGTTTGATTCGAATTTGAATCCAAAAATTTTCAATTCTAGAAAGTACCCAGGGGCGGACTGGCTATATGGGCAAACGGGCAAATGCCCGGTGGGTCGGTACCAAATGTTCGCGACCAAAGAAAAAAAAATTCTATGCAGACAACTTAAAATAAAAAGTGACAGCAGCAAGACACAAAGGCCCGAAGAATATCCTCCCCCCCCCCCAAAAAAAAAATAAAAAAAATAAATATACACTATACACTGTACGTATTATCATTTGCAAAACTTTAGACCGTACTTTCCGCTGTGCACGAACGGCATGGACTGCTTTGATGCCTTCGAGGTCGTGTTTGGCCTCATCATTTTGTTGGTCGGCATGGGCTTATTTGATGGCACTCCCATTGTTTTTTTTGCTCATTCCCTCCCCGTCTTTAAATGGTTCCAATGAAATTAAACCAAAAAGAGGGATGAGAGTGGTTAAGTTAGCAAACATTGATATAACACAGCAAAAAAAAAAAAAAAAACAAGGCGTGACAATTAGCTCTTTAACAATACTTAATAGAAATTAACTTAAACACATACACACAGCCGCAAAATTGCAAACCTCCCAACGTATTCACAGCTCAATATGGGTATAAAGCTCTACTTTCTGCGATTTGAAAAGAAAAAGTAAATTTCTTGTTGTTTATTTTTAATACCATAGATCTAAAAACATTACAATTACAAAAAAAATTTTTAATTTTAAAATTAATCTAGATCCAAAACAATTTTTATACTATTATAATTACAGGCAAACTTATGCTTAGTATAAAGTCATTAATGATGAAAATTATTACAATAATTACAATAATTTATATAGCGCTGTCACATCCGATATTTAATGAAAGGAGATTTATATTTTAAATAATGGGTCATAGTATATTCGTATACAAATCGAATTTTTGAGAATGTACTAGGAGGAAGCAAGAGCTTTTCACATTAAGTAAGTGCCTCTCTAACCGTTCTGCTCTCTTTTATCTTTTAATGGAATGGGTTGCCTGAGTCAGCCAGGAAAACCAATGATTTAGCATATTTTCAGTCATGCATGACTAGATTGACACATGAAATGCGTAAGACGTAACAATCTTATTTTTTTGAAGAAACGTCTGTAATCTATAAGTAATACCAAAAAGCTTCAAACTCATTAGCCTGCTATTGTATTGTTTATAGTTTTCAGACTACATACATGTATAAACAGAATACATTATGTAATCCTATGAATGTATACATCCAGTTTTCGATGTCTTATCAAACTTTATATATTTTGTAGAGAATTAGGCTTACACCTATAATATAACACATGGGCGTAACCGGGAGGGGAGGGTCTTCAAACCAGGTACCATAAGAGCTAGATGGGCTCAGGGACGCCCAAAACATGTCAAAATTAAAAATCGCAGTGACCCCTCTGTTCGGAAACCAAGTGCTTTACCAGTCAATCACTGCACCTCTTTTTCATATAATCTATCTATTCCATGTAATCTTACTTTTCTATATAATCTATCTATTCAATGTAACCTTACTTTTCCATATAATCGATCTATTCAATGTAATCTTACTTTTGCATATAGTATATTCAATGTAACCTTACTTTTCCATATAATCTATCTATTCAATGTAATCTTACTTTTTCATATAATCTATCTATTCAATGTTACTTACTTTTCCATATAACCTATCTATTTAATGTAATCTTACTTTTCCATATAATCTATCTATTCAATGTAATCTTACTTTTCCATATAATATATTCAATGTAACCTTACTTTTCCATATAATCTATCTATTCAATGTAATCTTACCTTTTCTTTATAATCTATCTATTCAATGTAATCTTGCTTTTCCATATAATCTATCTTTTCAATGTAATCTTACTTTTCCACATAATCTATCTATTCAATGTAATCTTACTTTTCCATATAATCTATCTATTCAATGTAATCTTACTTTTCCAATGTTTTTTTTCTTCTATATAACCTTTCTATTTCATATAGGAAGCCCTTATCTAAATTTTTTTATTGCTGGGGCTGTTGAGATACCGGCCTATGCTCTTTGCATACTTCTGCTGAACAGAGTTGGGCGCAGGTGGCCACTAATTCTCTCTATGTACATGGGAGGCATCGCTTGCATTCTATCCGAATGTATACCCAGCAACAGAGGTAAGTATCAGAAAACTAGTTCTTCTGTTGCTCCTATTATCGAATCAATCTATGCTATACTAAACATTTCAAGCCTACTGCCTCAAACAATGACATAAAAAGGGAAACGCATGATACAAACATGAAATCGGTTCCATTGTAAAAAAATTATATTTAGTATTGCTCACGAAGGAGTCATTCAAGGTATTTCAAATTTGACACGTTAAAATACAATGCGCCTACAGCGGTTGAGCTGTCTACTAGCAGTTTTGTGCTGCAGGTCAGTGATCGTCAACTACATGGGGGTCTTTTAAATATCAGGCCCGATGTAAAAAAAAGTCTGTGACGTCTCAAGGCCTTGGGCAATTTAATGTATGCTCCACATATGCTAAGCTGCTGTTCTTATTCTTGTCTGCTAGCCAGAAGGCAGGAAACCGATGGGTTCGGATCTGGCTTGTAAAGGGAAAGTACTTAAGTACTCTCCATATTCCAGCTTCAACGGCGTGAATTTATATGTTACCTAACAATAAAAGTTTCTTTAACTATTCGTTCATGATCTTAATATTCAAAAGTCCGTATCTGCAAGACTAACAGGAGCGTAGCTAGGGATTTTTAATAGTTTGGGGGGGGGGGCTTGACCTCTTTGAGAGCCCCTGCATTTTTAGTAATTTTTTATGTGAAAAAACACTTATTTGACCAGACAGACAGAGAACGTAAGGGGGGATTTTTCAATTCCCCCCTCCCCACCCCACCCTAGCTACGCCACTGAAGGCTAATATAATTTTACCTGTTGAAAGAGCTTACACTATGCATTATATGTTCTTATCAACATATTATTAGGATAGATTTTAGGGTGTAACCTATCCATGTCAATTCTGCACATTATACTTTGTTATATTTTAGATACCTCCACTGTAAAAATTATCCTGGCTATGGTTGGGAAGTTTGGCATCACAGCGTCGTATGCCATTATTTATTTGATGGCAGCTGAACTGTTTCCTACTGTTGTTAGGTTAGTTTAATAAATCCAAATTGTTAGAATAGCCAAATAGCCAGTTTGAAACCTTAGAAAGATTTAAGGGACACAATTGATGTTTCACTGTAAGAACGTAGTTAGAAAGATTATCTCCCTTAATCGTTCTTGCGTACATATATCTAAAGCCTAAATTAAATGAAAAGTAATTTAAAATATTAAGATATTAGTTATTAACTTTTTTGACATGAATCTTGTAATTGAAACTATAAGATTAAATGTGTAATATATTTTTTTATTAATTTAAAAAAAAAATGTTTCCTCCATTGTCTTATAATCTACAGGAGTATTGGCATGGGCGTAGCTTCAATGTCAACTAGTATCGGCGGTATATTGGCCACCATTTTCTTGGACCTTCAGGTTATATCCAAATCTCTACCCTTGATGGTTTTTGGTTCGCTGTCTGTTGTAGCAGGCTCCTTGGCGTTTCTGTTACCAGAACCTGCGGGCAAACCTCTGCCCCAGACTCCAGACGATGTCGATGGAGGGAAGTCTTGGTAAGTTGCTCTTCTATGTCAAACATCAGACTTTATTACATTGAATCTAATTGGCGAAGACATTAGAAGACGTTAATGAGTATCGCAGACATAAGCAATGCCAGAAGTTGGTCGATTTAGAAACCATGGAATACGAAATCTAAATAGAACAAATTTCATTTTTTATAAGTTACAAATGTGTAATTATCATTCGTAAACTTTGTAAAGTCACGTGAGTCCTTCATTTTGAAAGTTATAATACACGTCCCTATTTGAAAAAGAAATGTCTGGTCGCACATACTTTGTAAATTACATAGTCACATACTAATAATAAATGCCATATCCAAATGTTAACAAGGAATATTAATTACCAGTAACTTTGAAATATTAACTTCAGCATAAAATGTCAACAGTAAATATAACCAAAAAAATTTGAATATTAAATGTCGTATGCACATGTCAAAAGTAAACATCATATAGAAACATGAACATTGGACATAATTCTCATTACTTAGAGTATATCAACTGACTTCATCTAAATGTCTGGTCAAAATCTTTTACACGTTAGTTAGGCCACTTCTCATTCTCGGATCAAGTTAAAAAAATTGCAATATTATTCACCTTGAATGACAACAAATAATCATCTAGCTGTTATTAATACATTTTATTTAATGTGTAAAATGTGCTAAGCAAACGGAGGATAAGTCTTTGAATAATGAGAGTTGTCAGATGTGGCAACGATTAAACGCCCCGCTGCCCACGCCAAACCGCAACAAATAACCTATATGACCTTCCATGTAGTTGGTTAAATTTTAACTCAAAAAAAAATCTATATGCAATCACTATCAATAAAACCTTTTAAGTTTCATATCCGAAAAAAAAATTATCTAAATTTAAAAAAAAATGTTTTTCAGTATCAACGTTGTGGTCTGTAGAAAGAAGAGGAGTCTCAAACTGGACACAGAACTACAGGACAAACCAGCTCTTTGACATTTCAAAGGAACACTTTAGCTTTAGAACGTTTTGATTCTCGATTGGTGCAATTGACATCTACGAAGTTGACTGGATCAAGTCACCACGCTGGATCCATCAAAGAACGTCCATAACTAGGATTGGCTGCCGTTTCGTTCTGCTCTTTTCTGGGATGTAGCTGGTCTTCCAGTTTATCTCTTTTAGGATACCCATCTACTGACAGATCAGATTATTTTGGTATGGTCGTATGTTTTACAGACAAGATTCTTTTCACCTGAATGCCTTCCACACCATCATCAGCAACGGGAACTCTATGCTTCCATATTGTACAGTTCCACTTCCAGTGTTTAGAGATAGCCCGAATTCCTGCATAAAATCTAGACCAAGGATAAATCGTCGACTACATTTGTGATCAGAAAATCTCTGAACCCGGTTGACCGTAGCAGTCGACGAATGACGCACAACCTTGGGATATCAAGTTACATTTCCTCCGTGTATAACCTGGAGTGTTACAATCCCAGCACGAACAGTCTTTCTATTATGTCTTGATGTCTGATAAGGTTGCCGTTCATTTAAAGCCTTCTTCACCATTCTTCGAATCAGCCGCGGGAGATCCTCCTCTTCCGCCACATTTAACGTCCGACAATAGTGTATGGTCCTCGCTAAAGCTGCGGCCGTTTCGTAGGACAGGGCATAGATGAGGGCTTCGTTGATTTTCCGTTTTCCACTTATTCGGATGGCCTTCTTAAGTTCCGAATCTCGCCCTCCATCTGTGACCAGAACATCAAAAAAATTCATGTAAGTAAGACAGGCCAGACGCTGTAAGTCTCGTCTTAGTTCTTGCAATGATGCAAATATGAAAGAAAAAGGAATCGTGTACACAAAAAAAAATTAAAGTCAAAGAGCGCTTTAGATACAGTGTCAAGTTCAGTCTTATTACATTTTTTTAATTTCGCACGCAGGCGACCACAACCATCGCGGCGGCCCTGGACCTTTGTTTCTGTGGCCTACGGTTTACGAGTGTGTCATGAGGCCAGCACAAAGACCAACCACCTTTACTTTCCCCAATGTCAAGTACCCATTAAAGCTGGGTGAGCAAAGAGGCACCCGAAATTAAAAATCTCAGTTCTCACCAGGATTTGAGCACCAGACCCCGGTAAGGACGCCAAGCGCTTTACCTGCTCGCCACAGCGCCTCATATTTAGGTTCTATATAAGTTCGTTATTTTTTTTTACATGTTTCGGATGTAGCCCAAGACGGACGGTAGTAGCGTGAAGGGTATGAACCAGGGCACGGCCGAACTTGAGCGAGTGGAGGCCCATACACTTTTTCGTTACCTATAAGAATATGCCACTTAATTATAAGTAAACATCTAAAAAAACATACCAAATTTTAGAAAAAAGAAATATAGTACCTGTAATCGAACAAAAATATGATAAATATATATTGGATAAAATGTTTAAGTTTCAGAGTTGTGGAATTTTAGAAATTTTAAAATAGATCTTGGGAAGGCCTTCGTCTTGTTAACTCCCCTGAGCAATAGCCTCGCGGCTGCCTTCCTTTGAAATCCTGCTCTGTATACGAGACAATCGAGGAGACGGAACGACAGCCCAGCGCGCATACCTCATAACCCAGCAGCCATACATTTGATATTTTGTGTGTGTTAAATTTGTTTATAATAATTAAGTATTATTTCTTCTTTTTTATAGGCCTACTATTGACATATAATATAATCACGCGACAGCTTATCTTACTTTGTAAAATTAATTCGGCGTATCTTATTGGCAGCATTACACGTTCTTTGTCATGGACACATTTGAAAAGAATTAATATTACAAAGATAATATTCGTTAAGCTTGACAATTCTCTTCCATCGACATACAAAATTGAGGTCTATTCTTAATTATTCCTCATATACGTCTAATTAATACATGATTGGATTCCGCAAACCCCCAGACTGATACACAGACCAACCCAAAGTGGATCTCTGTTACGCATTACTAGTTAAATGTAACTAAAGAGAGAGAACTATGATTATTTTATCGGGTATACAGGAAGATGTCATTCGTGAAGTATAGCTGGTCCTCGTTTAAATAGAATTTATTATTGAATAGACCATTATGACATTAATTTAGGGTTTTCAATCATTCTTATCATTCTATGGCGCTAATTTGTAAAACAATACTAGCTAACAATTTCCTATTCAGGCTGTAGGGTAGGATTACACCTGAAGAAATAGAGCAAGGAGATTCAATTCATATAGAGTTAGACCAAAATAAAAATAAACAACCAAGTATATTACAATACTGGTGAAACACATCTGTAGAACGGTGACAGGACACAAAATAAATATGAGAGTCAAGTTTCTCAGCATTTAATTATTCAAGCCAAAAAAAAAGGGCTAGGAATTACTTCTTTCTTTTCTTAGGATGTCTTGTTGATAAGAAGAGCAGCTCTCACCGAGCCAATGGCCAGTCTATCTCTCCGTTGTGCGCTGACCAGCGAAAATGATCTTGAGTAACTTTGAGTACTGAAGATGTTCAACTCCACAATGTCAAGGACTCTAAATTGACCCCCATCAATGCTGCCACTCTGAATAGAACACAAAGTGCTGAGATACTTTGTTGTTTGCTTTTTCTTTTTGAATGCAGTAGCCTGTAATTCTAAAATACACAATTATACCCGGTTGATTTTATAAACTTGAAGATATTATCAAACTTAATTCATACTTTATAATAACTTATAACGTATAATTTATAATAACTTGCTAATTAATCTCAAAGTATAGTTTCTAAATACAATGTTCTTGTTTTCAGATAAGTCTAAATGTACAAAAGGGAGATCATTAGTTGACGTCATTTTTATTTAATTGTGTAACTGATAGACACGATCCCCAGAGTCTAGATCTAGATCTAATTATGGATAATTTATTGACAACAAACTTTACATGCTCTAGGAGTAATCGTAGAAATCACACTAGAACAGGATTCTTTTTTCGCATCAACTCTTTGCTTTATTCGCTTGACTTCCGAACCGGAGTTCCGGGTTCGAATCCTGGTGAAGACTGGATTTTTAATTTCGGGAACTTTGGGCACCTCTGAGTCTACCCAGCTCTAAAGGTTGCCTGACATTAGTTGGGGAAAAGTAAAGGCGGTTGGTTTTTGTGCTGGCCACATGACACCCTAGTTAACCGTAGGCCACAGAAAAATATGGTCCTTACATCATCTGCCTTATTGACCACAAGGTCTGAAAGGGGAACTTTACTTTGCGTATTGCCGCTAGTTAGTTGGCCATTTGTTTTCTAAAAAAAGCTTCGAGCTGTGCCACTGCCATCGAGTGAAAGTGTAAAGCTTCCGCCATGGTGAGTTTATATTGTGCAACAAACAGAAGAGATTAGAAATGTTGTTTTCAGTGTTGATAAACAGAAGAGATTAGAAATGTTGTTTTCAGTGTTGATAAACAAGAGATTAGAGAAGTTGTTTTCAGTGTTGATAAACAGAAGAGATTAGAAATGTTGTTTTCAGTGTTGATAAACAGAAGAGATTAGAAATGTTGTTTTCAGTGTTGATAAACAGAAGAGATTAGAAATGTTGTTTTCAGTGTTGATAAAAAGCGCACAAAAAGTATCAACATTGCTATATTTTGTGCACCGGATACACCAAAAAGCTTGCTTTGTATAGTTTTTTATTCCGGCATATAAGAAAATCACCAATAGATTAAAAAAGAAACGGAAGAAATAAAACGAAACAAAAAAAGTTTTCCTGTCCTCCATACTCTCAAACACAGAACACGCACGAAAGGTCATCGGTGAGAAGCAGCCGCATCATTGTTTGGGAAAAAATCAATGGTCAAGTCCAGAAGAAAAGGCTGCTATTCAGAAATCACGAAGCGTGACCCATATTTCACTTGCGATCAATGTATTGATTCCCTCCACCATAGTTCGATTATCGATTTCTATAAGTAATAGCACATTTCTTTGTGTGAAAATGAAAAAGTGTGAAGAAGTTCGAACGCATTGAAACATTAAGGGAGATAAAAAAAATTACAAAGGGTTGTTGCCCTTGGTGCTACGGACGTGACAAGGCACGAAACTACTCAACAGTCCTTCGACACATCTGATGTCGAGTTTTATTAACACAATTTAATTACAGGTTATTATATACAAACAGCTTAGTCTCCTAGGTCTCTGCACAAGATTTGCCTCCCATTAGCTTGGTACATTCTCTATACCAAAACAAAATAATAATATGATTTGTTTTTATTATTGATTAATGTGTTGTCAACGAACAAGAGCTCATATGCAAAGTTTGATGACGATTGGATGAGTAGAAGTGGTCGAGAACTCAAGTGCGAAAAGTCCAACGTACAAGAAAGATATAGAGTTAATAAAAAAGGTATTTTTTAAAAATTGGCATATACAGTCTAAAAATGACCTCTAATTAATGACATTTACAACCCATTCAATTTACTAATTTCTAGTTCTAAAAATTAAAATTTGTTTTTCTAAATTAAAATAAAAAAAACAACTTTTAAACATTGTCTTATTGGTCAAACCAATAAAAGACCGTGTCTTGGAACTACAATTATTAGTCAGAAGAACTAAACTCACATTTTTAGTCAGAAGTGTCAAGTTAAAATGTGTTGCTTTAAAATTTACCTTTAAACAAGTACGGAAATCTTTTTCTTTTTTTTGGCTGGTGTAGAGGTTGCCTGCTCTTCAGCGCCGGCCCTCCTGCTCTTATGATCGAGAGTAGCTGCGGCCCGCACAGTGACCAACTATATGTTAAAAGTTCATCTTACTGAATTTTGTTCTGGAACTTTCGACCCTTCGATAGCTTGCATCACCGAAGTTCAGTTTTCTTGGCGATCCTCAGTTCGATTACCCCAATTACCACGATTAAGTCGATTAATTTATTTACAAAAATTACATCGAAAATGTTAATGAACTCGATTAATATAACATTACCCCGATAACATCTATTACTGCGATGACCTTGATTGATATGACATCGATTACCCCCAATAGCATCGATTACGTAGGTTTCCTCGATTTCATCGATTATCTTTGCACAAAAGAAATCTCAACGAATACACTTCCACATATTTACATACACACATCGCCATTGAATTCCGATATGTGAAGTGTGACAGAAGGCCTATTGAAATATAGAACTGGTCTTATGTATATAATTCCGCAAGAAGTTTTTTTTTCACTTTCTACGCTCCATGCCCGGGACAAAATATCATTCATGAATAAAAGGTAGCCTGAATTGTATAGGTGAACACGGCGTTAAACGTCGTTCTTTCCTAAAAGAAATATAGACTTCATTATTTTAATTGACATAACAAACGAATATTCACATTTGACTAGAGTAACACCTTTAGTAAAATCACTAAATTTAGAAAGCCTTCAGGACAGAAGACTCAACAGTAAAGTAGCAATTATACATAAAACACTGGACCATAATCTTCAAATATAAAAACAAAATTTAATAAAATACCCAGAAAGACACAAAGATAAAGGCACATTCCTCGTCCCATATGCTAGGACAAATTTGTACAAATACTCCTTCTTCCCAAGTGCTATTAGAGCAAGGAATGGGTTGCCTGATCTAGCCAGGAAAACCAGTGACTTGGCAGAGTTTAAGTCATTGGTTAATATGCATGACTAAATGCATGACGCGTAGGACGTAAGCATCTTCTTTTTTGAAGTAACGTCTGTATTATATAAGATAAGATAAGATAAGAAGACATTTAGTGCTCATAGAGAGAGAGAGAGAGAGAGAGAGATGAGAGAGAGAGAGAGAGAGAGAGAGAGAGAGAGAGAGATGGATGAAATAGAAAGAACACAAACAAAATCAAAAATAAATCCTTAAAAAAAAAAAAAAAAAAAAAAACAAGCTTATCTAAGGGGAAGAACTCCTCTCTTCCAACTATATCTATAAATAATGTACAAGCTATTTCCCTGATTCGATATCAAACGAAATAATTATTTTATCAATAATTAATAAAATGATTGGTAAGTTTGTTTATTCATTCATGTTTTGTTTGCTACACTAAAGAATTGTTTAAAGTATCAACTTGATCGGAGAATGCGTGTGGGAGAAATAGCGTTAACAATTATTGAAGGGGACCAAACCCTAGTAATGTAGTCAGATCTGTGGATAAAGTAAAGTTCCCCTTTCAGACCTAGTTGTCTATAGGGCAGATGGTGTAAGGATCATCTGTTTCTATGGCCTACGGTTAACGAGGGTGTCATGTGGCCAGCACAACGACCAACCGCCTTTACTTTTCCCCAACCAATGCCAGGTACCCTTTAGAGCTGGGTGGACTCAGAGGCGCCCGAAGATATCGAAGTTAAAAATCCCAGTCTTCATCAGGATTCGAACCCCGGACCCCGATCTGTTAATACTGAAGGATTAATCTCCATTGTATTGTTAATATGGATTATTAGTAATTGATTGACCAATAGGTTTATGTTTTATATTAATTCATGTCTTGTCTACGCTAATGAATCATTGTGAAAAGTTTCAATTTGATCTGATAATGGGCGTGAGAGAAATAATGTGTACATCTTTTTTACCTGACAGACAGACAGAGTATAAAAAAGAGAGAAAGAAAGAGAAATACACAGAAAGAGAAAAAACTATCTTATTTAATCTATCTATCTATCTATCTATCTATCTATCTATCTATCTATCTATCTATCTATCTATCTATCTATCTATCTATCGAGCTAACTAGGTAGTTAGCTAATTTATTAGAAAAATATCAATTAAATCGATATTTCTCGACAATCACCCCATTCTCTCTGTCTTTCCTGAGTATAATATATTTCTTAAAGCTATATTTGAAATCATCAGATGCATGGTGGGACACTGACAATGACAACTCTCTATTCACCTTTAAGCTATGGATGTTGTCATTAGTTACGCGCAAGTGTTTTTCTGCTTTGGTGTGACACACTGCTTCATAACAGTGACTCTGTCTTATTCCAGACATCAACTTTAGCTACCCTTAGCAACGTATCACGTCAGTGCTAAAAAGTATAACAAAATGAAGATATTGTGTCTCAGGTTCATAAACTGTATTGTATCATTGAGATTTTATGCACATGCAAGGAAGCGTACAGTTTTGTTTTCTGTTTTTTCTTTAACCTGAGCTAAAGTACTTTCTATAAAATAAACTTTACCTTTAGAACTTGATCTCTATTAGCTAAAACTTCCCCATTCAGAAGTAGGTCAAACTTCGTTGCACAAATTGCTAACCAACTTCACGTTTATTTCTGACAAGAGTGGGTTCAATTCACGCAAATTGAGTTTTTGAAAATTGTGTTTAGTGAATTGATTAGCGCGCGTGCCTCGGTCCCGAGATCGTCTGCAAGAGTAAAAAGAAGATTTATTACATCACATGTCTTTTAGTAAAATCCAGTGGCGTCACTAGTATCGCTATCACCAGGTGCGGCCCGCACCACTTGCATCCGCTCTAGTGACGCCACTGATAATATCTAAATATTTTACTAATAGGATGAAGGGGAGGTACTTCTAACTTTACATTTGGTTATCATGAAATAATTGTTGAAAGTAATTGATTTATATTTAATCGAATGATTTTAACAATTACTTGGCACGAAACATTAGTTAAGGCTAAAACAGGGTGTCCGTGTTGAGTGTTGAGTGTCCCAGGGCTTAACGATGCTTTTCAAATTCAATGCTTATAGAGAAACGTTAGATTGTTGTCATCTCTTTCTCCAAATTTTTCTTTTTTTTTTCTCTCTCCATCTCTCAAATTCTCTACCTCCACTTTATGTATAACAGATTCCATACTCCTATAGATATGCGAGGATTTAAATCATAGAATGTTGTCGATTCCGAAAATTAGGGATGAGTTCAGTGCTTTTTGTAGTTACGAAAATCCTGACCTACATATTTTTTCACATTTGATGCAGACAAAGCCGTTGTCGGTTTAAGTTTTCCCTGCGTCTTCTGCTCCTGTCCTCTACGATAGCTTTCCTCTTGGGCCCAAATGTCTGAGCAACGACCTACATGAGAGATCTTCTTCCCTTTCAGGGGCCATCTCCTGCCGGCTATTTTCTTCTATGCCAGCAAGGACAACATGGCGCATGAGTTGATCTTTATAGCGTTTACCGGGGGGGGGGGGTTAACTTCTGTTAGATAAACACTAAATAGCGTCATTAATGTGCTACTCTATAACCTCTATTGCGAACATTTGACGTGGGTGCCGGGCTACCTCAAAGAAGTTTTAGTTCAGTAAGTACACAACTTATCTGAAGTCAAATTTCAAATTCAACATTTTTAGTCTACATCAGGATTCGAACTCGAGCCTTCTCAGGCACGCGGTGTCAGGGCCGGTCTTAGGTCACTGCAACCTATGCGGTCGCAGTGGGCCCCGCGCTTTCATAGGCCCCGCGCTAATTATAGGTGTTATTATTAAATTGCATAATATACACGAAAAATTCCTGGAAATCTCCTGAATTTATTAAGATCTCCTGAAAACTCATAAAAATCTCCTGAAAAATAGACAAAATTGTCATTTGTGGGCGGCATTTATTGCGGAAAACGCCAATCCTAACGCACGATAAAAGAAAAAAGGCATTGTAAGCTTTCATGTAATAAAATGTAATAATCGGGCGAATTTTTATCTTAATCGGAAGCTACAATACTTTATTTACTTTTATAGTCACTGGCATATAAATATGCCATATGTTGCAAGGTTCGTAATGTAAAGTTAATTTGATCGCAATTTTGTACTTAGTATAAGTCGAATTTTTTTTTTCTAATACAAAATCTTAATTTTCATTTCCACCCAGACTAGGCCCCGCGCAATTAGTTTCGCATAGGGCCCCGCAATTGCTAGGACCGGCCCTGCGCGATGCTATGCCACTCAAGCAGACATGGCAACGTAAATATTTACTTATAAACCATACATCATATGAACATCAAGATGTCAGAAGTCCTAACTCTCGCTGATCGACTATCATTGATTTGCTGTGACACAATCGACAAGGGAGGCCATCGTGAGTGAATAAGATCGAAATTTTTAAGTTATCGATTTCATTCATGAATTCTGTTACGGTTGTCTGCTCTTGGCTTCTATTTAACGTTTCTTTTTGTATACGCCCACTAATAACACACACATACATACAAACAAGCCAACACACATACACCCACACACATATTAACTAAAGAGCATTTCCTATGGCCATTGACCCGTTTCACTTATCCGTAAGTTACCTGTATTAAGTACCAGTAACACACTCATCCCACGGAGATACAGACTTCTTGCATATGTCACTTGGGCGAAATGGTGGTCTGATGACCAGGCAAACATCAGAACTCAGTATTTTGTTTTTACATGTTTGTCCAGCAATCATCTGGACATCGTGAAACATAACCCGGTTATCGATATTCCATATACACAATAGAACGTAATATGAACAACAGTTTTTTAAACCTATTACAATGTATATTGTTATCTGAATGTCTTATGTTACTGGACAGTACCTACCACAAACTGGATATTAGTCGTGCGTGTTCATGGATAAGTTGTGTCCCTTTCTTTTCTTAGAGCTAGAATAACAAAGGTCGTCAATTCAAGGAAGGCAATTTTATCGAGAAAGTCATCTATGTAAGTAGATTAATATATTTGTGTATGTTAATACTAAACTGTCAAGCCGAAGGTTCTTAGTTCCAGTCCTGATGGATGAAAAGAGATTTTACGCATGCTAAGATGACGTCATTGACTCCACCACGATCCATGGAGTGTCCTCAAACTTTAACAAAAAAAAAGAGTCTGATAGTTCTAGCTTCACGGCTACCTGGTGTATATATATATATCGCTACCTCTTGTTAAGCAATGAGACTTATAGTGAACATGTCCTTGCTATTAGTAAGTCTTTAAAATGAGGCAAAATATCAACCATGCCAATTTGAGATATATATATGTCATGATTTTACTAAACATGAACATACATACACACGCACACATATATTTATATGTGTGTGTGTGTATGTATGTATGTGTGTGTGTGTGTAAAATGTGTACTTAAAACACGTTTGCTAAGTGTGTCAAATATCTTCTACTTCACAGTTGTACTGTATTATAAATTGAATTTGCATTTTGTTACTAAATTTTACATTTTGAAAATATTACAAGTGTTAGCGATTTCTAAAAGCGATTTTATAAAATACTTGTTATTCTTTTCGTTATCGACTTCTTACATCACAACATTTCACCACCAAATGTGCAATGTAAATTTTTTAACAATTTACACCCGTGCCTAATGTATCAGAACTATAGAACTAGCTTACTGATTGTTATCCTTGTGACTGCTGTTAAATTACAGTCAGTCAGCATCGACATGTTTTTACACTTCTTTTTTTTTTTCTCAAAAAATGAAAACAAACTTGTACACAGATGTATGGGGGACCCAACAAACAATGACAACAAACTTGTACACAGATGTATGGGGGACCCAAAAAAAAATAAAAGAAAAAATATAGCAGCAAAGTTCTTGAGATTGGAAATGTATTTTCTGGCACCCATTAAACTTCCGCGGAAAAACTGACTTGAACTTCTCTTTCAGGTCATAATTTGCTTGGAGTTTTGCCATCTGTAACTAAATCAGCTTCTGCACTAAATGGTTAACTGAGGGTATTGAACGCTGGTTTCAAGTTCCTGTAGTCTTAAATGTCTTGTTCTTTTCAACCATTTCACTAGAAGTAGTTTCACCTGGAATAATAGAAAAGGATTTAACATGCACATGCCTTTCATGCTTAAACAACCCATTGCAGCATTTCGAGTAGGAAGCATTGAAGTTTGTCTTCCAATCTTCATTAGAAACATTAGTAAGAAGGTTACAGTCTTCAAGGATCGTAATAAAGTATTCCTTGCAATTCCATATTCTTCTCTATACATTGCGGATGCTAAACCAGCCATGCACTGGCGTAGCAAGGTACCCGTGAGCCCGGGTTCAAGAGTATGTTAATTGGCCCCTCCCCCCCTCCGTTTGACAAATATTCTGTGTGACAAAGAAATCCAGTATCTTATCTTAGTAGTTTGTGTGTATCGGTACATTTACTAAAAAGACATTCCAATTCAAGTTCATGAGCACAGCTGACAGAATCATTTTAAACCATGTTTAAATACTGTTTAGCACAGTGAACATAATGCGCAAGCGGCTGCTTATGTTGGAACAATACCTGAAGGCTATATTGCACTGTCCGCTTACATTGGCTGTGACATCGCCATTGTGGCTCATTTTGTACACCAATGATTTTCAATCTGCTAGTTCTTTTTGCTCCTTCACAAAATTCGCTGATGATGCGGCTCTTCTTGCCCTGCTCTCAGAGAGCTCAGACGTGAATGAGTATTTTAGAGAAATAGAACACATTGAAAAATACTGTAAAAATATTTTTTATTATTAAATGTAAAAAAAAACAACAAAGAAATGATAATCGATTTTCGTAGGGACAAGAAGGAACATGATATTGTTTCTGTACCTGGAGAGACTATTGAAATAGTGCAAACTTTTTAATACAATAGACTTAGACTTAGACTTAGGTCCTCCCGCGCCGTTCGGCGCATTGGGCGGCAAGCTGTCTCCATAAAGATCTGTCACTGGCAATGTCTGAAGCCTCCTCCCACCTGGTGTCCACTGTTCTGAGGTCCTCCATGAAGGTGTGTCGCCAAGTAATACGAGGGCGTCCCTGTTTGCGCTTTCCTTGTTTTGGCTTCCATGTTATCGCAACTCTTGGTGTGCGTAATTCATTTTGACGTAGAACATGTACCGCAAACCTCATGAGACGCTCAGTCACAACCTCACAGTTAACAATAAACTAAATTTTACTGCAAATACTGATTATATCACACACAAATCACAAAAATATCCCTTTCTTCCCCCGCCCCCCAACCAATTTATATCAACTAAGTGATAGGATCATAGTGTGTTAAGAAAGGTATAAACATGAGATAACGCTAAACAAAACTAATTTATTATTGTTGTTCTAGATCTATTACAAATTTCTTTGCTTTGTTTTTTAATTATTGTTTATTTATATGCAGAATCAGTGGACACTCCCAATTCGCACATTTATAAAAATTTCACCTTAAAATATTTAAAAAAAAACGAAAATTAGCACGATTGGGGTTCGAACCCACGAGGAAATAATTCCATTGAAGCTTAAGTCCAACGCCTTAACCACTCGGCCATCGTGCCTATGAAATTTTTACAACTTGTTCTCAATTTTTTTTTTTAGACTTACGAGTTTTCTAGTTTGTCAGCAGTCAGGAGTTTAAATAAAATAGGCAACTATAAAATATGATTAATAGGTAACTGTACATAAGAAATTATTTTGGAATAATTAGAATTTATTAAAAATATATAAGTATTTGTTTTCTTTTTAATTAAATGTATTAAAAAAAGTAACCTTGGAATAATGATTTGGCCGCCCCCTAAAGTCGGCCGCCTGCGTGCAGTGCACACATTGCACAATAGGTAGCGGCGGCCCTGGTTGTCTATATTTCTTGACTTTATTGAAATTGGTTGTCTATATTTCCTGACTTTATTGAATGGTTGTCTATATAACCTGACTTTATTGAATGGCCGTCTATATTATAAAAAACACAAGATACAGAAATTGTACAAAGAGATATAGATGAACTACAGAAATGGGAATCAAATTGAAGCATGTCTTTCCCCCCAGAAAAATGTCAGTTATTAAGAGTAACAAAAAAACTAAAACAAATTAATTCCACTTATCTTATTCATAGTAAACCAGTAACACAGACTAAAAACGCAAAATACCTAGGTATTATAATAAATGAAAAACTGTCATGGAATCCCCATATTGATGAAACTATCAAAATATCAAAGCATAGGGTTTATTAAAAGAAATTTCTATAAATCAAATAAGAACATAAATTTAAAATGTTATTTAGCCTTGGTTAGGCCAATAATAGAATTCTTGAGAAATAGCGTTAACAATTATTTAATGAGACTAAACCCAACAAAATTAGCCATATTTGTGAATACTGAAGTATTAGTTTCCCTTGTTGCTATTAAATAAAATAATTAATTACCAGTAATTAATTGTCTTATAGATTACTTCATACCTTGTCTATGTCAATGAATAATTGTGAGGAATTTCAGCTTGATCTGAGAATGGGTGTGGGATAAATTACGTGTAAAACACTTTTACTAGACAGACTGAATGAGTTGGTAGAAGCTTTGTAAAAAAACATAAATCAAAGCTTTTATTTCTTTTCAATTAGTTGAGATCAGTCATGTAATGACTTAAATTTGTAATAGATCTAGATAAACAATAAAATAGCATTTATCAAAAATAAAGATGGGGGGAATGAACTGAACTCAAACTCATGAATATATTATAGATTTTATATATTGCTAATTTCATGCTTAAAGCATGCTCAGAGCGCTATGATCCAATCTCATTTGTGGACCAGTGGGGGTCGGTGGGGGAGGGAGTATCTGGGAGAAGGTTTTCCGTCCTGCCTTTGGGCGCCCAGTAAACACAACTCTGCCCTAGTCGGGTGTCGAACCTCGAGCCCTCATAGCCAAGCAAAGCCAAGCATACTTAGCCTCTCGACCACTCTTCCTATAGCTCTTGTTTATGACATTTTATGAATAAATCTTAGAGTTATAAATGTACCCTTGTTGTTTATTTGACTATTGCGCTCTTTCACATCTAATCAAGTTGAAACCCCGCAGAAGTATTAATTATCGATAACAATACTTGAATCAATAAAATAAATTTACCAATTAGTTAATCATATCTTCATATTGAGCCCTCATAGCCAAGCAAAGCCAAGCATACTTAGCCTCTCGACCACTCTTCCTATAGCTCAGGCCTTATCAGGCTTCTCAAGCCAACACATTAACTAGTCTACTAGTGGAGAGCTTTTGAACATTGTATAGTTATCTATTGTTTCTATAGTCTCATTCTATTTTTTCAGGTTTGTGTTCACTAAAACTCAGACGATGACCTATAAGGGGGACTAATTCAGCTTTTAGCACCACCTCAGTCAAGGTTCTTTCCTTTGTTCGAGATACCAAGCAAAATAATTTATTACCAAGAGTTAATAAACTAATTGGTTAATTTTTAATTGCTTGTAGTGATGTCAGGTAAAAGAAATAATTGTTTAAAATTTCAGCTTGATCCGAGATTGGGTGTGGGAGAAATAACGTGTACAAACTTTTAACCAGACAGACAGATTGACAGACCTACAGCACTACAGACACATAGAGAAAGTTAATATAAGCTTTGTTGTAAAAAAATGAGTTTCAGTTCTATTTTAAAATCCTTGTTTATGACATTTTATGAATAAATGTACACTTGTTGTTTATTTGACTATTGCGCTCTTTCAAATCTAATCAAGTTGAAACCCCGCAGAAGTATTAATTATCGATAACAATACTTGAATCAATAAAATAAATTTACCAATTAGTTAATCATATCTTCATATTTAATTACTTTTTAGCGGCTCCCGAAAGGGGATAAGACGCTATTAGTTTTGTATGGCCTGTCTGTCCGTCTGTCCGTGTTACCAATTCATCTAATTTTGTTAGTTTCTCTTTATTACAATGTAACTTGTTATTAATTTTGAATGTATGGATAAGGTTAATAATTTGTATTTTTAAAAATATAAGTGTACGCTAAATGAATATATAGAGCTGCTGTGGCTGATGGGTAAAGCCCTTGGAACTGGAAGTTCCGTGTTCGAATCCTGGTGAAGACTCTAGGGGGCCGATTTTGAGTTTGTGTTTCACACAAACTGTCTTTGTAATCTTATTTAATCTAGAAAATGTACCAATCTAAGGTAAGATGTGTAATGATTTATGTCGTCCACTTAATATTTATGAACAAAAACCATTCATCAAGATTGGTCAAACGAATTTTATTTTTATTTCGGACATACATCCATACATATGCCTTACTTTGTGCTTTATATATTAGATTACCTAATGTGACTTCGATTCCTATGTTAACGATTCGATAGTCGAATAAAATGAATTTTAAAAAAAAGCTTTAAAAAATCGCACTTTTCTTTTACTTGTGGAAGCGAAGCTGTTTTCTTTTCAGTTGTACTGTCCAAAAAAAAAACAACTTATAATAACCTACATCGATACAATATGTTAACATAAGAAAAAAAAATGTCCCAAAATGTTCACAGCAGAGTATAATTATCACACCTGATATCCTTCATAAATATTTATAACCGTTGGAGTGCTGAGACAGAAGCAGTGACCTCACGAATTAGGTTGAAAAGAACTGACCATTAAATTAGTGTTAAAAGCGCTAAAACATGTTTCTCTTGACGGCCTGTCACCTGTTTTTTTTAACGTTTCACTACACATTTAGATGTTGTGTACTTTCTCCCAGGTAAGAGGTCACTAAATGATACTCATTTATTTCAGACTATTTTTATTCTGCCTATTTCTTTCAAACTGTTTTAGAAAAAAAAAAGTTTAACTCGTTCATCTATCGTTATAATTAAAGATAGATAAGAAAAGATAGGATAATTTTTATTGATCCAATCAAATGGAAATTCAGTTTGACAACAATTGACAACCTCAGAGTAACTACTGTAACAATAACATTATTGATGCAAATACGAACAACATTCACACATGAAACACATACACACTCACACATGAAACACATACACACTCACAACCAGCGCTTTATGAATTAGACTTCTATGTACTTCTCGCTGACGACAGATGATCTTGTAACAGTCTGACCGACAGTGGGATGAAGGAACTTTTAAATCTTTCTGTTTTAGTTCTAATGGAAAGGAGACGACCACTTCGTTCAGATCTAATGTAACAGTGGTTTAATGGGTGTAGGTTATTATCTTTAAGAATCGTGAATTGTAAAAGTTGTTTGTTTTAGATGTTTTGAATGTTACTTCAGCATTAATGATTGTTACATTGAAAACCTGAACCTCCCGTAGCACGGATTCGATGGGAAAGTCCAGGGTTGGTACCAGGGACCATTAAGATGACAGTCCAGAGCGCATATCCTTTTGCCAGGCAGCCATCCTAGTTTAGGACCAAGAGCAAGGTCTGAAAAGGGAATAATACTATACCTGTTCACTGGTAAATACTATTCGTAAACAGTAAAAAAAACAACAACTACTGAATATAGACAATAGCGCTTGGCTTGAGTTAGTATGGTGAAACTTTTTATATAGACAAGAGATTGCTCAAACTTCCGTGGATGGGACATATTCATTTACATTGGAAAGGAGGATAATATCTCCGAATCATAGGACGCGGATACCTGCATTAAACTGATAGTAAAAAAATAAATGTATATTCCGTGTGCATTACATCATACATTTAAGGATAAATACACTCGTAAATGCATAATGAATGATATCAAAATGATTAATTGATAATTTCAGGATTCGATTCTAATTTATACAAAGAGGGACAACTCTATTCCAATCAAGACTCCTAAGGCAAACTGTAAGTTAATCACGTTCAATAATGAAATACAAAAAAAAGACGTCAATATGAAAAATCCCTTTTTAAATAAATAAATCTTATCTTTGGGTCAGAACTCCGCCCTTACAATTTTATATATATATAATGTAGAAGTTAATTTCCTTATTAGGCCCTAATCAGTTACCAATAGTTAATCGACTAATTGGTTAATTTATTTAATGACCCATGTTCCTTTGGTTACGGTAAACCGTTGTTTGAAGTATCAACTTGATCGGATAATGCTTGGGAGAAATAAAGTAAACAGTTCGTTCAAGTAGACTAAACCCTACACATTAAGCCAGATATGTGAATACGTAGAATTAATTTCCCTTGGTGGGAATAAGTAACAACCAACAATTAATTAACTAATTTTTTTTTCCGATAATTAAATTCTTGTCTACGCCAAAACCTAATTACGACCTTGCCCCCCCCCCCCCCATCCTTTAGGACGAAGGAGTAGAAAGAACAGCTTTTACTGCAAAGTGTGACCTTTGCTTTTGTTGACTATCTCTCTACATTGTAGACGTGACTTTGTTTCCCTCTAATTCCTCTTCCTGCCCCTCACAACTCGTTACCTCCCTTTCAACGCACAACGTTTGATCTCCGCCTCGACCCCCCCCCCCCCCCCCACATCCCATCTTTTGGATGTTGTGCTGAAGTGATCTATCTATTTGATAACCTTGAACTTGTGTTTTTTTTTGGTAAGTTATCACGTTTTAGTGGTTATTTATACATAATAGGCCAGGTCACACAGTGTCTCAAGACATTCTACCTAGACGTCATTTCTAGTATTTTCTTGCTAAGAAAGAAAAAAAAATAAAAAAAATCAAGGTCTGTAAAATTAGAACAAATTTTTTTTAATTTTAATCTTTTCTTATAAATTAAAGACGTAACTTCAATAAAGAAAATACATACGTCTTACGCGTTCTATGTGTCAATCTGGTCATACATGTTAATAATTGACAAACTCTGCTAAGTCATTGGTTCACCTGGCTGATTCAGACAACTTATTCCATGCTCTTATGGCATTTAGAAAACAAAAAGGAGCACTTGTACTAATCAGTTCTAGCATATGGGACGAGGAACGTGCCTTTATTGCAGCGTCTTTCTAAGTGTTTTGTTAGATTGTGTTTTTGCATGTGTTCATTATGGTTTTATTGTTTTATGTATTATTTCTACTTTTACTTTTTAGTCTTCTATCCTGAAGTGTCTCTAAATTTAGTGATTCTACTAGTAGTGCTACTCTAGTCCATTAAATCCCAAAATACGGCACGCGGGCCAGATTTGGCCCGCTACGTGCTTCCATCCGACTAGCCGAAACGTCGGCTCAAAATATAGAAAATCCCCCTCCCCCCCCAAAAAAAAATGTTCAAATGTCTCTTTACCTACGTTAGGGCCATAACATTATTCTAATGGATCACTACCAAGGCATTTAACATTTGTGCGTTCATGAACTAGGACTATAGAATCTACCAGGCAAAGTGGACAAGTCTTTACTTTCATGTACTAGATCCTCAGGTTTGAAGTGTAAAGAGAAACATTCAACTCTCCCAATACTTCCATGTCATGTACTAGATCCTCAGGTTTGAAGTGTAAAGAGAAACATTCAACTCTCCCAATACTTCCATGTCAGTACTAGATCCTCGGGTTTGAAGTGTAAAGAGAAACATTCAACTCTCCCAATACTTCCATGTCATGTACTAGATCCTCAGGTTTGAAGTGTAAAGAGAACATTCAACTCTCCCAATACTTCCATGTCAGTACTAGATCCTCAGGTTTAAAGTGTTAAGAGAAACATTCAACTCTCCCAATACTTCAATGTCATGTACTAGATCCTCAGGTTTGAAGTGTAAAGAGAAACATTCAACTCTCCCAATACTTCCATGTCAGTACTAGATCCTCGGGTTTGAAGTGTAAAGAGAAACATTCAACTCTCCCAATACTTCCATGTCATGTACTAGATCCTCAGGTTTGAAGTGTAAAGAGAACATTCAACTCTCCCAATACTTCCATGTCAGTACTAGATCCTCAGGTTTAAAGTGTTAAGAGAAACATTCAACTCTCCCAATACTTCAATGTCATGTACTAGATCCTCAGGTTTGAAGTGTAAAGAGAAACATTCAACTCTCCCAATACTTCCATGTCAGTACTAGATCCTCGGGTTTGAAGTGTAAAGAGAAACATTCAACTCTCCCAATACTTCCATGTCATGTACTAGATCCTCAGGTTTGAAGTGTAAAGAGAACATTCAACTCTCCCAATACTTCCATGTCAGTACTAGATCCTCAGGTTTAAAGTGTTAAGAGAAACATTCAACTCTCCCAATACTTCAATGTCATGTACTAGATCCTCAGGTTTGAAGTGTAAAGAGAAACATTCAACTCTCCCAATACTTCCATGTCATGTACTAGATCCTCAGGTTTGAAGTGTAAAGAGAACATTCAACTCTCCCACTACTTTAATGTCATGTACTAGATCCTCAGGTTTGAAGTGTAAAGAGAACATTCAACTCTCCCAATACTTCCATGTCATGTACTAGATCCTCAGGTTTGAAGTGTAAAGAGAAACATTCAACTCTCCCAATACTTCCATGTCATGTACTAGATCCTCAGGTTTGAAGTGTAAAGAGAACATTCAACTCTCCCACTACTTCCATGTCATGTACTAGATCCTCGGGTTTGAAGTGTAAAGAGAAACATTCAACTCTTCCAAAACTTCCATGTCATGTACTAGATCCTCAGGTTTGAAGTGTAAAGAGAACATTCAACTCTCCCACTACTTCCATGTCATGTACCAGATCCTCGGGTTTGAAGTGTAAAGAGAAACATTCAACTCTCCCAATACTTCCATGTCATGTACTAGATCCTCAGGTTTGAAGTGTAAAGAGAAACATTCAACTCTCCCAATACTTCAATGTCATGTACTAGATCCTCAGGTTTGAAGTGTAAAGAGAACATTCAACTCTCCCAATACTTCCATGTCATGTACTAGATCCTCAGGTTTGAAGTGTAAAGAGAAACATTCAACTCTCCCACTACTTCTATGTCATGTACTAGATCTTCGGGTTTGAAGTGTAAAGAGAAACATTCAACTCTCCCAATACTTCCATGTCATGTACTAGATCCTCATGTTTGAAGTGTAAAGAGAAACATTCAACTCTCCCAATACTTCCATGTCATGTACTAGATCCTCAGGTTTGAAGTGTAAAGAGAAACATTCAACTCTCCCACTACTTCCATGTCATGTACTAGATCCTCAGGTTTGAAGTGTAAAGAGAAACATTCAACTCTCCCAATACTTCAATGTCATGTACTAGATCCTCAGGTTTGAAGTGTAAAGAGAAACATTCAACTCTCCCAATACTTCCATGTCATGTACTAGATCCTCAGGTTTGAAGTGTAAAGAGAACATTCAACTCTCCCACTACTTTAATGTCATGTACTAGATCCTCAGGTTTGAAGTGTAAAGAGAACATTCAACTCTCCCAATACTTCCATGTCATGTACTAGATCCTCAGGTTTGAAGTGTAAAGAGAACATTCAACTCTCCCAATACTTCCATGTCATGTACTAGATCCTCAGGTTTGAAGTGTAAAGAGAACATTCAACTCTCCCACTACTTCCATGTCATGTACCAGATCCTCGGGTTTGAAGTGTAAAGAGAACATTCAACTCTCCCAATACTTCCATGTCATGTACCAGATCCTCAGGTTTGAAGTGTAAAGAGAACATACAACTCTCCCACTACTTCCATGTCATGTACTAGATCCTCAGGTTTGAAGTGTAAAGAGAACATTCAACTCTCCCACTACTTCCATGTATGCACTAGATCCTCGGGTTTGAAGTGTAAAGAGAACATTCAACTCTCCCACTACTTCCATGTATGCACTAGATCCTCAGGTTTGAAGTGTAAAGAGAACATTCAACTCTCCCAATACTTCCATGTCATGTACTAGATCCTCAGGTTTGAAGTGTAAAGAGAACATTCAACTCTCCCACTACTTCCATGTCATGTACCAGATCCTCGGGTTTGAAGTGTAAAGAGAACATTCAACTCTCCCAATACTTCCATGTCATGTACCAGATCCTCAGGTTTGAAGTGTAAAGAGAAACATTCAACTCTCCCAATACTTCCATGTCATGTACTAGATTCTCGGGTTTGAAGTGTAAAGAGAACATTCAACTCTCCCAATACTTCCATGTCATGTACTAGATCCTCAGGTTTGAAGTGTAAAGAGAACATACAACTCTCCCACTACTTCCATGTCATGTACTAGATCCTCGGGTTTGAAGTGTAAAGAGAAACATTCAACTCTCCCAATACTTCCATGTCATGTACTAGATCCTCGGGTTTGAAGTGTAAAGAGAACATACAACTCTCCCACTACTTCCATGTCATGTACTAGATCCTCAGGTTTGAAGTGTAAAGAGAACATTCAACTCTCCCACTACTTCCTTGTATGCACTAGATCCTCGGGTTTGAAATAAAATAGTTTCAGGTCAATTTCATTCAGTTTGAGTATCTTTTCCATCATGTGGCCCGCGACACTAGTGTTGGAAATTAAAATAGCCCCGCAGTTTGAATTTGATTGGGCATCACTTCACTCTAGTCAAATGTGGATGTTCATTAGCTATAAAACTCATGACTTGATAATACGTTTGTTTTGATTATTTTTAATTATTTCTTGAGTTGAGAAGTCCTTAACAGAGGATGCATGTTCTAATATTGGCCTAATTAAGGTTAAATAAGATTTTAGTTTGCAGTTTTTGTTTGATTTCTCATTTCCAGCATTGTCTGACTCTGATCCCTACTAAGGAAACTCTGTGGCGTTAAGTAATACAAGGTTACAGCTACTAGTTATTTCTTGAAATGAGAGAAGATACATTTAGATTAGATAAGATAAGATAAGATAAGATAAGATAGATAGATAGATAGATAGACAGACGGATGGATGGATGGATGGATGGATGAATGGATGGATGGATAAATGGATGGATGGATGGATAGATAGATAGATAGATAGATAGATAGATGTAGGCCAAATCAATTACCTTCATTTCAAGAGGTAGATGTGTAGAAATGTCCGTTACAGACACCACTAAATGAGACACCTCTCTCTCCGTATAATTAGATCAAGTTATCACTTCGCGTAGCTATGCATACAACATGTGCATATTTTATTTTCGTTTTGAGAAACAGTAAACTAGAACACGCCAGTTACCAAAACATTACACATACACGTAATGATAAGATTGTAATAGCAAAAGCAGAATAAGGGTTCAGTGCAGGTGGTATATTGAAAAGGATATCTATTAACATGCAAACCATTCCTTAGAATGGCCTGATAACAGTAAAAGTAAAGCAAATTTCCCATTTCGAGTTTTGCGATTTATGGGGCAGATGATGTAAAGGTCGTCTGTTTTTGTGGTCCTTGGTCAACGAGGGTGTCATGTGGCCAGCACAACGACCAATCGCCTTTAATTTTTTTCCTCAGCTAATGCCATGTACCCATTAGAGCTGGGTGGTCTCAGAGGCGCTCTGAAATCCAGAAATTTAAAATCCCACTTCCCCAGGATTCGAACTCAGAACCCTCGTTTCGAAAGCCGAACACTTTACCACTCAGCCAACGCCCCTCCCCTGATAACAGGGTGGTGTGTAAAACTAAGATGAACATGGACATCCACCGAACTCTTTATTTATGGTCATGAACTATTTAAAAAGTCAAGTTCCCCTTTCAGACTTTGCGGTCCGTTTACAGGATGGTATACGTATTCTTCAACTAGCCAGAGTTTTGGTGCTGCCCTGTAATCTCTTTTGCAGTCTATGCCAATCAAATGTAGCCTGGTGTTTACGCTGTACTGTTATGGTACAAGACTTTCTTCGAGGTGCAGGCCGGGTGCCAAAAAATATTTAAATCTCAGGTAACTGGGTATGTGAGGGACTCTATCGCCTTCCCTCACATGTGCCCAAAACCTTCAAACACGTATGCAAGATGCATTAAAATAAGGTGTGAAGGGGCCCCTCTTTTGTTGGGTCCCCAGACTACACTCCGTTTTGACGAGGGGCCCGCAAGATAAATTAAATTGAGACAATTAAAGAGGGTATGATTAACAATGTCATAAGGGTGGTCAGAGGATAAAAACTAGGTTATCGAAGTTGTTATATGACCAGCACAACGAACAATGGTTTATCCAACTAATGGTAGGTCCCTGTTAGAGCTGGGACCACTCAAGAATGTCCTAAAAATCCCTGTTAGAGCTGGGACGCCTCAAGAATGTCCTAAAAATCCCTGTTAGAGCTGCGACGCCTCAAAAATGTCCTAAAAATCCCTGTTAGAGCTTTGAGGACTCAAAAATGTCTTAAGAAACCTAAAGTTCAGAATCCCAATCTACAGCTTCCAACTTATGATCTAATGTTTGCGGAATCTTTTTTTCAATAGAACTTTAATATATTTTGAATTTCAGCTACATGCAAGAGATACGACATACATACAATGAGCCACATTAAGTCCTGATTCATAAGTTGGCCAACACTTCTTAGCCATTCTTGGAATTTAGAACTTTAAAACAACTTTTGTACTAGATCTATATGTTATCAATCACGAGGGAAAGATTATTTGATTAACGTTCACAAGAATCGGTGTTCAAAAGCTATTCATGGTTATCTACCCTAACGATCAAAGAACTATCAAACATTTTAAAGTGTCATGTTGTCTTTATAAAGCCATTTTTTTTAAGTGCAGCCTTAATTGTGCAAAATTTACCTGGAATCCTATCGCCCAATACTTTATCGATACGTCAATCAATACTTCATCAATATGAGAGACTTGACTAAATATAATAATTAAGATTAACCTCTCCCTTCTTATCTCCATCCCCCCCCCCACCTCCCAAAGGGCACGCCCGCAAAATGGTTCTTGCATTTTTATTTATATCTTCCACCTTCTGGTTAATGGAACCAAAGTACCAATCGTTTCCAAAGTTTGTTTTATCGAGAGGCTATTAACCAAATTTTCCTAGGCTTAAAACTCGTTTGCCTAATGAATGAACTCGGTTCAAGGAGACACGCCTTGGACGTAATCAGATATCACGCGTGCGACGTAGTGTCCTGGATTTAAAGTGAGATTCGTATCCATTTGATAATCATGCTTCATAATGTTTCGTGTATTTAAAAAAAAAATGTCTTCATTGGCATAAACATGGCTAAACTAAACAGGTATATATTATTTTTTCTGTGAAATATTGCTTTACTGCTTTTTGAAAAAAATGTGGTTGGTGGCAAAGTAGCGATTTTTACAAGTTGAAATACGTGTAGACTTGAATATTTAATTGTAATTTCTAGAATTTCCGGAAAGAAGACTAACAAAATAGCCTAATCGACATAGTTATTATATCTTAATAGATATTGTAATATTTTATTTTTTTCTTATCTTATCTTATAAAATACAAACGAAACTCCAGAAAGGATCATGATTACGTCCTACGCTTCTTCCTAGGTTATCTATTCATTCATGTTAAATTTAAATTTAAATTTTAACTTAAATTCTGCCAAGTCATTGGTTTACCTGGCTGGCTCAGGCAACCCATTCCATGCTCTAATAGCACTTGGGAAGAAGGAGCATTTGTACAAATTTGTCCTAGCATTTGGAACGAGGAATGTACTGTTATCTTTGTGTATTTCTGATTATTTTATTTGTTTTTGTTTTTAAATTTGAAGATTATCGTTCAGAGTGTTATGAGTAATTGAGTGATTTTACTAAAGGTGTTAATCTAGTCAAATGTGAATATTCGTTTGTTATGAATCTCACTGCTTTTTTTTTTTTTTGCGTTTGACACACTAGAAATGCCAGTTAAAAAGTCAAACTATTCATAAGAAAATATTTATGTTCTATCTAGTGAAGCATGTAAAGATATCTGAACTCAGTAGAGCGTGACTTCCAAACTGTAAAGTTCCGTATCTTGAGAAGAATCGCAAAACTTTGTTTTAAAAAGAAATCGAGGCGCGACTAAAAGCATTTAGTTCATGTCTTATCTTATCTTATACAGACGTTACTTCAAAAAAAAAGAAGACGATTACGTCCTACGCGTCATGCATCTTTCATGCATGTTAACCAATGACTTAAATTCTGCCAAGACACTGGCTTTCCTGGCTGGCTCAGGCAGCTCATGCCATGCTCTAATAGCGCTAGGGAAGAAAGAGTATTTGTACAAATTTGTTCTAGCATATGGGACGAGACATGTGCCTTTATCTTTGTGTCTCTCTGAGTATTTTGTATGAGAGCCATGTGGAGTGGGGCCACATAGCGAGCTAATAAGATTTACTCAAGAGAACTATAGCAGATTCGTGTCTTAGCCTTTAACTTCCGATTTAGAGCTATTGCGATTTCGCAGCAGTCAAGCGACATTGTCATTGGGTTAACCCGCATGCGCGCCATTGCAGTAGTCGATTTGGAATAGTATAAATACTACAAAAATCATCTTTGTTGACTCTAATGTCAAACATAGTCAATTCTAACTTTGCATCTTGAAGAGTATTTTTTTTAGGTTTCGCATGTACTTTGGCACTTAAACTGTCAGCTGTATATTCATTAGTTGATGACATTTTTTTTTCTGAGGGTTTTTGTTTTCAGCAATCAACAGTAAATCCCCAGGTCTAAAATAACTGCCGCTTCTATCAAATTGATATGATACTAAAAACCTTCCGCCTCTCTCCAGACCTCCTTTAATGTACGAAAACAAAAGTAAGTATATCAGGTTTAGGTCTAGATCAAACATAGGTTTTGAATAGTCTGTCGCTTCTTGAAAGGAGTAACCCGTTCTTAAAAGGATTACCGCGTTCTTGAAAGGGTTATCGCGTTCTTGACAGGGTTATCGCGTTCTTGAAAGGGTTATCGCGTTCGGGAATTTCCGAAAGTAAGACATTATTATATTGTGAGTATAATAAATTAATGTTGAGGATGATATTTCGCATCATCTTCTAAGTCTAGTTCTAAAAGCATTACTGGAATATTAAAAGTGCATACATTCACTTAATTAACCAGGGCGGAGCGGGGTAAAAACGTTCCCGCAGGACATCGGGGTATGGGAGCTCAGAGCCCGCCCCGTTATGGATAAACATAACGTCACAATTAAGATTTTGTATTAGAATATACATTCGTCTTTGCAAAAAAAAATGTATTAAATGAAAGCTGACAGTGTCCTTTTTTTTTTATCGCGCGTAGGATTGGCTCCCCAAAATGATAATGTTCTTTATTTTTCAGAAGATTTTTTATGAGTTTTCAGGAGATTTTAATAATTTCAGGAGATTACTGGGACTCTTTGATACATTGTGAAATTACAGGAGATTTCCAGTAGGCACGGCAATAAATAAATTAGCGTGGGGCATATGAAAAAGCGAGGTCTACCGCGACTGCCTAGGTTGCAGTGGCTTAAGTCCGGCCCTGTGGGAGCGGGCAGGGTATGAGCCGGCACCATCTAGACGACCGAACGACAGTCCATCGCGCATACCACACGACCAGGCAGCCCTCTGTATCTCTGCATATAAGATTTGGGTATCAGAAGCTAGAAAAACTATTGAAAAATCCGATCTCACAGTATTTGGTAGCATTCTTATTTTCTTAATTTGGCTGGAGTACAAAATACGTCATACTCGTAATTAGGCTTATATTCAGTAGCGTAACTAGGGTGGGGGAAGGAGGGAAGAGAATTCGAAAAGGACCCCCGAGGCCCTCATTTAAGAGGGCCCCAAATGCGCATTTTTACATTAAATATTAAATATTACGCAAAATGCAGGGGCCCTCAAAAAGTTCAAGCCCCGCGGGCCCTCAAAAAGCTCAAGCCCCCCGGGCCCCCAAATGATGACAAATTCCTAGCTACGTCCCTGCTTATATCTCTACAATTTCATTTTTTCTGTTAATTGTATTCATTGTAGAACTCTTGGAAAATATTTGGTCGAGATCTAGATAGAGACAGCATTTATACATTTATATAGGTTTGTCATGTGTTAGTCTAAATTAAAACCACAATAAATCTCTAAAAGCAGAGAAAAAATCGAGAAAGAATGAAGTTTTTATCTAACGTAAAACTCATTTTTATAAAAGTGTTAACCCACAGACTTATATATATATTATATCTAGACTGGACATGGAGACTAAACACTACACAAAATGTAGAGCGTTGTTTTGTAAATTAGTTATAAGAAGTAAAAAATTTTTCCAACCCTAACCTATGTAACATATAGATCTAGTAATTGAACATCGAAAAAAGAGCAATCTCGTCTCATAATTATTATTTTGCAATTTTTAGATACATAATCTAAAAAGATCTACTTAATCAATCTATTTACATGTACATAAGATGATTAAAATCGATAGACATGAATTATTTCGATCTAGGATTTTTGAAACATTATCTCAATGGAAACTAACAGGAAATGACTTTGTTACATGAATTTGTGTAAATCATAGACATATATATATATATAGACTGGACGATAAAGTAAACATTATTATGGGAAACTTTTGGGAAAAGATAAGTTTGTATGAGTTATACAGCAGTTATGAGCAGTGTAAAATTAAAAGTATTCATAGTTTTTTTTTCAGCAATAACCTATATATCCCTAGAATTCTAGATTTTATATATGCCATGTTTTTTTACTATTAAATTTACATAATTAAATAATTATAAATAGTTTTAAATACTAGATTTAGATCTAGTCTATATAAATACTATAGTAAAAAAATACTACTTACTACTAGTACTATACTACTATACTATACTCTAAACTATAATTTTAATCTGTATAGTCTATGTTAAATATAAACTGTAGAGGTTTTAGTTCAAACTCTTCTTGTATTTGTCAAAAAAAAATGATCATCAGCTAGCTCCATTGAGATTTACAACTTCATGACGTGTTTTCAGTTTAAAAATACATCTACAAAATGCATGGATAATAAAAGGAAAAACTTATTTTGAGAGACTATTTTCTCCAAGAGGGGATAAGCAAGTAAAATGTAATTTTATCGACGTCAAATCTTATTTAAATATTTTCATCTTTAAAGTTTCTTAATTGTTTTTTTTTTTAAATAAATATTTCAAAAGAGGACTGACTTTTCATTTATGATTTGTTTTCAACAGAAGTAAATTGGTTCAACAAATTTAATCTTCATCGATCTGCTCCAATGATCTGCTCATCTGGCTGCGATATCACATGCTACATTCCAGTATATCACTTAGCAAGCAACTTTAAACATATATGAAACTGATATAATCTGTCTATAGTATTTTACTACATTATAACCGTTTGTCTCATTACTAAAGCTAACAAGGGCAATAAAATGCACTTCGACGAAATGATGAAAATGTTAGGGGAATTCGGGCGTTACCAGAAGATCAGGTTTTTCATGGTCTGCATGTTCTCTGTTGTATCCGCCTGGCACGCTCTGAACATGGTTTTCATCGGGGCCGCCCCTGCTTTCCACTGCAAAACGTCCGAGTTCAACCTCTCGGGCACGCCGCTGGAGAACCTAACGGCGGAAGACAGGCTTAAGATGTTTCTGCCGGAAGGCTCTTCCTGCTATCAGTATGATGTGGAGGTGGTGCTGTCGAGCTACAGAAGCGGCTACAAAAGAAACCTGAGTGAGCATTCGATGGCTAACAGCTCAAATAGAGTCGTGTCCTGCCAGGATGGATACGAATTCTCTAAAGCGGATTACGCGGAGACAATAACATCTGAGGTAATTAGTAGTATCTCTCTCTCTCTCTCTCTTTTTCAGAAACTAAAATGACGCCTTCCCCAACCCCCACAAGTTTTCAACTGTATAATCAAGTTGAATAATGTATTTGCAAATAGACATTTAGAAAATCAATAAGAACTAACGGATTATATGTAATGATGGAAGTCCGTCGTTCTGGCCTTGTACGTTTATGCCCGACTTGGAGGACACGAGAGAGATAGGGGTCAAAACTGCCATCCACAACCACTTGTAATTTTTTTGTTTTAACTATATTTTCCATTGGTCATCTTCTAGAGCCGAATAAAGTGAAGGTGACCGGCGTAGACCTTGGGATCTATTGGGGGCAGATAATAAAAAGATCATATGTTTCTATGGCTGCAGGTTAACGAAGAATGTCATGTGGACAGCAGAAGGACTAACCGCCCTTAGTTTCCAAACGTGTGTCAGGTACCCCAGTAGAGTTGAGTGGACTCAGAAGTGTACTAAAAATCCCAAATGTTCACACTCATAGTTTTCAACGGAATTCGAACTCGGTCGCCCACAATTCGGCAGTCATTGGCTTTACCACTGAGCCACAAAGACATGTAATTAAAAAAAAGAAACAAAGGAAACAATAGGAGCTGGGAGTTATGGTTCTTGCACATTTTTGCAGGACTTAAATATTTACTTACCTAAAAGATTAAACCAAACATTTACTAATTAAATTATACAATAAGTATTAGAACTCTTCAGTTATATATCCAGTACAGAAATAGATCAACTAATGAGACCCAGGTCATATTAAGATTTCATTATAATGACACCGACTTTCGAAAACGATTATATTAGATGTACTGGGATGTACTTCGTTTTAAAATCATTCTATACTAAAACCACTGTTTGAACAAATAAATTAAAATCAGATCGTATTAAATTTAATCATTAGTTTTTTTTTTCCATTATTAGTTTTCACTGGTGTGTGGAGAAAAATTCTGGATTCGAACCTCGAAGTCTGTCTTCTTTGCGGGAAGATTGTCTGGCGCTGTTATTTTTGGCCAGCTGTCGGACAGGTCAGTTATACAAACTCACAAGCTTTAATACATCCCTGTAAACCTAGAAATTTCATAATGTAGCTATTTGTGTTTAAGTATGTATCTAAAAATGTGGGTCTGTGTAAATATGTACTACTATATGTATATAAAATAGCCTACCTTTCCGTAACAGCCTGCCTTAGGAGCCAATAAGACACCCATTTGACTCGAGTTAAGTAAATCGTATAAACCGAAATTATTCAAGATAGCTTAATATCCTATAATCTTAAGCGAGTTATTCTTGTATGTATGCATGTATGTATGTATGTATGTATATTTATATATATATATATAAATTTTATTTCGAAAACGTCTCTAACGATTTTCTTTAAAATTTCACGGTATGTGCATAATAGTGAGAAAAAAAATCTCAGCTCATTGGTCACATCGGGAAAACTCGAGGTCGACTGTTATATCGGTTTGAAAATGGCTCATTATCGAAAAATTATTTTGGACATAATTTTTTTTGAATGAAATTTTCTATATGACGTCAATGGGAAAAAAACTTGACACCGCTTACGTCACTAGGCTCACAGCAGTACACTAAGACATTACTTCGCAAACAAGAACAAGTTTTAATGATTCAATTGGCGTAATTAAACATTTGCGCACCATCTTATTGTAGATTGATCCATTATGAAACTATGGAAGAAAAATAATGAAATTAAATATCTTAATGTATAATTAGTTATTGTGTTTTAAAGGCTTTATAAATTGTTTACACTTTGAATGCGTACACCCGTAGTTAGCTTTTACTTTGTTATTATTTTGCTGGTGAATTATTGCAATGTGTTTAAGCTTCGAAGTCTACTGTCCCATACCAAAACATAGGAAATTGTCATAACACAGCTTATCTATGCCTTACTTGCACAACCAGGGCCGGCCCTAACATTTGCGGGGCCCTATTTGAAATGGATTGCGCGCGGACCAGTAAGGTTAGGGATAAGGATTAACAAGTGAAAATATAGATTTTGTATTAGAAAATTAATTCGTATTTGCATTACAATTTTATTAAATGAAAGCTGACGATGCCGTTTTTTTTATATCATGCGTAGGACTGGCGTTTACCATATTGATTAACACCCCAAAATGGCAATTTTGTCTTTTTAAGGACATTTTTATGAGTTTCAGGAAATTTCCAGAAGCTCCTTGAAAACAAGGAGACCACAGGAACCCTATTATAAATTATAATGGTTTAATTTAATAATTTACACCTAGAATTAGTGCGGGGATTTTGAACCTTCGGGGTCCACTGCGGCAGCATAGGCCTAAGGCTGGCCCTGATGATATCCAGCTCGCGGTCAACGAATTTTCATCACGCTGCTGCTTTTTTTTTGGTTAACCTCTAAACCTCGGTAAAACAGAAGTCATGTTCCAGAAGTCACCCAATAAAATCTACTCAGCCCCAAAGATAATAAGGCTTATCTTCGAGTCCGAAAAATTAATAAGGAAATTCAATATTTCCCGTGGTTGCGCAGCCTCAGCTGTGACCTACATATTTTGCCATATCAGGGCAAGCATATCCATTGTCCGCAGGTGGTCGATCTAGATTTTCTGTTCGCCGTCTGCGTTTGTCCTCGGCAGCAGATTATCTTTTGGTTTCAAATTTGTATCCCGCGGCCTTCGTGAGTGACCTCGATTACCTTTTAGCTAGCTCACCAAAAAAAAAAAAACTGCCTTTGGCATACGTTCGTCTACCATACGGGATACGTGCCCTACCCAGTACAACTGTCGGACCATAAGAAGTCCCTCTATACTGTCATACCGGCGTTGGCAAGGACATCGCTGTTTGTAGTGCGGTCCTGCCACCGTATGTCCATGATGGAGCGCAAGCATCTTTGGTGAAAGCACTCAAGAAGTCTTAGTTGTTTTCTGTATAGTGTCCATGTCTCAGTGCCATAATGAATATATTAATTGCAATATTAAATGTCAGAAAGCAACCATTTTAGAAGTTACACTGCAAAACTTTCTTCCAAGCCTATAATAGCCCAATAGTTTTACACGAAAGAAGCAATGTAAAACGTTAAGACGTGAGCTGTGGTTTTCTATAATCCTACTGTTGGTGGGACTTTCTATTCTAATCGCCAAATACGATTACATTGAGAACTGACAGAACGAAAATGCAACTCTTCGGATTGATAGTCTTTACCCGATCGTTCATTTTCGTAATTACAACAATAATTCCAAAATGACTTCGGGTATATATCCTTCCTTAACAAATTATTTATCTGAGCGAGGCTCGGTCACCTGATATAAGTTACTATCTTCAGCATATCAAAATATGTGTATTAGTTTCTGGATAATACTGAGAACGAAGATGAAACAAATCTCCAACTACATTTCAAACATTGAATAGCTAGTTTAAAAGGTAGGCCTAAATTATCATTATTAATAAAGTCATTGTGTGAAATCTAATTCTGAGAACCTTGTTTTGTAATAGTCAATTTGACTTGAACCTTTCAGATTTGGTCGAAGGCCTATGTTCTTTATAGGCTGCCTGCTGCTTCTTATAGCTGGAACAGTGGCGTCCTTCGCCCCTAACATGTATGTCTTCTTGCCGATGTACTTCTGTCAGGGCGCCGCTCATACTGGGGCGTTCCTTGTGGCGTACACTCTGTGTAAGAAAATTGACAGACTCAAAGAAACAGACAGACTGCAAGACTGACAAAGAGACTACAGAATGACAAAATGGACAAATAAGCCTAGATAGATAGATAGTTAGATAGATAGATAGATAGATAGATAGACGATAGATAGACGATAGATAGATAGATAGATAGATAGATAGATAGATAGATAGATCCAATAATAAATCTAATGATCTTTGTCCATTGTATCAAGCATTAAAAGGAAAATCACTTACACATGGCGGCCTATATATTCAAATAAAGGTTTTGATTAGTATAAGTGTGTGGTTGCTTTTGAAGGAAAGTAATGTATTACATTCGCCAGAATATTAAGCAACGGTAGCATGCCACTGGATACAATATTCAGGATACATAATATTTAAAAGCAAACTCAGTCTGTCTGTCTGGGTATAATCTTTTACACCTTTTTTTTCTCCGATTTCCCATTCTCGGATCCAAGTTGAAACCTTGCTAATTATTTACTGTCAATAGTAACACGTGAATCAATTAAAACAAACAACAACGAATCAACCATGAATTAGTCATAATTCATTACTTTTGTTTTAAATAGAAAAGTAGTGGGCAGATAAGGTTTGTGTATTTCGTCTAAATTATTACCGGAAACAGGGTGCAAGCTTATACCTCGTTCCAGTAGCTGTGATTATACTTTAACTCGACTAAATATTAAGGCTAAAACAAAAATCGTAAAGGTAAGGTCAAAAGATGTATTTGCATGTTTTATGTTTGCAGCCACAGAGCTGGTTGGGCCGAGGTACAGGGTGTTTGCAGGCTTCGTCAGTCAGAGCTTCTACAGTATCGGTTTCATGACCCTTGCAGGCATGGCTTACTTGATTCGTGAGTGGCGATACCTGGAAATGGCCATAACATTCCCTGTCATTCTTTTTAGTTTGTATTGGTGGTAAGAATCGATTATGTAGTTTTACTATCAATAATTAATCTAGTGTCCTTTGTTGTTGAGACTCGATAGATTGGTGATAAGACTAGATACTTACGTATGCAATAGTGTTAAAACTCTATACTTTTTTTTTATTAATTTTCTAAGACATGTATTTGTGGCATGCTTCGATGGTTTAGTTTGAATAATTTTTGTTTTGTTTTGAATTTTTTTTCTGGGTAGGTTTTTACCTGAGTCCATACGATGGCTTCTCTCACATGGAAAGGATGTTGAAGCAGAGAAGGTCATTACCCAAGCTGCCAAAGAAAACGGCGTGGAGATTGACAAGAACATCTTCAAGTCGCTAAAAGAAGATTCAGCAGTAGCCTCCACGCGGAACTATTACTTCATTGATTGTGTCAACACGTGGAAAATGGCCAAGCTCTCTTTTAATATTTGGTTTAACTGGTACGTACATACTCAACATATTGTAGGATTTGTAGCCATTGTTTGCTCTTTGGAACACATGGTGGCTGAGTGGTAAGACGCTTGGTGCCTGAACCGATGGGTCTCTAGTACATTTGGATTTCAGCTTGATGTTTTTAGGACATCCCGAGTCCATACAACTTTTATGGGGAAGTAAAGGTTATTGGTGGAGGCGCGATGGCTGAGCGGTAAACGCTTGGCTTCCGAAGTGGTGGCTCTGGATTCGAATCCTGGTAAAGACTGGGAATTTTAATTTTGGAATCTTTGAGCGCATCTGAGTCATACCAGTTCTAATGGGTACCTGACATTAGTAGGGGAAAAGTAAAGAAGGTAGATCGTTGTGCTGGCCACTTTAGCCGTGGGTCACAGAAACAGATGACCTTTATATCATCTGCAGTAAAGACAACAATGTCTGAAAGGGGAACTTTCAGTTTTTGATAGTTGTTCTGGCCACATGACGTCCTAGTAAACCTCGTCGGCAATAGAAACCAATTCTTCCATTGATCGCAAGATTCGGAACGGGAAACCTTAACGACTTATGGTCTTTCTGTTATCTACAATGATAATACGAATATTAATAGTTGTCTTAACGATTGTGTGGTATAGATGGTGGCTTTAGTATGTGTAAAGCGCTTGAGTAAATCGAAAAGATGGTGCTTGGTTTAAACCTCAGTCTTTATCATCCATTCAATTCTGAATGATTTTTTTAGGATGGTGGTTTATTCGAAGCGTCTTATATCAGATTGACATTACTTGACACAACGCCTTAGCCTACTTTAATTTCTCATATCATGGATGATTTGGCAGTACATAAAAAGAATATTTTTTAACTTTCTTCCGGTCATTAAAATTGTTATCATTTCATAACATTACCTTGTCTTTGTCTTCCAGGCTAGTCAACTCTCTTGTCTACTACGGACTGTCGCTTAACACCGAGAATCTGGCAGGTACTTAATAATTATATTAAACATAATAACAACTCAACCTAATAAATTAATCCTAATAAAGTACCCAGAAAGACACAAAAATAAAGGCACATTTCTTATTCCATATGCTAGAACTAACCCCTACAAATGCTCCTTCTTCTCTGGTGTCATTAGAGTATGGAATGGGTTGGCTGAATAACTTAATAGAATTTAAGTCGAATTCATAGAATAAATACAAAAAACTAACATTTTAAAGCCTTAAGATTGTGAACGGTAAGATATGCTTCACAAAGTCAAGACAATTGCTTTTAAAATTTGTTTTTTTTGTTGTTGCAATTAGCCTCCTTTGTTTGTTCAGCAATATTTTGTACAAAGCTTATATTAATTTTGCACAATTATACATTGTCAAAACATGAACGAAAAAAAATACCAAATAATTAATTCACAAATGGTAATTAAATTTGTTTAATATAGAAAAGGGAAAATGAGTCTTACAGTATTAAGAAGTATGCCTGTAAATCTGCAGTTTTTTCCCCTTATATTATTATTTTTTTCCAAATAAACTTTTATAAATTTTTGCTTTTTTAAAATCGTAACGGAAAATAATATGTTTGTCTTACTCAGTGAAGTTCTTCTTTCAGACAATATGTATGAGGCAGATGACGTAAAGGCCATCTGTTTCTGTGAGTTACCATTAGCGAGGGTGTTATGTGGCCAGTACAACGACCCACCGCCTTTTTCCCCCCAACTAATGTCAGGTCGCAATATTAGAGCTGGCTGGCTCAGAAGCGCCCTTAGATTCCCGAAATAAAAATTCCCAGTCTTCATCTGGATTCAAACCAGTACTTTACCACTCAGCCACTGAGCATCTTTTCCATATAATCTCTTCATTCTGAATAATTGTTCTTTTCCATATAATCTCTTCAATCTGAATAATTTTTCTTTTCCATATAATCTCTTTACTCCAAATAATTTTTCTTTTCCATATATTTTTTCTATTCTATATAACCTTTCTATTTCCTCTAGGCAGCCCTTATGTAAATTTTTGTATTGCTGGGGCTGTTGAGATACCCGCCTATGCTCTTTGCATACTTCTGCTCAACAGAGTTGGGCGCAGGTGGCCACTAATCATCTCCATGTACATGGGAGGCATCGCTTGCATTCTATCCGAATGTATACCCAGCAAAAGCGGTAAGTATCAGAAACTAGTTATTATGTAGATAAGATTGTTGCCTTGATCTATGTTCTACTAAACATTTTGAACTTCATGCTTGAACCAATGAACCATGACGCTCAAAGTATAACACAGGATATAAACACGAACATTTTTTTTTTGGAAAAAGGGGTGGGGGATTCTAAATATAAGGCCAGGTGTAAAAAGTGTGAGACCGCTCAAGGCCTTGGGTAATTTAACATCGGCTACACTTATGATAAGCCCTGCTCTTCTTGCAATTTAATGCTTTTCTACTTTACAGAAGGCAGGAAATCGATAGGCGTCTCCTCGTATCTGGCTGGTACTCTTTAGTTCCTCTTGCCTCAGTGGCGGGACATTATATGTTCCGTATCAATGATACATTCCTTAACTAATCGCTCAAGGTCTAAATCCAAATTCTGTTTTGGCTAATATAATCTCATATATAAAGCAGAATGTAAGGCGTATGTATGTATGTGTGTATGTATGTATGTATGTATGTATGTATGTATGTATGTATGTATGTATGTATGTATGTATGTATGTATTTATGTATGTATTTATGTATGTATGTATGTATGTATGTATGTATGTATATATGTCCGCATAGAAATCAAAACGGTTTGACCAATCTTGATAAAAACGTGGCACAAATGTTCCTTGAATCATGGAGGAGACCCTAGTACATTTTTAAATTGTTAAATGTCACCCCCCCACTACGTTGGTGAGGGGGCTAAAATAAAATACTAAAAATGTATCTCTATTAAAGAGCGAAACTCTTCTACAAATGGGGTAAACCCGGCCCGCAGGTCATACTCGGCTAGTATTATTATACATGTTATACAAGTCAACGTATGCATTGAAAGTGCTTTATGAACATATAATTAGTTTAGATTATATTGCCTAACATATCTGTTATGAACATAAAATCACAAAAGAGTTGAAAACCATGTCCGTATAGTATACTGAATGACTACACAACACACACATCTCAAACATTTCGTGAACACATTCTTACAGACGAGTTACAGACACATACACATAAGAACGACAACCGGTACAGTAAATAATTTCCATAACATTATCCATATTATTTTGTAATGCACATTATACATTCTATATTCTAGATACTGCCACTGTAAAAATTATCTTCGCTATGGTGGGGAAGTTTGGAATCACAGCGTCGTATGCCATTATTTATTTGATGGCAGCTGAACTGTTTCCTACTGTTGTCAGGTTAGTGTACAAAGCCTAGCCAGTGATTCCCAAACTGTGTTTCGCGGAACCATAGTGTTCCATGAGGTCTGAATAAGTGTTCCACGAGGTCCTGGAATAATAACAAGTAGGCCACCTCGTGAATTAATCTCTGTAGAAAAATAAATCAAAGTGTTCCGCTAAAAATCAGAATGTGCGAAGTGTTCCGGTTGGAAAATGTTTGGAAAACACTGGATTAGCCAATAGCCAGTTTTCAGAATAATTGTTAGAAATCGTAGAAAAATGAAAGGGACACAACTGATGTTATATTGTAAGAACGTTTTGATTAAGATGATCTCCCCTAATCCCTCTTTGCATAAAGATTGTATCTGCTTCTGATAGTCTAAATACATTGAAATTTAATTTAAGATCTGAAGATGTTAGTTATTAACTTATTTGAAATTAATCTTGTAGTTGTGGATCTGTAACATATTTTTATTTTAAAAAATGTCAACCCGGTTCCTTCATTGTCTTATAACCTACAGGAGTATTGGCATGGGCGTAGCTTCAATGTCAGCTAGGATCGGCGGTATATTAGCCCCCATTTTCTTGGACCTTCAGGTTATATCCAAGCCTCTACCCTTGATCGTCTTTGGTTCGCTGTCTGTTGTAGCAGGATCCTTGGCGTTTCTGTTACCAGAACCTGCGGGCAAACCTCTGCCCCAGACTCCAGACGATGTTGATGGAGGGAAGTCTTGGTAAGTTGCTCTTCTAGGTCAAACATCAGACTTTATTACATTGAATCTAATTGGTGTAGGCATTAGCAGATTTTAATGGACATTACTAATAATCTAACAAGGTTACAAAGACAGTTTGTGTTAAACACAAACTCAAATTCGGCCCCAGAAGTTATCTACCTAGAGTCTTCACCAGGATTCAAGCACAAGACTTCCGTTTCCAAGTGTTTTACCCCTGAGCCACAGAATATCCATATATTTATTTAGCGTACACTTATATTTTTAAAGTAATAATTATTAACCTTATCCATACATTCAAAATTAATAACATGTCACGCGTAATAAAGAGAAACCAAAAAAAAGATTTATGATTCTTACAAAATTAGATAAATTGGCAACACGAAAAGATAATTCTTGACCTATTTTAGTTAGGTTGTGAGCTAGTTAGAAATAACTTGAAAGTCTTGGACAAGACTTTCCCCTCGCTAATAAAAATTAATAACTCCATTGCCATTTGTCATACAAACTAGATCTAGAGCTAGATCTTGAATCTAGAACTAGATTTAGATCTAATTCAAGATAATCTTGATATAGAATCTAGATCTAGACTAGACTTCGTATGATTTTACACGTTTTATCTTAAAATTACTAGACCTAAGCCAACGTTTTGATCAGGCTTTTTGGTGCCGGGTAATGGTGTAGGCCTACAATGCTGTTCGTATCTTATTCACTTCTTAATGTCATACTACTGTTAACATACATATTAAACATAAATAAATAGCAGCACCAGGGACCAAGTTTTTAAATGTTAAATGAGAGATAGTAGTGATTTATATGCGACGAAAATAAGGGACTGAGCCTACCAAGGTGCTGCTATTGAATATGTATGTATCATCATTTGTTTCAGCACCTAGCTTCAACTCTATATTTACGTTCACGGCTTAATTGCTCGTACCCACTGAAGCATCTATATGTAATGTATTTATGTTGTCCACTTGTCATTATGAGAGATACTAGATTCTGAGATCTAAACGGGACGGACGGACGGATAGTCAGACGACACAAAACAAATAGCCTCTTTTCTTCTTTCTGGGGCCGCTAGTTAACCAAATATTTAATCATGTAATCATCTAGCTGTAATTAATAAATTTTATTTAATGTGGAAAATGTGCTAAGCTGACGAGAGTTAGGCCTAAGTCTTTGACTAATGAGAACTATCAGATGTGACAACACAATTAAACAGTGCTCTCCCCTTCCCGCTCCAAAGCGCAAAAAATAACCCAATGACCTTCAATACATTTGGTTAGTTTAAGTAATTCAAAAATTTATTACATGGTTGATTTTTTAAAAAAATCTATAAACGAACACTATGATTAAGACCTTGTAAGATTCATATCGAAAAATAAAATATTTTTTAAATGTATATGTCTTTCAGTATCAACGTTGGGATATGTAGAAAGAAGAGGAGTCTCAAACTGGACACAGAACTACAGGACAAACCAGCTCTTTGACATCTCAAATGTTCACTTTAACCAAAGATCGTTTTGATTCTCGAATGGTGCAAATAACATCGATGAAGTTGACTGTAAAAAACTGTCACTAATCACGCTGGATCTATCAACGAACACCTCCTATATGTACTAGTAATTGGATTATATGACCACTCGCTGTAAAACTCTTAGCAATAAATCTATTGGACTAGCTGATCAAACCGATTAATCTACCGTCATAGGCGTCAGAAAAGTCGACTGTGCAGTCATTGAAATATATATGTCTCGTGGTCTAGGTCACTTCTTTAAAAAAAAGTGTTTATAACCAACCCAAACATTTTATATGTATGCATTTGCGTGTATTAAATTATGTAAGTAGAGTATGTGTGTATTTATTATTAGCGTGATTGAGGGCACATTAGTGCTTGCATGTATCATGCACACATCTGCAAGGTGGGGGTCAATGCAGATTGAGCCGCCGGTCTGGGGTATTACCGAGACCACTTGCTATAGTAGGCCTGAACATAGACCTGCGAATTCACAACATGTGGACTGTTTAGACCAATAGCTCGTCGTCACGTTGTACAGGCCATCTATGACGACTGGTCTCGTTCTTACCCGGATGAAGGTTGAGCGGTTTCCAACCACGAACTAATAATATAAGTTTTAAAAATGCATTGCAATTATATAAAAAGACTTGGAAATCGAGCTAAAAGCTAATGAGGCATTTTGATTTTTTTTCCTATACAAATATGACATTTGCTTATTTGTATTTTTTAAAATAAATAAATGTATTTTATTTATACTTTCCAAAGATAAAAAAAACTTATACACATAATAAACACACAAACGCACAAATCCTGCCTGGGGCCTCTACCTACTTAAATCCGGCCTCAATTATATGTATATTTTTTTTCCACAAATGTAACTTTAAATAACATTTCTCTGCTACTGAAACTGTGAAGTGTCTAGAGTATTATTTGTGAGACATTTGATTATTCCGTTCATTTTAAACCTAGTTTTTTAATTCGTATTGCAACACTGTAAAGATTATGTTCGTATTCATTCATCCAAAGCGTCTATCAACTCCCACCGTCTGTCTGTCTGTCTGTCTGTCTGTCTGGTACAAATTTTGAACACGTTGTTTCTCCCACTCCCAGTGTCAGATCAAGTTGAAACTTTACACAATTATTCAGTGTCCCTGTCAAAACATACAAAATAGAAAATAAAAAAGCAACAACAAATTAGTTCCTTATTAATTAAATAAACCTTACAATATTTAGAGATAATGGCTGTATATGTAGAGTTCTCACTAGATAATTATTAGTTTTTACTTTTTTTTTCCTTTCATTTTCTTGTTTATTTGTCATTGCAAACATAAAAAACAAAAAAAACAACAACCAAGGAAACTATCGTTAGAATGTGTCTTTGTATAGATACTAAAGTTAGAATGTGTCTCTGTATAGATACTAAAGTTAGAATGTGTCTCTGTATAGATACTAAAGTTAGAATGTGTCTCTGTATAGATACTAAAGTTAGAATGTGTCTCTGTATAGATACTAAAGTTAGAATGTGTCTCTGTATAGATACTAAAGTTAGAATGTGTCTTGTATAGAAACTAAAGTTAGAATGTGTCTTGTATAGATACTAAAGTTAGAATGTGTCTGTTTACATACTACATTTAGAATGTGTCTTGTATAGATACTAAAGTTAGAATGTGTCTTGTATAGATACTAAAGTTAGAATGTGTCTCTGTATAGATACTAAAGTTAGAATGTGTCTTGTATAGATACTAAAGTTAGAATGTGTCTTGTATAGATTCATTCATTTTTTTCGTGTTTTTTTTCCAATTCCAAGTTTTTATATTAGTCTGTTTACATTTTCATGTAGCTTGTGCCTTGTTTCGTACAGTTGGTGTGTAACAGTAACACCAAAGAATAGATAGTCTTATTTTTTTAAACGATTTTATATTTTGCGACTTTGTAAAAGATCATGTCGATTTCAACTCATTTAAACGTTTTTATATTTCATTTGTCAATTCAAACAATGTTGAAGAAGTATAAATATGTTTATATATATATATATATAAGTAAATTTGCCTTGAGTAGATAACTATGCATACAAAAAATATTTTTTTTATATTTACAATTGCTACATTCCAGTCATTATTTACATAAGAAATATTTCCATTCTGTAATCTTTTGATGTAGACGTCGTTATCTATTTCAGTATGATAGATGTACCTGATGTATAGGAATTAGTAGTATGTATGATGAACTTATTTTATAGTTCCTGTAAATACCGGGTACCAAATGTACATGTCTGTTGGATTCCATTAAGGGTATTTACTACGCTTTGTTAATCAAGGAACAGGATTGTAAGGTATCATTAATTTCTTAGTACTAAGCTCTATGGCCTAATCATGTTACCTGAGCATTGTTGAAATAGGCTGATGCATACAAGATGGCGGTATTAAATTTAAACGCTCTATAAACAATACTGAAACGGAAAAGTTTTATATAGCAAGCGTTAATTAGTGAATCGTAGACATAGGGAGACACTAATGATATGATGGAATTAGCATTGGTTAGATTTAGAAACAGTATTAAAAATATGCTTACAAGATTTTGAAAAAAAAGTTAACCATTTCAGAACTTTCAATCTACTGGGACATATGAAGTAAAGCTCATCTGTGTCTACGCCTAACAGTTAACGATGGTGGTATGTGGCCAGCACAAAACCAACTGCCTGAACTTCCCCAGTCTACGTCAGTCACCCATTAGAGGTGGGTAGACTAAAGGCGCCTAAAAAATCCCAAAATTAAAAATATCCAGTCTTCGCCTGGATTTGAACTCGAGACCCCATCTACACTACCACTCAGCCAAAACATTCTACAAAGTTAAATACATACAAATGGGCGCAATGTTGTGCCATATGTCACAGACAATGGTTATGATTGCCCTGGATGTGCCAAAATATGTAGGTCACAGCTGGGGCTGCGTAGCCTAGGGAAATACTGCACTCCTCATTAACCTTCGGACTCGAAGCCAAGCCTTATTATGTCATAGAACCATTTGATTCATTTACATCATGTCTCGACACATCCGCCAGTCGATGAAACTTCTCATCCTCTAATGTCCTCTTAAGAGGATCTTTGGAATCTAAGACATCGCCATTGCAATGAAGTTTAAGATTAAGGCGAAGTTTCAATGTTTGTTGTTGTTATAATTTGTTCATACTCCTATGGAGTTAGTGGAAGTAAATGATTACTAAGTCTAATTATCTATTGTTTAACATTCAAAAGTCGCTAGAGTGACCAGTGATTCATAGAGGGGATAAGTCAGAAACTGTTGCATCATTGGCTGACTCAATGCAACTTTTTATGTTAGTTTATCTTGTAATTTACGCACATGCCTTCACAATAAACCAATTACTAGGTCTCATGTATATTCATATGTCGACCTAGTCTATCTCTAAACTTATTCCGACTCTATAAAGGTCAGGTCAGTTTCTCTGTCGTTTATAATGTATTGTTGGATTTTTTAAAATATAAATGTATGCATTCTATATAACTCTTAGATATTGTTTGAAATGTATTTCACTACTGTCATTCGTTAAGTATTTGTTGAAGTAAAATTTATAGACAAATATTTTATGAAATAAAAATATTTTTTTGTTAAATTATCAAGCTTATATTTGTACTGAATATTTAAAGATATCTTGAAATTAAAACCCTTTTATTTAGATAAACACAATCAGATTCATCACTTAAAAAAACGTAATCAACGTCTCTTAGGAACTCTTTAGTTTTAATAATTAGTCATGCAGCAAATGTCAGAGCAGACGACATTGAATTATGAGCTTATCAAAGGAGAATATACACTAAACAGGAAACAAAAAAGGGGGTGGGGGCAAAAATCTATATTTCGACATTCTGGAAAGTTCATCAGAAGGGTAGGGATACAGAAAACAAAAAGTAGGGATACAGAAAACAAAAAGTAGGGATACAGAAAACAAAAAGTAGGGATACAGAAAACAAAAAGTAGGGATACAGAAAACAAAAAGTAGGGATACAGAAAACAAAAAGTAGGGATACAGAAAACAAAAAGTAGGGATACAGAAAACAAAAAGTAGGGATACAGAAAACAAAAAGTAGGGATACAGAAAACAAAAAGTAGGGATACAGAAAACAAAAAGTAGGGATACAGAAAACAAAAAGTAGGGATACAGAAAACAAAAAGTAGGGATACAGAAAACAAAAAGTAGGGATACAGAAAACAAAAAGTAGGGATACAGAAAACAAAAAGTAGGGATACAGAAAACAAAAAGTAGGGATACAGAAAACAAAAAGTAGGGATAAAGCCGAATGTAAATGAACGGTACTAAAACTACTTACATGCCTAGAAAACATTACAAAAAGGGCATCAAAAATCACCTGCACAACATCACCATATTTAAAGGAACTTAGAAAAATCGCAAAAAATCTTGGAAGACAACAGCCACCCGCTCTATCAGAACTACGTCAGGTCGTCGCGAAGTGGGCGACTTCTGTCAACCAGGACAAAAACAGAGCGGTACAAAAACTCGTTAGTACCTTACTCGGTCGGACTTTAGCAACGCCACCCTTTGATCAGGAAACATGAAAAGGACCAAGATGCGTGTAGTCACGGAATGAACTCTTTATAGTGTGTCTGTTATGTTTCTGTTGTGTTGTCTTTTTATGAGAAAAGAGTCCTCGTAATCACAACAAATCTCCATAAGGATCAATAAAAGAGTCTTAGTCTTAAAATGTATGAGACCATTCAAAGATAAAGGGAATTAGATTTATAAATAAAATCGTGCATTTTTGTCCTATAACAGTATATGAGATACTAAGACTAAGACTAGTCTACAATCGAATATAGCCCGGGCTATCCACTTTCTAATTCTCAAAACGCATGTTTTTCAACTACTGCCAATATTTTTTTTTTTAATTTATACAAAATATTCCCATGTTCCTATGTCACTCTGTTACCTAATCATTGGAAAGATAAAATTTTCCCACCTATAAAAAAAAAAACAAATTTAAGAAATTGTTTTAAAAAAAAGATACATGCCAAAATGTGAGCTAAAAAAGGGAAGACAAGGAGTGTTTGACTTCTAATCCTAAGGAATCAATAGCCTAGTAAGACATATGAAGAACATCTTTCAACTTGATCTATGTCGGTAGACCCATTTACCTTGTATCCCTTCGACACATTGGAACAATAGCATTGTTCCACTCAGACTACGACCAACTCTGTCAATACGGCTACGACTGGACTGCCCTCTCAACACCTTGATCAAACCTACAATAAGGGCGCTACCCAACCACCCGTGACGTAGGATTACATTAGAGTCGCCGCCCCGTTCGACCTGAATGGCTGTCCACTGTTGTTTTTAGAGCGTTATCCAATCTGCCCAGCTTGGCCATACAACAGTGAATAGTTAGGGACAAATAATTGGTCATTTGGTCACCTCGTCAGCACCAGTCTTAGTGTAGCAAATTTGTCAATCGATGTCTTGTTCAGAGAAGCGTTTTTTTTTTGGCGCAACGATCTTCTTCTGTGTATTCGTTTAAATCAGCATTTTTAAACTGCATTAATTAACGTGAGGACTTTACTCTGCCGTTCAGGAAAATAATAGTGTTAAAGTTATATTATTGACTACACCCAAGCAGAAAGAGTTAATCATGTAAGTATAGTAATTTTTTTTGTTACAAAGTAATTATGTTTATTAAGTACAGGTCGAGGTGTTCTGTAACAACTGGTCTCACTGAGAACCTAGCTCAATGTACTCGATCTGCTACTTTCCATTTAGAGACAAACGAGCCGTAAGAGACTTGACATAACTTACTGGTCCTCTTACGGAAGTCTTTATTACCTCCATCTCTGTCTAGGGACTTCCTAATTATAACTCTCTTAGTCTAGTCAAGTGTAATCTTAATTACATCACTCTTAGTTGTCAAGTAGTGAAGTCGTGATTATGGCCCTCTTAGTCAAGTGGCCTTGATTAAGGCTCTGAGCCATCTTAGTCTAGTGGTCTTCATTATGGCCCTCTAAGTCTACTGATGTCTTAATATTGTTTCTCCTAGTCTAACGAAGACTTGATTATGGGCCTCTTAGACTAACTAAGTCTTCATTATAGCCTGTTAGGTTTTTCGTATCTTTACTAAAATGGAAAAAATATTTATGATTTCATTACATTGTAGTTTAAACAAAAATCTCGTGTGCTCTTACAGTGACTAATATGATATCTCCAGAGCCACTGGTGACAGATGCGTAACCTAAAGATGAGAAAATAAAGTTTGAGTTAAGATTTGAACATTTTAAATTAAATTTTGATTTAATCTGTTTTGTAACTGTAAGAATAATTTCACATTTGGCTGTAATCAGCTTCAGAATTTATTCATTTTTCAATTTATTAAAAATAAAAAGCAAAGTATCCCTTTCTGACCTTTCAATCTATAAGACAGCTGATAATAATAATAATAATAATAATAATAATAACAATCTTTATTGTCCGTACGGAAATGTGTCTTACAATTTGTGCATTACACCAAACAAAAAACATAACTATAAGAAACCAAAGTGTACATTCACACCAGACTCACTCATAATTTACATGTGACAAAGTTTAGATCAGATTGTTCTTATTTAATGATTTGATTGCCAGGGGAACAAAAGAGTGTTTGTGTCTGTTTATCTTTGCCATCGGTGTCTTGTATCTCTTTTGTGATGGTAAAATCACAAAATCCTGACCCAAAGGGTGATTCTTTATTTCGAGGATCTTGTTAGCTTTTTTATAGATGTTTGTCTTAAACAACTTCCCAAATGGGGTTTGTTTTTTTGCCAATGATTTTACCAGCAGCATTTAGGATTCTATAAAGTTTATTTTTATTTTAAATGCTCAGATTGCCATACCAGGCATTGCTCAGTTGATAGCACCCAGTACTTTAAATGCGAATGTCAAGAGTTTGATTCTCATACTGGCGATTGTATAATTATATCCTTAATTTCGTATAAGTTCTTTGTAAGTTGTATATAATTTTGTATAAACGTTTTATGTTAGTTATGTTTGATGTCGCTAAATATGGTTAAATACATACATGGAACTCACTCCCAATCGATTTCAAACAGACAACACGCTTCACTACATTAAGACCTATCTGTTTAAAACATTTTTTATAATAGTTTGTCATTTGAGCGTTCGTGTTTGTGTTTGTTATCACAGCGCCTTCAGCCAACATTATGTTTGTGTTTGTAATGTTATCACAGCGCCTTCAGCCAACATTATGTTTGTGTTTGTAATGTTATCACAGCGTCTTCAGCCAACATTATGTTTGTGTTTGTTATGTTATCACAGCGCCTTCAGCCAACATTATGTTTGTGTTTGTAATGTTATCACAGCGTCTTCAGCCAACATTATGTTTGTGTTTGTAATGTTATCACAGCGCCTTCAGCCAACATTATGTTTGTGTTTGTAATGTTATCACAGCGCCTTCAGCCAACATTATGTTTGTGTTTGTTATGTTATCACAGCGCCTTCAGCCAACATTATGTTTGTGTTTGTAATGTTATCACAGCGCCTTCAGCCAACATTATGTTTGTGTTTGTAATGTTATCACAGCGCCTTCAGCCAACATTATGTTTGTGTTTGTAATGTTATCACAGCGCCTTCAGCCAACATTATGTTTGTGTTTGTTATGTTATCACAGCGCCTTCAGCCAACATTATGTTTGTGTTTGTAATGTTATCACAGCGCCTTCAGCCAACATTATGTTTGTTAACAGCGCTCTGTAAGTTAAATTATTATTATTATGATTGCCGAGTTTAAAAAAAAAATATTTTGACCAGGTTGCCTATTTGTTTCCATAAACCTTCTTTATTGCAACATTGATGACATCCTGTTCTTAAATTTTAATTTTAATTCTTCCGTTTCAGAAAGGTTTCAAATTTGGTGAAATTTGCGTGTCTCATGATGGCCAGAATCTTGGTTCTGTTGCTGTGTACATTGGTCAGTTCTAAGTATATCTCATACGAGGACAACGACAATCAAGGTCAGCCTCAGATTTCAGACAGTCGCAAACATCCCAAGGGAGAGCAGCAGAAGCAGAAGCTGTTGGAGTTACTGCGACACGGAAGTAAACCCATAGACTCTGCCACCAACTTCATGCTTGACCTCTATGTGTCGAGCAACGCCGAGAGAAATGGGAACGACCCTGACCTAAGCAGCACACTTTCTTCTGCTCAGACCAACTCTGGGAGCCCTGACGTCACAGTCGCTTTGCCAAATATTCCACACATGGTTCGTTACCCAAGACACGACACGGATGCCGTTTTTTATTTTAACTTTACCGTCTCTAAAGGTGACCAGGTCAAGGCCGCGGAGCTTCATCTTTATAAAGAGTCCTCAGGTGAAGATCAGTATCAAGGGGAGTTTACTCTAAGCATATACGAGATACAAGTCACATCTGACAGCGGTGCTAAGGGCATTTTTCTTGGCTCTACAAAGACGACCGACCCGGATGAAAGCGGTTGGATTGTTCTGGATGTAACACAAGCGGCAGAGATCTGGGCGCTTTTTCCGCTTGCCAATTACGGCCTTTACCTCAAAGTCACCGACTCTTCGGGACGCACCGTTGATTACAAAAACTTTGGATTAACAGACAATGAGGGCCCTGTTCTAAACCAGCCGTTTTTAGTGGTATACATGACATCTTCAGGAGAAAGTAACTCTAATTTCTGGAGCTATTTTCCCAAGTAGAAGACTAGTGTATATCATTCTGTTAATATTGTGATCTACACACTTCTCAACTCATGTTTATTTGACCTTTGCTGGCATGTCGTTCCTGGTGACAAGCTGCATCATGGTATCTCAAAAACTATTTCAAGCATGACATTATAGGATGACCTTTGCGCCGTGACCTTAAAGACTACATTTAGTACCATTTCATTCCAGGATATGGCATTTAACGTAAACATCAACACCATAATATGACATTAGATGTCATGAATGCTGAAATAATGAATAGCGTTGAGACATTTGGTGCAATGCTTTTAGAGGTGGCATTAAAAAAAAAAGTTCAAACTAATTTTTTTGTCTAATAAAAATCTAGTATTGAGCATTTTGAGCATTTTGTAAATGCTATATTGAACAACTCTTAGCAAGATAACTCTAAAAGGTTGACTTTACATACAAACAGAAAAAGATAGACTTCTCCCAAATTGGGAATCCTTATAACCATGCATAAATAACAAATCATAGAATTAAATAATATGAATGTAAGTTTGAAATATATATGTGTGTACATGCTCCCCTTTAATACGGAATTCTATTTGAAATTAGTCACCGGTGTCTTTCGATTCTACGTTATTTGAATGTTTATCTTTATTGGATAGATAGATGGATGGACGGATGAATAAAGAGAGAGAGAGAGAGAAAAAATTAATTAGATTATTTATAACCATGCATAGATAACAAATCATAGAATTAAATAATATGAATTGAAGTTTGGAATATAAATAAAGATGTGTTTTCCTGTAATACAATTTGCAATTAGTCACAGTTGTCTTTTGATTCTACATTATTTGAATATTTATTTTTAAAGGATAGATAGATATCTAGATGCATAGATGGATATATTTAAATCTTAGGCCTGAGCTAGCCAGAAAAACCAGTGACTTGGCAGAATTTAAGTCATTGGTTAATATGCATGACTAAATGCATGACGCGTAGGACGTAATCATCTTCTTTTTTGAAGTAACGTCTGTATTATATAAGATAAGATAGGCAAGTGGCGTGAGTTGTTAAATGATAACTTTCATCAAAAAAGATGTGTATAAACTAAACCTGGATGTGTTTCACCTATCAAGGCGTCTCGAGTTCGAGATGTTATCTGATCAACACAAGGCAGCACGGAACCCTTCTCCCAGATGACAGCTCCTCCCACTGGCGCACAAAATGTTTCGACATTGAGGCACCGGGCATGCTTTAAGTAAAAAAGCTCCCACATCCTTGTCACATTCCAGGCGCTGTTCCTCAAGGGGCCGTTACATAAATGGCATGTCCCCCACAGTTTAGCCTGGTATAGAGAAGGAAAGTGGGCGGGGGCTTAGTGTATTATTATTATAGCATTTATATAGCGCTACTTTCATGCTTATAGCTTTTGGTCCAATCTCATTTGTGGACCGGTGGGGGGAGGGGGTATCTAGGAGTTTGTTTTCCATGCTGCCTTTAGGCGCTCAGTAAACACAACTCTGCCCGAGTCGGGTGTCGAACCTCGAGCCCCCTTCTAGGTAGCCAAGCCAAGTTCAAGCGCTTCCCGCGAGTCTGACCCACCCGTCTGTGTAAACAGTGTACACTGTTCGCATTCAGGCCGGTGAGAGGGAGCTCTTGTTCACTTTTGCTGGCCTAGAGTTCCAAGAGCCGAGGGCTCAACTCTACCTGACAGTTTCAAGAAGAAGAAGAGGAAGTAAACAAAACCAATTCAAATTTAATTTCAATTTTAATATAATTATAGTCTGATCAATTTTAACGGTTAAACCGGAGTTTTTTTTTTTCCTGCGTGGCCAATTAACTAGTAATGTTTTCCCAAAGTTATACATAAAATGTCAAATTTCTAGGAAATTGTTAGAGCCAGTTTTGAAATCCATGTCAACTCATCTTGCTTTTTGAGCCCATGAAGCTGAAAAAAATAAAACAAACGTGTATACATATCCAATGTTTATTTGATAACAATTGGATTGTTAACTCTTGTTGACAGTGCTGAAAGCCGAAATTAAGTGACTAGAATGTATTGATCATTTCTCGTATGATGTACGGTGTTTTTACAAAGTCTATATTACCTCATTATGTTTGACAAAAGTTTGTACACATTATTTCACCCACATTTCTTGTACCTAACAAAACATGAATTAATAAATCAAATTAATCAATTAGTTAATGAAATATTGGTGATTATTTTTTTTGGTATTGAATAAGGGAAAGAAATTGTACTAGACAGATGTGATGATATAAGTAATCTCCTGTGTACTTTGTGTAGAGAATTTTCATAAGCACTTCGCTGGTAGTGTGTTTAGTACATTGACTTGAGGAGGATGGAACACTCGAGCTCAAATTCAAGTCGTTCCATTTTTGTAAACGAAAATTCATGTTAAGAGCGATCACGGTAGCATGAATTCAAATTGCCCCCCCCCCCTCCCTTCCTTCCTCCTTCTCTTCCTAACTGATTTAGACAAGTGGTAGAATCATAGCGCATTTAGAAAGCTAAAACCATGAAATTGAGCTAAAAAATATTTATATTCGCACTGATTTATTATTGTTATTCTAAATCTGTTACAAATTTAATTACATCTATCATAACTATTAGATACAGTTAAATATAATATTTTTTAAAAGTATTTTAAAAATATCCACTTTCTAAATCATTAAAAAAAAAAAACACCAACGACGCTCTCCAAAACATTTAATACACGAATTCAGTTCTCCTTTCACTAGAATAATACCCAATAAGAATTTTATTACAAACCTGATTTTTCACATCAGTTGTTATGTAGTTGATGCACATTTTTGCTGTTAAAATTACATATTATAAGGAAATAGAAAAAAAAAGTCGGTAAAAGTCCTAGTGAGGCTAGTGTAAAGAGAAAAGCCCCTTCTGAGTATCCTTATCCCAGTTTTTTTTCCCACCGTCAAATCTCGTTGTTTTGTACCTTGGATATATATTGTATATTAAGGATGGAACAGCCTAACCTTATTTTTGTTATATTTTTAGACCTTCAATAAATAGGCCACACTTAAACAAGTCACCTAATATACTCTATTTTACCATGATATCTAGTATCTGAAACAAGGGCCCACTCTCACTCTCTTTCTGTCTCTCTCTCTGTCTCTCTCTCTCTGTCTTTCTTTCTCTCTCTCTCTGGCTCTCTGTCTCTATCTCTCTTTCTCTCTGTCAATCTCTCTCTCTCTCTCTCTTTAGTTTTTCTCTGGCATATACTTTTGACTTGATTTTGAGCGACTCGTTTTATAACGCTCCCTCTCCGTCGAGACACACACACACACACACACAAACATTTCGTCCGTAAAGTATCCGTTTGAAAGCTTAAGAGTTATTATTATACATAGATACATAGGTGCAGAAGTCAGTCACTGAGTGGTATATTGCACTTATGAATTAGATACGTTTCAGAATACCACTTGACTGCTTTAATCATTAATGTATTGAAAGATCTCATCAACTGTCGTACGGAACGCCCTGAATTCAAACTCACGGCTCAAGTCTTCTCATGCTTCTCAAGCCAACACGCTAACCACTCTGCTAGTGGAGAGCTTATGAACATGGAAGATTGTAGAGTTATCTATTGTTTCTATACTCTCGTCCTATTAACAAAGCTCACTCCGTCTGTCTGTCTGGTACAAAGACTAATTGGTTCATCATTTTAAATTGTTTCTTGTGTTGTCAGCTAAAGAAATAATTGTGCGAGATTTCAGCTTGATCCGAGATTTAGTGTGGGGGAAATAACGTGAACAACAAACTTTTTACCAGACAGACAAAAACAAAAATACACAACAACAACAAAAACCAGTCAAACTTACTAAAGGAGCTACGTCTAGAATTCAAGAGCTGAAATTGTGTGCTGAGGGGTCGAGTCATTAGACTATCATTAGATGATGCTAACAAAAAAAAAAGAGATTGTCGTTGTAATTAAATGGTCGAAAAGTGTGAATGTTCAGGTGGGTGGGGCTTCCGGTCGTAAAAAAAAAGTGTATTAATTATTCTGATAGTGAATTGAGAAACCAGTTTGTGTGTGTGTGTGGGGGGGGGGAGAATTTATAAAGCGGGATACTCCAATTCAAGTCAAAAGTCTATATTAGATAACATACAAAGCTCAGAGTGAAAAAAAAGGGCTCAAGATACAAAGATGGAGAGAGAGAGAGAGAGAGAAAAAGAGAGAGCGGGTTATTTCATTTAACAGATACTAGAGTTCAAGGCCTAAAAAGTTTGTTAATAAATCGTTAAAATGTGACCTTTGACTTGGAAGGAAACAATGTTCTTGCCAGGTTAAACAATATATAGCCCGGGAACAAATGGACGGGCTTAGCCGGCGTGTAATACTAGTGGTAGTATACAAAAAAATTTAAACAAAAAATTGATTCGAAATGATATATATTTTAGTATGTTACATAACGGCTCAAGAAATGTCTAAATTTCTAAAAAGTAGTGTATGGTATAGACCTGCAGGGCCTACCCAGTATGGTGTACGTACTCAGCACAGGCCTGTATAGGAATGCTAATAACAGTTCTGAACAGCCTCTTAGTGGATGGCTATGTAAAATTGCTTTTTGGTGTATCCGGTCTAAAGAATAAACGAAGTGATGATAAGCTATGTTTTTTGTTTTTTTTAAAGTTATTTTGTTTTTTTCTCTTTTCAACTTTTTCAGCACTTGTCATGTGTTTAATGTTTTAATATTTGTAGATTTTGTGGCCGCACCACAGGTCAAGAAATTAGAGACAGGCTTACTGATAACGTGCTCACTATGTTTCAATAAAATCCCAAAATCCCTTTTGTGCCCAGCGCCCCCTAAAATTTCAAAAACGCCCCCCAGGGGGCGATAGCGCCCCCGTTGAAGACCACTGCAGTGTAGACAATGTCCTAGTACACTACAGAGACGAAGATAATTGACGTTTTCCCATATCAGTGGATTAAAATTTATTTTTCTGTAGTCCTTGAGTCTAATCCTAATTAATCGTGTCGATGACAGCAGTATGCAGAAAGTGAGGGTTTAATTATAATACATTTTCAAGTTAATAATATCTAAAATAACTGAGCTTGACACCTATTCTACGCGAAAAGCCTAGAAAAAGCAACATACACACACTGTCCTCGAACACAGCAGAATCACAACTGGTAATCTTTTTCGTTTGCAGCGGAGGCGCGGTGGTTGAGTGGTAAAGTGCTTGGCCTTAGTCCCCATTTGAAATTCAGATGAAGAGTCTGATTTTTAATTTAGGGATCTTTAGGGTGTCTATCAGTCCAACCAGCACAAATGGGTACTTGACGTTATTTGGGTGGTGGTTGTGCTGGCCACACGACACCTTGTTAACTGTGAGCCACAGAAACAGATGACCTTTGCATCATCTGCTCTGAAGATCTAAAGGTCTGGATGAGAAAGTTTACAATTTCATTTCTTTTTCGGATATTCCCACTTTTATTGGCATCATATAGATCTAGTTCCTATAGTGTTTCCTAATCATGTTTAGTTTATCGTGATTTTAATGTATTTAAAAGTATATTATAGGATTTTATTTTATCGCTAACTAAAGTAAAATGGCACTTAGTATTCACCCTCTGCCATTTTGAATTGGACGCACAAGAAATATATATTTAATGCCCTATTTGGATTGGTAGTTATAAAATACAAAGTGGTCACCTCATGATGTTGACATCACTTACAGATCAACATCATTTGATGTCACGGACAGGAAAGGGAAATAATCTCATGTTGTTTCTTCAGAGTGACCCAGAAAACGGCAACAACTGAACCTGCGATGAAGGGTCACTAACTGAATGTGACAGGTCTTATGCTTGAAAACATGGGACACAAAATCTGTCGCACAGATTTGCACAACAGAACATGCCCATTTCTCTTAATGAGTCAGTTCTATATTTTGACTTGAGAGGGAAAAAACAAGCAGTGGTTCTCACTAAATACTTTGAAATAATATAGATGTGTACAGACTACATTTCAATCATTTATTTGTCTATACATGAGTGAGTGTGTGTGTCAAATTTTTGGTTTTTCATTTTATGAATTAAAAAAAAATGTCATCAATTTGAAGACGCGAAAAACAATAAATTTACTGAATTACTAAAAATCGTATTTTCTTCGCTTCGCTTAGTTAGTGACCTGCTTAGTGGTTAGTGTGTAGGCTTAAGGAGACATGAGCCCTCGAGTTGAAATTCAGGTCTTCACCTTTTACCCCTTGCTTCTCCCGCCACTGTTTCCATTTGACCAGACAAGTGATAGTGTCGTAGCGTATAAAGAAAGCTTAACAATTGGTACATATATTTCTTATAGCACAGGTTTATTAGATCTGCCAGTCCCAAGCCTGGGTGAGAAAGGAGGAGGGTTTTGCGCGGAAGTAGCGACCCCACCCATGTAAAAACCACAGTTGCTACAGAAACGGCAAACTTGACACAAGTCTAAGATCTATTACAAGCTCAATTACATGATGTTTCCAAACGAATTGATACAACTACATTTAATATAAGCTTTTTTTTTTTCCAAAAGTATTTTTTTTATATATTCTTGTTAAATTGGAGAGAATAACTCTCAGAGAATTAATTTGTTTACGATGAGACAATTGGGTTCCGCAAGCCATTGAAAGTGCAACGTGGGGGCCCAAAACATTTTCTGAGGTACACAAAAAGACAGAAGAGAACAACAACAGGAGAACCGCTGTTAGGTGTGCGTGAGTGGGTAGGTAGGTGTGTTTGTGTGTGTGTTTACGTATGTGAATGAAGTGTTATAAAATCGAAGAAATCAAAGTGACATCCATACCGAGGCTATGTTTTAACATTTCTACCAAGAAGGTCAACATATGAGGTAGGTCTTTATTCTTCTAATCCAATGTGCTGACAGTTTCTGGAGGTAGGTTCTTAAGCTTGCAATAAACGTAAAGTAGGTCATTGTGCTTGTAATGTAAAATGAGCTAGTGCTAGATCAATCCTTATAAAAGACCTCAAGACTGACCTGCGACGTCGCAACATGTGGGCAGTTTAGCCCAATAGTTCTTTGCCAAGTCACAGGTAAGACATAACGACCTGTGACCTGAATAAATATTAGGAAATATTGAAAAATTACAATTACAGTTGAATACTCATCATCATCATCATTGACCTCCTCTAGTCGTGAAACGACTATGGTTCATCTCGAACACTTTTTCATATGGCTGTGGAGCCCTATTTTGGAGAGACACTCCGGTCCACATATATTGCATGTAAAGGTGGCTTTCGCTTTGGTGGTAGAGAAGCTGCCATTTTCCGTGTGGGACGCCTTTATTCAAGAATCGAGGCCCATGTCTTCTCGCTGTCTTTAGCTTTCTATACTATTGATTGTATTATTCTGACGCCTATTTCTTTTTATTGTCTCTATCCAAGATACTGTCAAATAATAAATGAAGTAAGAGGCCTACTATTCAAAGTTTTCACGGCCGCCACTGGGGCTATTCTCAATCTTGTTGTTTTTCAGTCAAATGTTTGGAGTTTATATTCTAAGCAAAGATGCAAGTCAAATGGAAATGTTCAACTCAAATGAAGCAACATGGAATGCTTTCATTTTCTTTTTTATTTCAGCATGATGGGGGCAATTCAATGGATTCTGTTTTGTTTAATTTCTCTGAATCAGATTTCCAACGTAAGTTTTTCATAATAAATTAAATATTTTAATCTTTTTAATCTATCTATGTATCTATGTATGTACGTATGTATGTATGTATGTATGTATGTATGTATGTATGTATGTATGTATGTATCTATCTATCTATCTATCTATCTATCTATCTATCTATCTATCTATCTATCTATCTATCTATGTCTATCTATCTATCTATCTATCTATCTATGTCTTTCTGTCTATCTGTCTCTCTCTCTATATATATATGTGAATTTTTGTTTTATAGTTATAATGTTTTGTTCGGTGTAATGCACAAATTGTAAAACACATTTCCTACAGATTATTATTATATAAAACTAGTCGACTGGCGGCGTAGCATATGCCGCTATTTTTCCAGGGCCGGCCTTAGGTGACCGCAGTGGGCTCCACACTTTCATAGGACCCGCGCTAATTCTAGGTGTATAAATTATTGAATTAAACTATTGTATAATTCCTGAAAAAAGTCCTGGAAATATCCGGAAATTATTAAAATCTTTAGAAAACCCATACGAATCTCCTGAAATATATAGACAAAAAATGTCATTTTGGGGTGTCATTCAATATGGAAAACGTCAACCCTGCATGCGATAGATAAAAACGGCATTATGCATTAGCCGTAATAGTGTAATCTGGTGAAGAATTATTTGAGGTCAACAATTCTCAAAGATAGATTAAAACATTTGGTAATTCTTGCTATTGAGCGTGATCTATGTAGAAAACAAAATTATTATGATACACTGTATGAATTTTCTACACGCAAGGCTTGTGTAGTAATTCTGTACGTAGTAAAGAATGAATAAAATGCAAAGACGAATTTATTTTCTAATACAAACTCTTAAATTTCACTTATTGTCCGCTTCCCTACCCAGCTTGGCCCCGCGAAATCTGTTTCGCACAGGGCCCCACAAAGCTTTAGTCCGGCCCTGCTATTAAGTGACGGGTGAATACAGAGTAGATTACTTGTTCTCTTTCCGTGACTTCTTGGTCACAATGGTTAAGTCCGGCGCTGCTATTTAAAGTTTGTAAAATGTTTGTTTGTAAAATGTTTTACATGTTTCAGATGTTCCTTCAGAGTTGACGATAGTTTACTTCCTAGTCCAAACCTCCCGAAGGACGAAGGGGGATGGGAGCAGGCAGGGTTTGACAGTCAAGCGCACAGCCATCCGTATCGACGTGTGAATACCCACTTGTTCTCCCCACTCCCCTCTTGTTTTTTCCGTGGCTTGACTATCCGCAAAAATAAGAGAGTGATCTTTCCTTTACTTCTTCTCGTCCAAACTCTTGAGGGAAGAGGAGAATTATAGATATAAATTAATGATTAAAAATAATGACCTAGCGCGTAATAAAAAAGTTTTGTTTTGTTTCCAGAATTTTTTAATAATAAACTTTGACTATTTTAGTATTTTAGACAAAAGTAGGAACGAAGTTTTTATAGCATTTTTACTAGTTCTATTTGAAAAAAAAATTCTAGGTATATTCCAAGACAATGTCTTCCAAAGAATTGAAAGACCTTCTCTCCTCATTGAGGGCTGACTCTCAGATGTCCAACTTTCTGCTTACTTACTACGATGCCTTGAATACCACCGGCACCGCTCTTCTCGACTTCCAGGACATCGCCCCGGTCTACAAAGCCATGGACAAAATAGCGCTGACATTTGTCACGATTGGACAGATATCTAGGTCAGATTACATGGAAAGTGTGAGATCCGCTGATGCAAAAGTCCGAGTCGCGGTTGAGAAGTTGTACGGCTTGTTCGACAAGGACAAGAACAATGTGATCGACCACGAAGAGCTGGAATTAACGCTGAGGCCCAGGGTTGTCTTCTTCTACGTTGACCTCCTCATCCTGGGCGCAGACCTGGACGGCGACAAGAGAGTCACTGAGGACGAGTACAAGAGGCACATCGCCACGGCGGACTACGTCACAGGTGACGCCCACAAGGCGTTTCTGGAAGGCAACTTCAACTACGCCGACCTTGACGATAACACGGTGGTGGAAATGAAAGACCTCCAGATCCTCTTCCCACATGACATGCGGAAATAGAATTACAGTAACAAAAGGTAACTAGTAAACGTTGTTGCAATTAATATTATTATTAAAGATCCCGAAAATAAAAAAAAATTGCAAAACATGCGGTTGAAAATTATATTTATGGTGTACAGGTTCTTGCACAAGTATAACCTTACCGAGTAGGCAACGTAAGTTAATGAACTGCTGCACAATAACAATATTTGTATAACATTTAATTTTCCCATTTTATTTCAATGAAGTCAAAATATTTTGTGAAATCGTGCCGTTTGTTTTATTGGATATTTGGGTATAAGGTGGGTGCCTGGTCGTGTTGGAATCGCTCCCAACTATCTTCTCGATGGCCCGGAGTTAACACTTTACCCGCTGCCTTCTCCAGCCGATATGCGCTAGGTTAGGCCAAGTATGTCATATTATTCAAATCTGAAGGAACATCCAAACCATGTAAAACCAAAACAAAACAAAATAATAAATTCAAGTGGAGCTTTCATGTTGATGTTTGGTCATTAAAGTGTTTCTTACTTTTAGTTGTAAATATGTGTACATGCTTAATAGTAAAGAAAATTTAAATCTGTTTTTTTTTTTAACAATACCTCTACTTTATTCAAGTAAGATCTACATGGAACTAGCAGGAACCTGGACAGCTAATGTCAAAAATGGCTCTAATGATTCCTAGAAATTTAGAGTTGATGTATGTCTGAGAAAAGAAACAAACTAGCTCGTTGGCCAGACGGGAAAAAATCTAGTTTTAACGCTATAATTTTTCAAAGTCAAAAAATAAATAAGACTAAGATTCAGACTGCTTTATTGATCTTTGTGGAAATGTGTTGTGATTACAAGGACTCCTTTCTCATAAAAAAACAACACAACAGAAACATTCACATAAATGGAACAGACACAACATAAAGAGTTCATTTAGCCACTACACACAGGCATCTTGGTCCTTTTCATGTTTCCTGATCAATGGCTGGCGTTGTGACCTAGTAAGGTACTAACGAGTTTTTGTATCGCTCTGTCTTGATTGACAGAAGTCGCCCACTTCGCGACGACCTGACGTAGTTCTGATAGAGCGGGTGGCTGTTGTCTTCCAAGATTTTTTGCGATTTTTCTAAGTTCCTTTAAATATGGTGATGTTGTGCAGGTGATTTTTGATGCCCTTTTTATAATGTTTTCTAGGCATGTAAGTAGTTTTAGTACCGTTCATTTACATTTGGCTTTATCCCTACTTTTTGTTTTCTGTATCCCTACTTTTTGTTTTCTGTATCCCTACTTTTTGTTTTCTGTATCCCTACTTTTTGTTTTCTGTATCCCTACTTTTTGTTTTCTGTATCCCTACTTTTTGTTTTCTGTATCCCTACTTTTTGTTTTCTGTATCCCTACCCTTCTGATGAACTTTCCAGAATGTCGAAATATAGATTTTTGCCCCCACCCCCTTTTTTGTTTCCTGTTTAGTGTATATTCTCCTTTGATAAGCTCATAATTCAATGTCGTCTGCTCTGACATTTGCTGCATGACTAATTATTAAAACTAAAGAGTTCCTAAGAGACGTTAATTACGTTTTTTTAAGTGATGAATCTGATTGTGTTTATCTAAATAAAAGGGTTTTAATTTCAAGATATCTTTAAATATTCAGTACAAATATAAGCTTGATAATTTAACAAAAAAATATTTTTATTTCATAAAATATTTGTCTATAAATTTTACTTCAACAATTACTTAACGAATAACAGTAGTGAGATACATTTCAAACAATATCTAAGAGTTAAATAGAATGCATACATTTATATTTTAAAAAATCCATCAATACATTCTAAACGACAGAGAAACTGATCTGACCTTTATAGAGTCGGAATAAGTTTAGAGATAGACTAGGTCGACCTATGAATATACATGAGACCTAGTAATTGGTTTGTTGTGAAGGCATGTGCGTAAAATACAAGATAAACTAACATAAAACGTTGCATTGAGTCAGCAATGATGCAACAGTTTCTGACAAATCCCTCTATGAATTACTGGTCACTCTAGCGACTTTTGAATGTTAAACAATAAATAATTAGACTTAGTAATCATTTACTTCCACTAACTCCATAGGAGTATGAACAATTATGACAACAACAAACATTGAAACTTCGCCTTAATCTTAATTTTCATTGCAATGGCGATGTCTTAGATTCCAAAGATCCTCTTAAGATTAACACAGACATTAGAGGATGAGAAGTTTCATCGACTGGCGGATGTGTCGAGACATGATGTAAATGAATCAAATGGTTCTATGACATAATAAGGCTTGGCTTCGAGTCCGGATTGCAGTATTTCCCTAGGCTATGCAGCCCCAGCTGTGACCTACATATTTTGGCACATCCAGGGCAATCATAACCATTGTCTGTGACATATGGCACAACATTGCGCCCATTTGTATGTATTTAACTTTGTAGAATGTGGTGGCTGAGTGGTAGTGTAGATGGGTCTCGAGTTCGACTCCAGGCGAAGACTGGATTTTTTTTTATTTCGGGATTTTTTAGGCGCCTTTAGTCTACCCACCTCTAATGGGTGACTGACGTAGACTGGGGAAGTTCAGGCAGTTGGTTTTGTGCTGGCCACATACCACCATCGTTAACTGTAAGGCGTAGACACAGATGAGCTTTACTTCATATGTCACTTTTTCTTAAACATTTTTATTTTAAAAATTCAAAGAATTATGATAATTTTGTGCGTGTGATTTTTGATGCCCTCTTTGTAATGTTTTCTAGGCGGCGAAACAGTTTAGATTGTCACGTATTACGAATTGAATTCTACTTTTAAATGGCTTGCCTAGGGGAACGTGACAAGAGAAAAAAAAGGTAGTTGTGTCACTTATCTTAAGTCTAAATTTAATCAAAGACTTACAATGAATAACAAAAAAAATGACACAAGCAATCGGAAGGTAAAATATCAACTTAATGTTTAATAAAATATAACTCGAATAGTACTTTTAACTGAATCACATAAAGCAAGAAAAATAAACAAACATTTACTCAATACAAAATGGGAAGGTTGACCAAAACCCTTTTACAAAAATGGCATGTAAAAATATTACAATACAAGAGTTTGAAAATGTAATTACAAATACAAGCAAGCAAGGCCTTGGAAAAAAGAAAAATCTTAACTTACACGATCAAGTGGTATACCACGCACGGGTCACGCAATGTCTCCGCTATTCTGTCTCACGGCTGTCTCCGTATGTCTGTCCGTCAACGTTACGCGAGCGGTCTTTATATAATCTACCACGCGTCGATATCTAGTAATTTCTAGAACAGAAAGTCATCAACACCCAGATCTAGAACGCTCTTCAAAGAGACAGAAGAAAAGAAAAAAAAAACCACCCTCCTTTCAACCAGAGGTACACACATAGGTCAAGGACCGGTCACTGTCTGTGTGGCTTGACTCTTGAAGAATAAAATAAAAAAAAAACTTATTACACAAAGGGGCAGACAACCTACAGGTCAAGAAAAAAAACAATAGTATCTAGGCATTGTTACCTAGATACGTAACACCTCCCCCCTAAAAATAAAAATTTTTCATTTCCACGAAATGGAAATCTTTTTAGAATAATTACAAAAATGATATTTACATTACAGAATGTATTTATCATGATATATATAAAAAAATATATACATCAAAATACTTTTTACAATCTAGATAAGGCATCGGCGATACATTTTCGCTGCCTTTTATGTGTTTAAGATCTAGGTTGTACTCTTGTAAAAATAAACTCCACCTGAGAAGTCGTTGATTCTTGCCAGACATTTTGTGGATAAATGTAAGGGGATTGTGGTCAGTAAATACAACCAGTGGCAATCTGGACCCACTGATATAAAAATCAAAGTGTTGTATAGAAAGAATCAACCCAAGACATTCTTTTTCCACAGTAGAATAATTTCTTTGATGTCTATTAAATTTCTTGGAAAAGAAACAAATAGGATGCTCTACTTGGAAATAATCTTCTTGGTAAAGGACTGACCCAACACCTGTGTCACTGGCGTCAATAGCTAACCTAAAAGTTTTTCCGAAGTCAGGAGCCATCAAAATGGGGGAGCTAGATAATATCTGCTTAATTTGGTTAAAGGCTTTCTGACATTCATCCGTCCAAGTAAATCGGACGTTCTTTCTCAGGAGGTTTGTTAAAGGACTGGCAATGACAGAAAAATTTTCGCAAAACTTTCTATAATATCCAGACATTCCCAAAAATCTTCGGAGTTGTTTCCGATCAGCAGGAATAGGGAAAGCTTGGATAGCTTCTACTTTGGCCATTACAGGTTTCACCTGGCCTTGTCCTACAATATGGCCTAAGTATTGGAGGGAAGCCTGGCAAAAATCACTCTTACTCAGGTTTACAGTAATTTTTGCATGTAAAAGTTTAGTAAAAAGACAATGCAGTTGTTTACAATGGCTAGAAAAATCTTGGCTAAAAATTACTACATCGTCTATGTATGCGTGGCAATTCTCCATGTCAGCAAGCAGGGCATTTATCATTCTCTGGAAAGTGGCAGGAGCATTCTTCATGCCAAATGGCATCACTTTGTATTGGTACAGACCATCAGGGGTGACAAAGGCGGAGATTTCCTTTGCCCTATCAGTCAGGGGAACCTGCCAATAACCTGAAAGTAGGTCTATTTTGGTGATGTACTTAGCGTCACCAATACGATCTATGAGATCGTCTTTCCTAGGGATAGGAAACGAATCGGTCTTTGTTACAGCATTTACCTTACGGTAGTCTGTACAAAAACGATAAGTCTTGTCCTGTTTAGGTATCAAGACACATGGGGAGCTCCAGCTACTGGAACTTGGTTCAATGAGGTCATTTTCAAGCATATACTTGATTTCTGACCTAAGTATGGCAAGTTTTTCAGGGTTGACCCTGTAAGGATGCTGCTTGACTGGAGTAGCCTCGCCAACATCTACATCATGCATTATAACATTAGTCTGTTTAGGTACATCAGAAAAAATGTCATTAAATTCATTAATGAGTTTCATGATAACTGGCCTTTCTGTCGAAGACAGATGAGACAGTTTTACATCCAAATTCTGTAATACAAAAGAATTAGGTATTTTGTATTGTCCAAATTTCTCCTTTACAATATCATCATCAATAGGAGAAACATGGCTATTTGAACAACTTTTGACTGTATTTAAAACACAATTACTCTTCTCTGAGTGATCTGGCCGAGATACATAAGGCTTCAGCATGTTTATATGACATAGCTGAGTCTTTTTCCTACGGTCAGGGGTTTTGATTGTGTAATTGAGGTCACTAATTTTGGTCTCAATTTCATAGGGACCAAAATATCTGGCTTGCAAGGGTTGGCCTGGTATGGGCAAAAATACAAGCACCTTATCCCCGGGAGAAACTTCTCTAACACGGGCCTTTCTATCATACCAGCGTTTCATGCTGGATTGGGTGTTTTGTAAGTTATTTTTGGCCAGAACACAAGCATCATAAAGTATAGTTTTAAACTTACTTACATAGTCTAAAAGTCCTTCAGTGGCTGTTGGTGACAACAAAGTCTCTTTTATACATTTCAAGGGACCGCGCACCGAATGGCCAAAGACTAAGTCAAAAGGGCTGAATCCTAACGATTCCTGGACGGATTCACGGGTTGCAAACAGCAGCATGTGGATTCCTTCGTCCAAGTCTTTTTCGTGCTCACAGCAATAGGTTCGGATCATGTTCTTGAGAGTCTGATGGAATCGCTCAAGAGCGCCTTGCGACTCGGCATGATACGCACTCGACATGCAGCTTTTGATGCCCAACTGAGTCATGACTTGCTTGAAAAGATTGGCCGTGAAATTCGTTCCTTGGTCCGATTGGATGGACTTTGGTAGACCAAATAGAGTAAAGAACTTGATTAAGGCCTTCACAATGTTTAATGCTTTTATGTTCCTTAGAGGAATAGCCTCAGGAAAACGAGTTGAATCACACATAATGGTCAACAGGTATTGGTTGCCAGCTTTTGTCCTTGGGAGAGGACCAACACAGTCAATAAGTACTCTGCTGAAAGGTTCTTCAAAGGCTGGACTCGGCTTCAGAGGAGCAACAGGGATCTTTTGATTTGGCTTGCCAACCATCTGACAGGCATGACAAGATCGGCAGTACTGGATGACATCTTTCTTCAAACGTGGCCAGAAGAAGTGTGACATAATCTTGTGGTATGTCTTGTGGATGCCGAGATGACCTGACATTGGTGTGTCATGAGCCAGATTCATGATGTACGCTCGGTATCTTTCTGGTAACACGATTTGATGGCATATTCTCCATTCTTCTTCGTTGGATGCGTCTGGAGGTTTCCATTTCCTGAAGAGCATATCATCTTGGATGTAGTAGCACGTTGATGCTAGCTCTGCCTCTTGTGATGTCATTGCGGTTTCTCGGAGTTTGGCGAGCTCTGGATTCTTCTTTTGGTCCTCAATCAACTGTTTTCGAGTTGATGCCGGCTTTTCAGAATTTGGCGTTGGTTCTTCTTCAAGAGAAGCAAAGAATGTGGTGCTCAAGTCCACATCATCTTGGTTACTGTTGGCCTTGACGACGTTCTCTTCTTGAGATGCTTTCAACCTCAATGCCCTTGTTACTGCACACGCTGGATATAACTCTAGGTCTTCCTCGGGTGTGGCAGATAAGTCGGGTGTTTGAGTGACGATGGGTTCGGCTATCACCTTTCCACCTGCTAAGTCATTGCCTAACAGCAACGAGATGCCTTCCAATGGTAATGTTGGTCGGACACCTACAACAACCGGTCCAGTAATGAGATTTGACTTTATGTCGATTAGATGTAGAGGCACATCTATACATCCAAGCTCTACGCCTCGTAACAGGATGCTCTTCCCAGTCGATGATGATTTTGACAAGGGCAAGATACCCTCTAAAAGTAGCGATTGTGAGGCACCTGTGTCTCTCAAAATGGTGATAGGTCGTAGACTTGTAGAATCACCGGGTAGTGATACAAATCCTTCCGAAATGAAAGGCTTAAAATCCTCTAATAAAACATCAATTTTGGTTGATGCAGACTGGACTTGGGTCGAACTCTCGCTGGAGTCATTGACATCTCTAGGAGACGCAGTGGAGAAACTCTTTCTTGAGTCAGTAGAACATCTTGTGGATGTATTTGGAGAATTCTTGATGGAGTCATTGGAACATCGGGGTGATGTCTTATGGGAACTCTTGATAGAGTCATGGGAACATCGGGGTGATGTATTATGGGAACTCTGGATAGAGTCATTGGAACATCGGGGTGATGTCTTATGGGAACTCTGGATAGAGTCATTGGAACATCGGGGTGATGTATTATGGGAACTCTGGATAGAGTCATGGGAACATCGGGATGATGTATTATGGGAACTCTGGATAGAGTCATTGGAACATCGGCTTGATGTATTTGAAAAACTCTTGTTTGAGTCATTGGAACATCGGCTTGATGTATTTGAAAAACTCTTGTTTGAGTCATTGGAACATCGGCTTGATGTATTTGAAAAACTCTTGGTTGAGTCATTGGAACATCGTAAAGATGAATTTGAAGAACTCGCTGTTGAGTCATTTGAACACCGTGGAGACATTTTCGGAGAGTCTTGTACAGTCAATACATTTGAAACAGGTGGTGTCGAGGTATTCTTGATATGACTTGATGATGAGGGAGTAAACCTCGCCGACCACTGTACTGTGCAAGCGCTGACTTTTGAAGGAGCTTTTTCGTTTCTCTTCCTCAATTTCCAGCAATCGTCAATTTTATGGCCTTCTTGTTTGCAGTAGGAACAAGTAGCTTTACTTGTAGTAGGTTTTCTGTCGTTTGTACTGCTGTTCTTGATGGAGTTGCTAGCAGTGGACTCAGGCTGTTTGACTTGTTTTGGCTTGACATCCGTCGTATACTTGGCAAATTGATGTGATATTATATAATCGTCTGCCAACACTGCAGCCTTGTGCACATCTTCCTCGCCACGATCAGCTATATGCGTACGGACGTCCAGCCGCACACAACTCTTGAACTCTTCCATCAGCATTAGGTTCTTGAATTTTGCAAAGTCGGTGCCGATTTCCCTGGAAGTGAGCCATTTCTCAAAGCGTCGCTCCTTTTCCCGCAGGAATTCTACATGGGTTTGGCCATCCGATTTGCGACAATCCCTGAACTGCTTTCGGTAAGCTTCCGGAACAAGTTCATATGCCTTAAGAATTAAGGCCTTAACAACATTATAATCTTTTTGTTGTTCAATGGTCAAAGAACAAAATACCTCTGCAGCTCTACCAGTCAAAACTGTTTGCAGCAAAGTGGGCCACAAAGTTTCAGGTACATTAAAATTTTTCACAGCAAGTTCAAATTGTGGAAAATAATTGTCAATTGTGGCTTCATTAAAGCGTGGAATTATTTTCAAAAATTTTATTGCTTCAGCAGTATGACTGGCAGGGGAAGAATCTGGTCTTACATTAGCAGCTAACTCTAATTTTTTTAACTCTATTTGTAATTTCAATTCTATTTCTTTCTGCTCTCTCTGCTCTCTAGCCGCTGCAAGCTCTAATTCTTTTTGTGCGGCCTGTTGTTTAATTTCCTTTTCTTTTAAAGCTAACTGGGCTTCTATTTCCATTTGTTTTAATTTTATCTGAAGTTCTAAATCTGATTTACCCTCATCGGGTCTAAGGGTTTCTAAAAGGTCTTCAGAAAACACTTCCTCGTCTACATAATGGATTACAATGTTATCTCTGATTTCTTGTTTAAGGGCATTTGATTTTATTTTTAACCCTAAATGTTTAGAAATAAGGACCAGTTCCTTCCTAGTAAAAGCATCAAGCTCTTCCACAGAGGGATTTGCAAGAAAAACCTGAATATCCATGGCTAACTAACAACTATTACAAGCAAAAAAAAATGTATACAATGTAAATATACAGTACAAAATCAGTACAACAAAAAAACCTTAAGAGAGTTTGGTCAATACTATTGATACTTTACTTCCGACTCTTTGACACAAAAAAATTTTTGTTAAAGTCAACTTCGCCTTTACAAAAATTACTCAAGTAAGCTGAAAATAGGTTCAGAAAAATATCCGGGACGAAAGCCCTCAAACTTCTTTTGTCACGTATTACGAATTGAATTCTACTTTTAAATGGCTTGCCTAGGGGAACGTGACAAGAGAAAAAAAAGGTAGTTGTGTCACTTATCTTAAGTCTGAATTTAATCAAAGACTTACAATGAATAACAAAAAAAATGACACAAGAAATCGGAAGGTAAAATATCAACTTAATGTTTAATAAAATATAACTCGAATAGTACTTTTAACTGAATCACATAAAGCAAGAAAAATAAACAAACATTTACTCAATACAAAATGGGAAGGTTGACCAAAACCCTTTTACAAAAATGGCATGTAAAAATATTACAATACAAGAGTTTGAAAATGTAATTACAAATACAAGCAAGCAAGGCCTTGGAAAAAAAGAAAAAATCTTAACTTACACGATCAAGTGGTATACCACGCACGGGTCACGCAATGTCTCCGCTATTCTGTCTCACGGCTGTCTCCGTATGTCTGTCCGTCAACGTTACGCGAGCGGTCTTTATATAATCTACCACGCGTCGATATCTAGTAATTTCTAGAACAGAAAGTCATCAACACCCAGATCTAGAACGCTCTTCAAAGAGACAGAAGAAAAGAAAAAAAAAAACCACCCTCCTTTCAACCAGAGGTACACACATAGGTCAAGGACCGGTCACTGTCTGTGTGGCTTGACTCTTGAAGAATAAAATAAAAAAAAAAAACTTATTACACAAAGGGGCAGACAACCTACAGGTCAAGAAAAAAAAAACAATAGTATCTAGGCATTGTTACCTAGATACGTAACAAGATGAAGCGTTATTTTGCCAATAAGTTATTCGTATTTTGGCAGATTTTGCATAATCGCGCCGTAAAAATTATTAGGAACTTCTTATTTAGTTTAAAGCTATTGAGTTTGTATAAGAAAAATAGTCTCTGGGCTGTTTTTTTTTATCAGTGTTCCAAGGTGGTCTTCACATAAGGGCCTGTTATCAATGATGATGCCTAGATATTTATATGACTTCACTTGTTCCATCGATGTACTGTTTATCTGCAGTTTGTGAATCATTTGTTTTTCTTTCTGAAATCTATTATAAGTTCTTTACTTTTTGTGACATTCAGTTCTAGAAATGTAACTTTGACTGGAGACTAAGTCTAAAGTCAACAGGACGTAGTCAGACGTTTTGCCGTACTTATAAGATAACAGTAAATGGAAACTGTTTATTAAAGTTTATAATCGTTGCTTATATTTTTACGTAGAACTAATAGAGATGACATCCAAATTCTAGATCTAGAATCAGAACTTTAACTTTAGATGATGGACATACCAATATATAATCTCAAAAGTATACCTGTCTCGACGTCAGAATTGAAAAATGCAGATAACGGTGTTATGGGTTTGATACCTGAATGGATCCAATAGTTTTTTAATTATTTATTTTTGTTATTTTATTATATTTGAAGTTTAATATTGGACGTATTGTCTTTTTTTTTTTACATACATTTTAAAAAATATTTTTCTTGTTTATTTTCAGCTTAACTCAAAACAGTGTGAAAAAAAACAACTTCTCAAATAACGCCAGAGATTAAATTCTACAATTTCTTTGTGTAAATATAGTAAATAATAAAATAATAAACCGGAATATAAGACGACATTGAGCTATTGAGACATTTTCTAACATAATTCCTCAGGTGTGTCGTATAGTTTATTCACGAGCTAAAAATAATGTGAACGAAAATTTGTTTTGAAAGATAATATAAATATTTAAAAAATAATAATAATAAACAACAACAATTATATTATAACGCACTAGAAAGTAAAATATAAAATTTAAAAAAAAATCAAAGCGTTGGGTGTTGCTTAGTTTTAGTTCAAATAAAGTTCACACCCAAAGCATGATTTTTCTTATTTATTCATTTTAATGTAAGCGCTGATTTTATTTTTCTACTTACTAGTTCATTAGATTCGCCTTGCTAGACCTCAGCGCTTAAGAAACATTTTCGACAACTATTACTACCCAAAACAACGTAGTACCAAGAATGTTTGCAACACAACTTTGACCAGTCGCCAAGGGAAGTCACACAGGTGTTTATAGTTATTGTTTACATCCCAACAACGACTTATCTCCATTAGTACATTTTCTATATAAACAAAATTAATTAATAGCAACCAATTGGATGAGTACAAGTGGTCGAAAAATCAATTGCGAAAATCCAAATTTCAAGAAACATACATGAAAGATACAAACATGCAAGAAAAATACAAACATAGAAATAAAATAAAGATAGAGTTAATATAAGCTTTGTTATAAAAACCAGATGTATATCCACCATTTCTAACCCTTTGCAATTAATGATAAAATTACATTAAGGGCTCGCAAGGGTGTTTACTGTATCGGACTGTATCTTTTAAAACAGATCCAATTAGGTACCGACTTCCACCACGCTAATAAAAAAGTGCAGGCGCCATTTTTTATACATACAAAATTATCAAGGATTCTTGTAGAAGCTTACCCTTCCCTCAGTGTTTGTGGCACGCTCTCAAAGTGCTTTACACGAATACGCAAAAACAAGAAAAATATGTTTAAAAATCCTTTTTTTTTTTTTTAAATGCAAAGCTTATCCTAAGCATAGTTGTATCAATTAGTTTGGATCAGTCATGTCATGGAAGTTGTAATAGATCTAGGATTCTAGACTAATAATAACAAACTTGTGCGATTAGAAATATTTTTACCAATTGTTTTTGTTTAGCGCTATTCATGTTTTAAGCTTTCTCAATACACTAAGATCCTCGTGTCTGGACCAGTAGGAAAGTGGGAGAAAGAAAGGGGTATCTGGATGATCGCTTCTTAAATGCAGTTATGACAAAAATTGTTTAATAATAAAAGTGTAACGACCTGAATTCGAACTCAGTGCTAAAGCCTCCACAAGATGGCACTCCACCACTGTGCTAGCGAAGTGCTTATGAAAGTGGAAGGCTTTATAGTTATCTATTGTTAGCTTCAAACTTTACAGCGTCGACCTATAAATGGGACTACTTCAGTTTATCTCACCACATCAGTCAAGTACGATTTATTTCCCTTGTTCAAGATACCAGACAAAATTATTGATTATCAATAGTTAATTAACAATTTTTTTAAATTATTAAATTGATTCTTGTATTGTCAGTTAAAAGAAATAATTGTGCAAAATTTCAGCTTGATCCGAGATAGGATGTCGAAGAAACAACGTGTACAAACATTTCACTAGACAGACAGACAAAGTGAGCTGATATAAGCTTTGTAAAAAAAAAGAATAGTTTATAATAATCGTTTTATTTCTTCTCCTTGTCTCCAGTGTTAAAGTTTTCTTTCTGGTTAATGTGAAGATTTACGTGTTTTATGGGCACATTTAGCCAGAGGATTTACTCAAAGCTGAAGTACACGAAGACGGGCAGTCTTTAGATATTGTCATCTGTAAATAGTGCCAGAGTACCTAGCAATCAACCACTGACAGTGAAGTACTGCTAACCATCAAAGTTCACCTATGAAGTACTGCTGGCCATCAAAGTTCACCAGTAAAGTACTACTGACCATCAAAGCTCACCATTAAAGTACTGCTGGCCATCAAAGTGAACGTACAATACTGCTAACCATCAACCGTGCTGTAGATGTTAGCCTCTGACTCCTGCACGCTACCTGTCCTACTGAGTGAGATTCTGCGACTACTGGACGAGCCTTTCCCAGGGGCGTAACCAGGATTGTCGTACTCCATGGGCGTACCTGATTTACGACGTGTTGATACTCTGGGTATGTAGGTCGCAGGCTTGTCATAATGAGCGTAGGACATATAATCTGGTGGGGGTTCCTCGATCAAAGTTTTGGATCCTACAGGAAGAAAAAAATTAACAAAAAAGTTCAAATATGAGTTAGACATTTAATCCGGCTTTTAACCTGAACTTAACATAATTTGAACAAGGAAAACATTATTAAACAAGGTTAAAAAGACAGTTTGTGTAGAGACACAAACTCAATATGGGCCCAAGAAGTGGTCCACCCAGGCAGGTAAAAAGGCAGGTTTCAATGTTTTCAGAAAGAATATCAGAATGAAATTCTATCAAAGGCAAATGACAGAGAAGAATGGAGAAAGAATGTTGACAGATCTTGAGTGTTGCTCCAGCGGTCTAGCAGTCCAAGACATAAGTAAAAGTGAAGGTGAAGTTAGATGAGAACCTGGCCTAAATGGTGTCATATAATGATTATCTTATAGATCTCATTGTTTTGTAAAAGGTCAATCTCTTATTCAAAGCCTCAAGAAAAAAAAACATTTCCTTTGGAAAAAAATAATTCTTTTAGTTATTGTCTAAATTGTGTAAATATATAATGTGGGTGGCTCAATTATATATATGTATAAAAGTCACTACTTATTAATTGCTGTTTTAAATTATGTTTCACTTGTATGCATATGAAAACGATATTTTTCTCTTTAAAAAAAAAGTTAACATTTTTTGTGAATATAGAGTTATTATGACAGAACTTATTTAACTTGGCAATACATTTGCACAAAAAAATTTTTTTTGACACAAGATCTAAAATCTTTTGCATAAATGTGTTCCAAATTTGGTGAACGTATGTCTCGCTTACTTGATAGCCTCCTTCAGTGTTTCTTTCTACTAGATGCTCTCTCTATTAGTCTAGACTTACTTCTAGATCTAGATGCTCTCTCTATTAGTCTAGACTTACTTCTAGATCTAGATGTTCTCTCTATTAGTCTAGACTTACTTCTAGATCTAGATGTTCTCTCTATTAGATGTACCTAAAAGTATAAGCAACTCTTATAAACTTCAATGTAATTGAAGCAACTTTAAATCTTCTGTAATCGCATAATTGCGGTAATACGGCCGACTACGCCATGTTGGCTCAAGACCTAGATAGATTTGAAATTCTCTAGCCAAATGTACATTTAGTTTTTACTTAGAAAAATTATAACGGTCAAACTAGCTAGCGGCCAACGAGCGAGTAATTATGTTCTAAGCGATATACATCAACTGTTTAATTTCTTTAACCAAAAATTGCTATAGCAGTATTCGAGATCAGCGTCCATCCTCCATGAAGGAGTGAAATGAATAGAGGTATTAAAAAAACAAAAACAAATGTAGAAATCCAAATCTAACCAGTTTTGTTGTTTGTTCGGACAATACACTTCACTTTGCTGTCACCTACAGTGAAGTACACTGCCTGGTTCTCTTGTTTCCGGGAAGTCTTCAAGCGCCGCCTCCATAGGACAAAGATGATAATGACAAGCAAGAGAAGAAAGATGGAACAGCCAAGACCAATGGCAAGTCCAAACACGATAGAGTTGATACCACACGTTCCTTCTGGCAATGGCAAGAATGGGTTTATTACTCATTAATACAATTTACAAGTCATATTTATGCATTCTTAAGTTGACTTAAATTGAGTTTCAAATACTCCTCCTAAAATAAAGAGTTGTGTCATAGCGTAGACGTACTCCGCACTACTAAAGGATGGAGGGGTAATGGATTTGAACGCGGGACTATATTGACAAGAGTGTGGAACGCATACCACACGACCAAGATATCCATTTCAAAAATAATATTTTATTAAAAGTAAAAAGAAAATTTCCTTTTCAGACCTTGCGATCAATAGGGCAGATGATGTTAAGGTCATCAGTTTCTTCGGTCAACGGTCAACGGTTAACAAAAAGGATGTCATGTGGTCAGCACAACGACCAACCGCCTTTACTTTTCCTAACTAAAGTCATGTACCCATTATGGTTGGGTGGATTCAGGGGCACCCTGAAAATCCAAAATTCAAAATCCCACTCTTCACCAAGATTCGAACCCAGGACTTAATGTTCAGAAGCCAAACGCTTAACCGCTCAGCCACCGCGCCCCCCCCCCTTGAACTTAGTTCTAACTGCATCAATATTTCTAGTGGGAAGAGTTGCTTTACCCAGAGCCTTTAATCCTAGGGCGACTTGACTTGCCATGACCAGGGCATGCATTTGACCATTTGTCTATGGATATATTAGCACATAGTTTTTTCTAGGTAAAGGTCACGTGACTGTTTTTGTGGTGATACCCTTCTGGAGAGCCGTGTCTCAATAGAAGCAGCTTTGCAATTCAACCTGCCAGTTTTCAGAAGGTGATAAACTTTTGATATTGTAATTAACATTTGTGTGTATTTTCAAAATTGCAAAGTGTAATTACTGGAGCATTGGACATATTTGGAAGTGTTTGTAAAATGTGTTATACGACTATCACTATATTAATTAATGCATAATATTTCGTCTTTCCGTATGATGGACGAAGGTATGCCAAAAGCAGTCTTTTTTGGTGAGCTAAAAAGTTGTCGACGTAACAGAGGTGCCCCACGGAAACGCATTATAGATCAGCTTAGGCGCCAACTTGCCTTAGCTGACATAGAGGAGAGCACCTGGTTGCATGCGGCTTCAGAACGAGACAGCTGGAGGTCACTCAAAAGGGCCGCAGCATACCCGATGCAGAGGACAGACGTAGACGGTGAATATGAAATCTTAATCGACCACCGGCGGCCAATGGTTATGTCTGCGCTGGGTGTGGTAAAATATGTAGGTCACAGATGGGGCTGCGTAGCCACGAGAAGACTAAGCCGATTTTGTTAAAACAACAATCCTAATCAACATAATAAATGTATTATATCTTTATAATAAATGCTATTTAAAGTTTATTTTAAACATAGCATAGTACAAATATTTTAATAACAATGAATGGAATTGTTATGTCCCTTGGTTTAAGATTTATAACAGTTGCACATAAGAATCTTGTTGGCTTTGGTCCCTTGGTCATGTACGGTTTCGCCAGACGGTAAAGAAAAGAGTACAATTTGTCCCGTGTCGTTGCAGCTTTGACATTGAACGGGATTTAGCCTTGTTGTATCTAGCTATTCCACGTTTTCAAAGCTGTATTTAATATCATCTGATTGCCTTGTGATTTGCTCCTCTCTAGTGACCGTACTACTAACAAGCAACGAAATAAAAATAATTTTAAAAATACAAATCTTATGAAAGGAAAATAATCGCCAATTACTGATATTTTTTCCTAAAATTACGGAGTTTAGCTCCATTTCTGCTATTATAGAAAACGACCGTAATCAGTAAGAACTAAATGAATAAATAATTAGTTAAATTTTGGATTGATTCGTATAATATCATTGACCATTGACTATGAATAATTATGCTAAATTTCAATTGATCCGAGAATGGAAGAATAACGTGTTAAAATATAATAAGGGGATTAAATCTATATATACATCAACATTTCTCATTAAGTAGCATTTATTTTCCTTATTTCGATATCAAACTAAATAATTAATCACCAATAACTAATTAACTAATAGGTTAATCTTTTTGATTGATTCAAATCTAGTCAGGTAAAATGAATAATTGTGCAAAGTTTTAACTTGATCTGAGAATGGGAAATGGGATAAGAAAACATGTTCAAACATTTTGCCAGACAGACAGACAGACAAACAGAAAGATTGAGCTGATGTTAGCTTTTTTTTAAAAAAATACACATTTAAACAAATAGGCCACTGTGTCCAAGGGGTCATACGGTGGGTCACTTTAGAGCACCGCATAATGTGAAAGTTCTCAAGCTTTAGATCACACCTTTGTGTTGTCTTTTTGCCCTAGGTGAAAATTGTGTAGCGCGCAGGCGAGACATGGGCACGACATGGCCTAAATATCAAAATATCCAAAATATTAAAATATCAAAACATCAAAAATATCCAAATATCATAATATCAAAATATCCAAAATATCCAAATATCATAATATCAAAAATATCCAAATATCCAAATCAAAAAGAACAAAATATCAAATTATCAAAACATCAAAATAAAAAAAAAAATTCAAAAATTTAATAATGAGATTAGGTTTGGGGGCTGTACATGTTTCAAAGACGTTTGTCACAGGAAACAACATCGCAAAAAACAAAAACCAAAAGGTTACAAAGAGAATTTGTGTGAAAACACAAACTCACAATCGTTCCCCGAAGTGGTCCACTCTTGAAAATAAAATGACATCTTTCCATTTTTTCAGCATGAGTATTAAAAGCTATGAACTACAAACTATCAAGAGCCACAGTATCTCAGCCAATACAAAAAGACGAGACGTGTACGTGTAGGTATCTAGCGTGTTGTCGATACTATTGTACTGTTAGGTCGACGGATGACATGATATCGCAGGATACTATTTAATTGTTGATATTCATATTTATAAAATGAATTGGTTACTATAACGATATTTTCGAATGTAAACCTGGCCTAAGTGATGATATTGAATATCTATCAAACTGATGTTTTTTGTAATAACACTACACTTTCATTCGAGCCTTGAAGGGAGGTAACTTTCCATGCTCTTTGATATAGTGTTATGCAATAGTACATTGTAATCGAATGCTATAATACGAAACACTGCTTATTGATTTTTGTTTGAAATTATATATTATTATTGCATATTATATATACATACTAATCACTCTATTTAAAATTTAAGCAGCTTGTATATGAGAAAACATTTTATTTATAACTACAAATATTTTCTTTAATATTATTTTGCTCAAAAAAAGAAGTTCGATTATATTTTGTAGTATGTGCATCCAACCAGTAAATTTGTTATACCATCTACTTATGTTACTATCAATAGTTGTAAAAATGGTGTATTCATTATGACATAACTGCTTGCATAGTTAATTTTTAAAATGTAACGTTTCGCTTTCAGAAAGAAAAGAGTTACCGTTGTACTATAACTTTAAGTTTCCCTTTCAATCTATGGGGCAGATGATGTTAAGGTCATCTGTTTCTATGACCAGCGGTTCAAAAGCAGGGTGTGATGTGGCTAGCACAACGATCAACTGCCTTTACTTTCCCCAACTAAAGTCAGGTACCCATTACAGTTGGGTGGATTCTGAAAATCTAGTCATCCATAGTTAATTTAGAGACTTAAACTCAGCTAAATAATTGGTTTTCCTGTTTTATACAGGCGCTATAGAAGAACAAGTACTTATACAAATTTATCCTAGAATATGGAATAAGGAATGTGCTTTTCGATTCTCACAAGAAACCACAACACTAAGTAGCGAAGTCTTGAATGAGATTTTATCTAAGAAGCAAATGAAGAAAGATTAGAAAAGATATGAGATTCTACAAACCTGCAACAGTCACTATTTTAATCTCCTCTGCCAGCAAAGCGGAAGTGTAGTTGTTCTGGACCCTACACCTGAACTCAAACCTTCCAGGTGACGAAGGCATAAAGTTGTAGTTGAGGCTGTGGCTGGACTCTCGCTCGTGGGACGTCCTCGAAACGTGTTCCTCGTTGTTGATGAACAAGAAGCTGGTGGTCCAGGGATAGGCTTGACTCACTGACACTGTACATGTCAATGGCATCAGGGTCCTAGTGCATAGATCCACATCCAGGCGTCCAGGGATGTCTAGCTGAACAGTGGCGTATCCACCTTAAACGAAAAGAAAACGAAATATTGAAAAAAATATCGTTTTTTTTTTTAAAGACATGCTCTTCTTATTAAAGGAAGTGATATCTAAATATATCAAGACAATTACTTATAAGGGAATTTGTTATCAATAGTAATTTATGGTATTACGCAAAATAATATGTCGTTAATGTATGATTCTACAATAGGCTCAGATTCTCTGTTAGTAAAGGGCTAGTGCAGAGTATCCCAAACTTTGTCCTTAACGGAACACTTCACATATTCTGAGTATTTAGTGGAACACTTTGCTTTTTATTTGGAGACATTAATTTACCTGGTTGTCTACTGGCTAAACATTACAGTACCTCGTCCAACACCTACAAAAGTCTCGCGGAACACTTTGCTTTTTATTTGGAGACATTAATTCACCTGGTTGTCTACTGGCTAAACATTACAGTACCTCGTCCAACACCTACAAAAGTCTCGCGGAACACTTTGCTTTTTATTTGGAGACATTAATTCACCTGGTTGTCTACTGGCTAAACATTACAGTACCTCGTCCAACACCTACAAAAGTCTCGCGGAACACTTTGCTTTTTATTTGGAGACATTAATTCACCTGGTTGTCTACTGGCTAAACATTACAGTACCTCGTCCAACACCTACAAAAGTCTCGCGGAACACTTTGCTTTTTATTTGGAGACATTAATTCACCTGGTTGTCTACTGGCTAAACATTACAGTACCTCGTCCAACACCTACAAAGGCCTCCCGGAACACTAGGTATCCGCGGAACACAGTTTGGGAAACACTGGGCTAGAGAGTATTCAAACATTTTTTCCTTCTTTTTACCAAAAACCGTAATTATTTACCACATTCTGGTGGAATCAACTCTGGTATCGTCAGTTAGGAGAGAAAGAGTTAAAAACTTCAGTTAGTTTTATAGTGACATTTTATTTTAACTTACAGACACTCCTTTAAAAGAGAAACTAATTACTTCCATGTTTCCATGTATTCATCTAGTCATTTATTTTAGAGACTTGAACTCTACTAAGCCTTCGGCTTGCCCGACTGATTCAGGCAACCCAATTCATGCTATAATGACACTACTAAGGAAGAAGGAGCCTATTACAAAATAGCCAAAATCGAATGCCATAAAAAAAAGCACGAATCTTCCTGAGAAATTATTATTTGCTACAAAAACAAGAGCCTAAAAAAAATATCGCACTGCTATCTTTTACGATCTATGCCACGTCAATAGTTTTAACTTTAAACGATGAACCTAATATTTGTTACTGAACAAGAGACATAGAAAATAGAGACATAGAAAATAAAGTTTTTCTATATTAAAAAAAAAAGACATCATCTCCTTTAAATAACTTATAGAGCGATTTTTATTTGCTCTTAATTACTAATAAGTTTTTTTTTAATGACGTAATCTGTTCAAGATTAGCCCAATTTTTTTTTTACTTTGAAAAATTATAACTGTCAAACTAGAGTTTTCCCAGTGTGTCAGACAAGCTGTAATTATTTTCTAAACGAAATACACCAACTGTAAAATTTTGTATTTAAAAAAAAAATTCTGCTATTTTACCAACAAAACGAAATGAAAATATTTTTTAAAAAATTTATAATTCTTGTAAAAAAGGAAATTGAGATGTACTCTATTTGTGTGTGCTAAAATCTGGAGTTCTTTTAGATATTAATATTATTATTAATTTGTGGATTTTTATTAAATCTTTCGAAAAAAGTGCAGGAGTCTCTCAAAAAAATAAAAGGATCGGCCCTGCTTGTCATTCAGAAGCGTGGATAGGGTGGGGGAGGGAGGGGGAGAATTTGAAAATCCCCCCGGGTCCCCACTTGAAGGGGGCCCCCAAATGAGTTGTTTTTTTACATTAGATATTAAATATTACGCAAAACGCAGGAGCCCCCAAAGAGGTCAAGCCCCCGGACCTCAAATGGTGGCAAATTTTTAGCTAAGCCACTGTTGTCATTCTGTATTATTATTCGTCAATTTGTGAAAAGATTAATAAATGTAATAAATTTTATAAAACAACACAACTATGTAAATCTATAAATCAAGCACGTAAGGGCGATCTTACCAAATACCTGTATCCTGGTTGAATTCTGCGCCGCCATTGAACGAAACTTCACATTGCGGACAGTACAAGTGACATTGAATGACCCAGGTGTTTCTGGACTATAGATTAAACTGGACGTGTAATAAGACCCATCCGAGTGATAAGGCCAGTTGGGGAACTGTCTGTTGGCACTGTCAAAACTGAAGACCACGCCAGGCAGAACTTGATCCCTGGACACGTTGCATCTGAGCAGAACGGACGTTGTATTTGTAAACTGGACATCCGGGCTGGTCATTGCATCCAGAAATACTGTGCTTGGTCCATCTGAAAAAGTTATATAGGTCAGTTGTGTTTTTTAAAGACGGATTTTCCTATATAGGCAAAACACTCTATGGTTTAGGGCCAAAAAGAGATATTAAGCACCGACATTTAATTTCTGGACTTATAAAGGGATCCAAAAGGGACCAAATATCCAAATGACTTAGGGTTGTTTCAAATATAAATACGGCACTGAATGATCTATATCAAATTATATCTCTTTAAATCTTAACTGGACTGAAACATACATCTAATATATAAAACATATTGTTAGGTGTCTGTTTGCAGGACTATGTTCCTTATAAATATATCAAAATCCTTTATGAAATGGTTATGAAACTTGGCTTGTATATTTTTTTTTCTTAGGTCGTAGGATAGAATAAAAACATTCGCTACCACCCAGGGTGTCCTAAATTTACAAAAAGGTTTTACTTCAGTTGCATCGGCCTCGTTTTCACTAACAGAATAACATTGGAAAGCACTGCGAATTTGAGCTGGATTGAAATAGAATATACATTTTAACTTTTAAAAGGGCTAAGTTCCAAGCTGATTACTCAAACAAAACACATCTCTTGTATTACACAATCGGACAAACAAACATAAGAGTGCAGATTAAAATACGCTTATTTGATAAACACATTGGAAATACTGAAAACACATCAACAACAGTAAGTTAAAAAGGGACTAGACTCTGTTTTTTTAAAAGTTATCTAGAAATTAAAGATTATTAAAATTAGCCGTTGTGATACAAAAAATCAGAAACCTAGAAACCCAGACATCAGGAAACCCAGATACCTGGACTCCTTGATATGTGTTCCATTACTCACAAGCAAACTTGGGCTCATAGATTAAAGTATTCTGTGGAGGTGCCTGTCCGAGGGTTGATACAGCGTAGCAGTAATATACAGGACTCAGAACTGTTAGGGTCAAAGTTCAAAACATGGCAAAAAAAAAAAGTATTATGATTATGTTATGTATAAGTAAGTCCTTTCTTGAACTGCTATATAGTAGTTTTAATGCAATACACTATATGGTCTGAAAAAGTGTTGCAACAGCTAAAAAATTGTGACTTTGTGTCAGTGTGTGTGTGTGCGTGTGTCAGTGTATGTGTGTATGTCAGTGTGTGTGTGTAGCATGGCGTAGGAAGATGGTATGGTGGTATAACCTGAAAAGTCAAGTTAAGTCATATATTAAACCTTTAGAAAAAGGCTGAATGCAAGCAGTACATTACCTTTCAAACACATTTATTTCTGTTTACTTAATACACCAATCAATGTAACGCAAGCCCTCTTTACATTGTTACATTGATTTATGAAGAGAATACAATGCAATGAAAACTTTTAGGTAAAATCTATCTAATCTAAATCTATCTAATTTATAAATTATCGCATGAAGTCAGCTAACTTCGACACCCAGTACGTTAGTAAGTTGACTGGACAGAACCTACCACGTCACTATGTTGACTGCATAGAACTTACTACGTCATAATGTTGACCTGCACAGAACCTATCACGTCATTATGTTGACCGACAAAGAACCTATCACGTCATTATGTTGACTTGCACAGAACCTACCACGTCATTATGTTGACCTGCACAGAACCTATCACGTCATTATGTTGACTTACACAGAACCTATCACGTCATTATGTTGACCTACACAGAACCTACCACGTCATTATGTTGAGCTGCACAGAACCTATCACGTCACTATGTTGACCTACATACAACCTATCACGTCATTATGTTGACTTACACACAACCTATTACGTCATTATGTTGACCGACACAGGACCTATCACGTCATTATGTCGACTTACACACAACCTATTACGTCATTATGTTGACTTACACAGAACCTATCACGTCATTATGTAGACCTACACAGAACCTACCACGTCATTATGTTGACCGACACAGAACCTACCACGTCATTATGTTGACCGACACAGAACCTACCACGTCATTATGTTGACCTACACAGAACCTATCACGTCATTATGTTGACTTACACAGAACATATCACGTCATTATGTTGACTTACACAGAACCTATCACGTCATTATGTTGATTTACACAGAACCTATCACGTCATTATGTTGACTTACACAGAACCTATCACGTCATTATGTTGACCTGCACAGAACATATCACGTCATTATGTTGACTTACACAGAACTTATCACGTCATTATGTTGACTGACACAGAACCTATCACGTCATTATGTTGACCGACACAGAACCTATCACGTCATTATGCTGACTTACACAGAACCTATCACGTCATTATGCTGACTTACACAGTACCTACCACGTCATTATGTTGACTTACACAGAACCTCTCACGTCATTATTACACAGAACCTACCATGCTAGTAAGTTTTAAAAGTTGACAGCACAGAAGCTATGCACATTTTATTTGTGTTATCGCATGGCGTTAAGCTCCCCCCTTACATCCATTTTAGTACTTTCTTGTTTTCACCAAAATATCATATTTGGACGACACGAAGTCACGATCAAATAAAGCGCCTAACCATACAGTTTCTACAACAAGATAATATAATATAGTATAATAAAATATAGTTGTATAAAATATCAATAATTTTAATTATGGACAATGTCACCTGTTATAGAAATAAAAATGTTGTTAATAAAAAAAATAATATATTGAGCAATCTTATGTTTCGGGATATGCATGTTAATCTCTTAAAATTGTCAGCTACTCTGCCAATGGCAGCCAAACTTGTCACCCAAAAGGAGATAAATTTTACTAATTATAGAATTAAAGACGATTTAAAGAGTTTATTTTAATTCAACTAACTATTCACTAGATAAACTACTGATGGTTTTTCAAGGCTTTCAATTACAACATTAGCTATATATCTACTTCACACGTTAGTGCATAGAGTGAGGATAGTCCGTAGATTCCTCCTTAGAGCAATTAGTAGAAACAATAACTCAAGCAAGAATCGCATGCATCTCCCTCGCGTCGCAGTCTTCGATTATTCTGTGGCCAATGGTAAAATAATAAATATATAAAAAAGTCTAACCTTATACATAGTCTACGTTATTTATGCAATAGCCTCAGTTTTCAACAACTGCTATCAAGCTTTAATTTGTCTCTCAATTTATGGAGCATGAGCTTTTATGTAAATTACGTCAGAATTTAACCAACCTATCATCTTACATAATAAGCTTCATAAGATCAAAACAATTTTATGTCGGAATAAAGACTTGCCAAATTGCTTGTATTCATTAGCTATTGAAATCCGCATAAACAGGAACAACGACGCCAAAGTGTTTGCAGAGAGCTAGTGAGGGGGGGCACGATGTCCCGGGCGCCACCTTCAGGGGGGGGGGGGGGGGAAGGGCGCCAAACGCAGCCTATTCTTCTATGTGATGTTCATAGAAAATGGGGTGGGGGCGCCAATAATGTACTTTTCCCCGGGGGGCATGTTTTGCTCACTACGCCTCTGATTTAATGTGGGCCTATTATTCAATACCTGAAGAGTTAAAAGAGAAGTCCAACTGACTCGAGCCGTTCTTCTTAGAGAAAGTCACGAGTTTTTCGTCGTTGGTCGAGATCCAATAAGCTTGTCCGGGAGGGGAGCCAGGATTAGACAGTCTGCAGGTGCAGGTGGCTGTTGATCCTGACATGGCATAATCTCTCGGGCAATCCGAGTCCATTTCGGGCACCGGGAAATCTGCACGTAGAGGTGAAAACAAATTTGTGTGACAGTTTTAAAGTGTGTTTCTCAAATCTCCCGGAAATCCCAGTTAGTAAAATATTGAAATGAAAAGTTATACTCATGGAAAAAAAAATATTGTTATGGTAGTGAATTCTAATATTGACATTGTTTTGGAGTGTCTGTTTGTGCATTTGTGATATAACTTTTAGATGGATTGACAGATGTGCAGTCTAGAAGAAGACGGATGAAGCAATGGATACATTGATGAAGAGACGCGTGAATTACTGATTATTACAATTAAACCACGTCAAAGAGATTGTATGTTTAGATATGGCAGCACCCGGGCTGTTCTTCACCACCTTCACTCAGTAGTATTAAAAAGTGCTTTATATATTTTGTTGTTTTTTTTTAAAGTGCATTTTTCATGGTATAGCTATATCAGCGCGGGTTGGTCTTGTCTCTTTAGGAAACGTTGGTGGACGCGGGTGTTCTCTGTGATAAGGTACAAAACTTAGCTCGAGTCTGAATTTGAACAAGAATCCCCTTGATAGGTAGCCAAGCGGTTTATGCCACTCAGAAACACATTCCCAAAAACAAACTCTAAGTTCGAGTAGTCTAAGCGATAAAAGAGTGTGTATTGGTATTAGTGTGTCAGTTAAATATATAAATACTAGTTGTATATCAACTGTCATTAGTTGACACTTTATATAATAAATACGCAAACCACATTACATGCGATATGATGGTGTGTTTTATTCACTTTTGTTATAGTAATTAATACTTTATTTAGACCTTTGTGGTGCTATATAGCTCTATTGGGGATTTTTACGAAAAACTAAACAATGTGAAATACTCTAGTGTGAACTTCCATATTGCCAACTAAGGAAAAAAACAATTATGCTAAAATTCTACACTATCGCAAGGCGTGGTATTGATCTTCGTAAGTAGTGCCATATCTCTGAATGTTGTAAGAGTTATCTCCCTTTTCCCCATTATTAGAGAACAATTATTAATTGATGAACGAATTGGTTATTTTTTAACATTGATTCTTATGTTGTTATCCATAAAGCATAAACACGCAAAATTTCAGCTTCATCCAAAAATCGGAAGTGGGAGTAAACAACGTGTCAAAGAATCTACCGACACAGACAGTCAGACAGACAGACAGATAGAGTGAGTTGATATACGCTTTATAAAAATGCAGATAACTAAATGTAATTGCTAATATTATCAGTTGAAAAAAACAACAACTAGACACATCAAGTATTTGAAGAGAAATCCCTAATTTACAAAGATTCGAAGATATTTAAAATGTGTACTGATAGATTTATTCCACAATTTTACTTCAAACATGTCTCTCTAGTCACATGAAGACAAAATCTATATTACACACTCTGATTAGACTAATAGGCTAGGAAACGAAAATATATACTAACTAGCAGTATAGGTGTTTGTGTATCGCTGATCTAGTGCCTTCGATTTAGATCCATGTCAAACATGTTCCCTTAACACTTTTTCATTTTAACACGAAAATGAAAGTAGGCAATGAAAATGGGGTTTACCCGTTTAGCTGATAGCTAATATAAAATACTGTGAAAATGGGTTTACCGATTTGTGACAAAGTTTCGTTCTTCAATAGAGATAAATTTAGGTATTTTATTTATTTATAGGGCTTTTTTTGTGAGAAAGATATGTAGCATACACTAGAGCCTACGCCGTGATCTAAAGAACATCCATACCAAATTTTATCAATATCAGTCAAACGGTTTTAATTTTTTATTAAGGACATATATACATATATACATACGCCTTACATTTTGCTTTATATATTAGATTAATAGTTAAACTACTCACATAGATCTAATGTTATATTCCGAGCTTGAACGATGGGGGTGTTTGGCTGTGAGAACATCCCTACCCCAAGGGTCATGGTCACTGGCTGACCCAAGGGCAACAGGTCAGAGACAAACGAGCACTCTGTGCTGAAGTCTTGTGGGCTGGAGGGCGAGGGCCCATGTCTGTGCACCACACGAGTGTTATTCAGCGCCCCTGATGGCGTCTAGTTGACAAAGAAAAATAGTAACTAAAAAATATAAAGAATACTTTAAAAACAAACAAAGATTTTAATAAGTGAAGGAATAACACCGTTCAAAATCTGCTATATCTCTTTGTATTGTAAGGTTTATCTCCCCTTAGCTAAGTACTTTTCTATATAAAAGAAAATTAATCAATTTGGCCTGCCACACATTTTCTAATTGGTTAATTTTTTTTCTATTGATGCATGCGTTGACGACGACACAGAATAACAGTGCAAAGTTACAACTTGACTTGAGAATGTGAAAAAACGTGTGGAATATCTCAGCCCAGACAGACGGAGTGAGATGAAATACTCTTTGCAAAAATTGTTAAGGACTGCTAGCTTAGGAAATTGGCTAAATATAATATCACATATATAGGGGAGCGTATACAACATTAATGAAAAGTTACTGCTCTCATAACTGTATGTGCATTGTGCAATTGGCGTTGACAATGACTATTTAATAAACATTTTTTTAATTATTTTCTTAAAATCATAATTATTAAGTTATACTTTTTATCATGTTTAAGGGAAATATATTGAGCTGAGTCCTTCTCAATTATTACCAAATATAATCTACGTTAGCATCACCTTGGGACAGATAATGACATTCTTTTAGTAATGTCCAAGTCATCGAAGATAAGGTCTGTCATCGACCATTGTCATTATTATTGACCTTTTTTTAACCTTCAAGGCAAGTGAATGGTAAGGTTAAGTGTAAGGTTTAGAGATACATAATTGGAAACCAACTGTTTCATATTTTGCAGTACAATTAATTGTGCAACGATAAAGACGTAGAGATTATATTAATTTTCTAGATATCAGAAGCCTTCCCGTTTAAGTATATATGTCGTCATATATAGTGAGTGTCATAGTTCCGCAAGGTTGTCGTTGCCGGAAGTGGTAATGGATGTAAGCACTCCACTGCCTATAAAATGCTTCCTAATGGCATGCGTCTCAAATAGCCTCTGACAATCAGTCCAACTCCTGGCCTTCACGTGTGGCTCAGATATTGAGTCCGGTGGAACTGACTCACTAACAGAAGAAGGGACAAAGGTGAGTAACTGGCGCCTTAACCAGTAAGCTTCGGGCAGGAGGGGCTCGTTAGCCATGGCTGGCTACCCACCTAGGAGAAGGAAAACTCTGAATTCAAACCTCTGTTGCCTTGCAGCTATACACAATCATGGGAAAGACTTCGGGAGTCAACCCTGAGGAAAAATCAGGAGCTGGCGACCCTAAGGCAGTTTGCAACACCCAGTGCTACACTCTGGCAGAACCTGCGACGCCGCTGACCCCAAACTGTATCGGCACTGCCGTTCCTTTGGATACATCAGCTGCGTGAAGTGGGGGGAACTGATGTGTGGGCGACATCGTTCCGACCACAACTTATGCCCAAGCATACTGAAGGAGGCCATAAGAGTGAGCGTCACACTGAGAATAATCGTCACAGTAGACTTGAACAGTGACCTGTGGTCGCATTGTGGTCCGATTCTCTAATTGGATTTTAACAAGCTCAAATCTGCCTCGCTTAATTAATTTTTTATCGCGTAAGCCACATCCTTATTGTTAGTTTTTGGCCTGGAGAGAGCTCAGCTGTAAATATATAGTAATCGCGATGATCACATGTGTTATTTTTATAGGCAGTTTTGTAACTTAAAATATTGACTGGTAAGTAATTGTTTAATAAACAACAACAAGAACAAAACAGACTTACATATTGAAAGAATTGACACACTGCTGTTGGGAATGTCTTCTCCGTCCGACATGTTATTGACACGGCAGTGTTGGAGTCAGTAAATACAGGCGCGTCACAGGTTGGCTTTCTTGGGGGCACTATGGTGGTGAACATAGAAACAAGCAATGTTTCCTGATTCTGTTTCAAACATTAGTGTTTTAATAAAGTATAGATTTATTACGCCCACACGCTAAAGACATAGAAAAAAATATATGAATTAATGTTGATCTTTGTTTTCAAGGAGGGTTGTAAGATTACATTGAGAGCAATGTAAGGGTGCTGTCTGTATCTATGATAAGTACAAAATATTTAAAAAAAATATTTAAAAGCAAAGCTTATATAAGGGAAATAGGCTAACTGTATATTTACAATCGTATCACTCAATACTGTACAATTTATTTCCTTATTTTAAACAAAATTAATTAATTACTACTAACTAATTAATTAAATGGCTAATATTTTAATTGATTCATGTCATGTTATAGAATATGTTGAAATTGCACCTCATTCTACTTTAATTTAAGAATTTGGGTAGTGATGTGTATATCTTGTTCAAAGTTTGTACCTGTATTGATTTACATCTCTGTATGAAACTCGGAGTGAGTGTCTATTAAGCAGAACAAAAACAATTTCTCGATTTCTTTTATTACCAAAATAAAGAAAATATGTTTCTAAATAAACAAAAAAATTAAATTGTTTGTTACGGCCTTTACGGCCTCTCATTAAAAAAAACAACCATTTTTTGTGCTAGGCTGAGTTAGTGTAGTCAATGTCAACAATCCATCTCTTGATTTATTTACATTGCTTACTTCCCTTTCAACTGTTTACATTGTGAGTTATTTTTGAACTCTTTTAAGCAGACACTCGGGGGGGGGGGGCTGTACATACTTGGCAAGGGAATGGTGTAGGGGGAGGAGAGAATAGTTCTTTGTTATGACAACAGCTTTGGAAAGAGTCAGACTTATGGTGTGATATGGTGCACTGGGTTGAGAGACATAAAGAAAAGACCTAACCCTAATTACAGTTCTTCTGCCTCTCATAACTTTATTCATGGTTCCTGGTCCGGATTTATTTATTTATTTATGAATGGGTATTTTTAAAAATCTGCATAGTTAATGAGGTGCAACGCATAACCCCTCCAATGTTCGCCCGTACCCCTGGGGGTACACGTACCCCACTTTGGGAAGCACAGGACTATTCTAAGTAGAGAACCTGGAGAGTGCATCAATAACGAATGGTTACCTACCATAAACGGTAATATTGCAAGGCGGTCCATAATGCACATCATCCCAAACACACCTCCAGGACGAGGAGTTCCGGTTGAGGGATTTGATGTGGACAGTGCAGTTGGTTCCGGTTAGGAAAGAGTAATAGGCCTGGGAGTTGGTCGTACACACCCCGTTCATGTGACACGTCGTCACGTCCACGTAACGGCCACCCTGGTCCACTTGCCATGTGATCAGCCTGTGCACGCTGGACGTGACCTTACACAGGAGCCTGATGCTGGTTCCTTCCGCCCCGACAGCGCAGTCCGAAGCTGAAAGAAAGATCTCAACATGTCTGATGAATGCATGTCAACCATGAAGACAAACTCATATTATAATACGGTATAATGTTATCATCTATTTAAAACAGAAGGGTCTTTTACTTAGTTATAAGCGTCTAGGTCCTCTGACACAATGTACTACGCAAACCAGGAGTTGCAATGACATAGAGGCCAATACGAGGAGAGCCCAAACAGAGACGTCATCGTATAACCTGTCACCACACCCCATAGCAGTGGACACTAGTTGGGAAGAGGCTTCAGGCATTGCAACTGACAGATCTTTGTGGAGACAGCTTGCCTCCCAACGGTGGAGAGGATGTAAGTTTAAGTAAGTCTATGGTCAAGGTTAAGGATATTTTTATAAACCATAAACAGAATGCCTACATTTCGAGAAACAACAGTAAATGTCCGAGAATATTCTGTTCCCTCTTCTCTGTTAGAGGAGCTAATGTGCGAGAGATGATATAAATACAAGGGAAGGCAATAAGCGAGGTCTTTCGGTAACTGTGACTTAAGCTTCATGTTAAATACTTTTGTGAATCAATTATAACATTTAAGTTTTATTTTGAGTTTGTAATGAGTGTTTAAACGCTTTATGAATTCTACTTGAGGAATAAAACTTTGATGTTATATTTGAGATATATTTGATATATATTAACACACCGATAAAATAAATGATTTGGGTCTACATTTTGTCTACTAATGCAATCAAAGCTGTTCTGTAGTACAGTATTTCTCAAACCGTATTCCGCGGAACTCTAGTGTTCCGAGAGGCCTAAATAAAAGTTCCAAGAACTACTGGAATAATTAACTAGTAGGCCACCGAGTGAATTAAGTTTTCTAAAAAAAGTAAGCAAAGTGTTTCTCACTAAATATTCAGAATGTGCGATGCGTTCAGTAAACGAAAACAAAAATTGGGAAACACAGCAATCTATACTTGCTTTCATATCGGCCTCTACCATGTACTATGTAAAAGGGGAAATGAGTTGTGTTCAGATTTGACTGTCAGATCTAGCCGCTCCTAAGTAGGAATGGAATATGTTATATCCTGACTCTTTATTACTATTTCTTTAAAAAATAATATTTTACTTATTAAAATTTACCACACTATGAATTTGTATGTTTTAAGCTTTAAATTTTCAAGAACAAAAAAAATGTGTAACAATACCATCTCAAACATTTTACTTTATAAATATATATGCTCCATTTATTTTAATGCATCGATAGTCACTCCTATAAGCTGATTCAATTAACAGCAAATGTAGCCAATTGACTGTATCCTATTTCGTCATGGCCAACAATGCAGCAGAGTTGGCTAAGTAGTGTATTTACTCAACATTCAAAGACATTCCACATGACAAACCAAGAAGAGATCAGATTAGAGACAGGGTTACTACAGCGATTGGACCCCATGTTAACATGCTAACTATCGCGAAAAAAACGCAAGCTTAAAATCTTAGGCCATATTACAAGATCTTCATGGCAAAACCTTCCTTGGGAACAGTACCAGGGAAAAGAAGAAGAGGCAGACAGAGAAAGCGATGGGAGATCAACATAAAAGAATGGACGGGCCTGCCATTGAAACAGGTTTTAAATAAGGCAAAAGAAAGAGAGAAATGGAGAAAGACGGTCGAAGAGTCTTGCATGGTGTCCCAACGATCCAGTAGACTAAGGCAGGGGTGGGCAACCTTTTTCTATCGAGGGTCGCATTAAACAAATTTTGGGAATGGGGGGCCGCATAAATTTATATGTTATATCTTTTAATTCACATTTATACTTTTTTATACATTTACATTTCATTTGTGTACACTCCCAATAGAGGAATTACAGCAAGAGCCATTTGTGAAACTAATTTTACGAAAGAAATGTTTAAATTTTGCTATTGTATTTTTTACATCACAGCATTTCAATACAGATGTACAGTTGTACTTTATGTGAAGTATTTAACTATTTACACTCGTTTATAATGTTCCGGAACTGTGGAACTAGTTTACTAGTTGTTATCCATGTGACTGATATCAAATCACAGTCAGTCAGCATCGATCTGTGATTACACTTGTTTATTTTCAGACAACAAAAAAAATATTGTTTACAGATGTATTTGGACCAAAATAATGTGAAATTTTTGCGGCTAAGTTTGTTTTTTTAAAGTGTGGAAATATAGCTTCTGGCACCCATAAAACTCCCTCGGAAGAACTGACAGGAACTTCTCTTTAGGTCGTAATTAGCTTGGAGGTATGTCCTCTGGAGCTGAATCAAATGGTGAACTGAAGATATTGAAAACTGGTCCCACAACTGCTGACGTCTAAAAATTTGCTTTCGAATTCACAAACAAGGAATCCAAATAAGTATTGTACTTAACAACCATTTCACTAGAACTAGTTTCACCTTCAACAAAGGAAAATGACAAAACCAGTTTTCAATAGCTTGCCTTGAGAAATGGGAAAGCTTTGTTGGAAAAGATTTAACATGCACATACAATTCATGTTAAAACAAACAATTGGAATACTCCCGATGTAAAAAGTGAAGTCTGTCTTTCACTTTTTATTAGAAATATTAGTCACAGTCAATGTCTTTCAATGAACATAATCTTTTCCTTAAGATAATATATTCTACTCAATACCAACTTGAGAAGTCTAGGTAGGCTAGCGGACACCACTTTGGTACCGAACATCGGAACGTTTTGTTTCCACATCTTTAAGTACTTCTAGGAACTACCTGAGGTTAATTCCTTAAACTCTGATAAATTCTATTACTGATACAATTTGGCCAATAATATGCTTGATATTCAATGCAGCGTTGCGCAAACTTTCCCATTAAGTGTTTATGGTTAGGATATTGTTCTATTTTTCTCAGTCAAAGCACGAGCCATCTTGTTCCAAGCCAACCAACACTTTCAACACAGTTCTCCATAACATTGAATTAATACTTACTTGAGTTTGTGTCTTTGACTGAATGATTGCCAATAAGAATGATCTTCCTTTACTTAAAACTTTTGAGAATGACACTTAGGACAATGTTTCTTTACCCTATTCCTTATAAGTGATAAGAATCTGAAACTTCTAAAAATTATATAGATATTTTGAATTATATATTTAAATATATAAATCAAGTCGTTAGTAATAAAACAGTATCGGCATCAGTTTCGACACGAGCACGTCTTTTTTTTTCTATTGACAGATTAGACGAGGTTAGGCTTTACAATTAGAACATCTATTATTTGGAATTAATGTCGTCATAATGGCGCGTTCACTAGCAGTCACCTAAAGTGCGCCTCTACAACTAAAAATCCCCCCCTCCCCGATTCGGATCCGCCCAGGCAGGTAAAAAGGCAGGTTTTTTTTTTTTTCGAAAAATATTCAGAAACTATGAACTAGAAACTGCCAACAACTATAATCCGTCGATAGAAAAAAAAAAGACGTGCTCGTGTCGAAACTGTTGCCGATACTGTTTTATTACTAACTACTTGATAACACAGGATACGGAGATTTATTTATGTTACTATTATTACATTGTTAAAATTCAAAAACTTATCAATGAACTGATAGTTATGAAGATATAGTTTAATGTGAACCTGACCTAACTGATGTTATTGAATGATTATCTAATGGATATTATGTACGTATAGCTAAACGGACAGTTGAGGTTAGGCTTTCAAATTAGAACATCTATTATTTTAGTGACTGAGACTAGAATGTTCCCGTTCTAGATTAAACCTTCATACTCTATACACACCTGTTCATTTACTTTATTGTAAGTGTCTTGATCTGTGTATCCATTACTATGAACTCAAAACTAATACTACGCGTACAAAAACACGCAACCAATCTTCTGATCTAACAACTTCTACTAACCCAGATTAAAATATCTAACGCACATAAAGTGCTCAGTGCTGACCACGTGTTCGAAGTTCTCTTCTATGGCGTAGAAAATAATATTTTGAGCTTTTGAAGTTACATTTTCGCTTTTACGCAATGTCAAGGACACTATATTAAAGGATCTAAGGTGCCAGCTAAATATTACAAATCAGTTTGTGCTTCGGAAATTTACAAATTTAAACTTACAGTGCAACAAAGTGAACAAAATGTATCGTTTATCTTGAAATTACCTAGCTTGGCAATACTTCCTATTTTACTGGATACACCAAAAAGCTGTTTTTAGTGTATCCGCTTTAGGTGACAATCTCCAACAACGATGTTTGGACATAATAACAAAATATTCCAATTCAATTATGAAATGGCTTTAGTAATACGGTATGTAGATTTTTACCTACCCAAAGAAAATGTTATGTTAGCAGTTAGCAAAAATATAATCCCATGTATGAAATCTCTAGTCAGCATTTTGAAATCCATCCACTCTTAGAACTAGCAGTTCACTCTATCGTTTAAAACGTGTAGTCTACAGCGACAAGCTCAACCTTTTCAACTCGGAGGGACTACCTAAAGACATTTAATTGTCACCCGCTGTATCGTCCACGGGAGAGGATGTCACGAAAGCTATGTCATTTCCATTCTTACCTGACCGCCGTCTGCCTCCCCCCTCCTCCCCTTTTGTGTTTCATCCTGTTACAGGTGTAACAAAAAATAAACAAAAAACAACAACACATTGACAATGACGAAAGTGTAAGACAGACTAAAAAAGAGTCTTACCTCTGACCTTATTTGTCAACACAGCTGCTGCACCAGATCTCTCTCTGTTCTTCGTCTGTTATTTTTGTCCTAGAAAGAGACGTGTTTTTTTAAATTTTCTAATACATTCTTTTGATTCAACCGTTGACCACCTGTCAAGGGGACTGGAGTTCGAAACTCAACTAGAGCAGATTAGTGTTTGCTGAGGAACTTTCTCCCAGACACCCCCCCTATTTCCCTTTCTTCGGCCTGTGGCTCCCAGAAGGATTGCTTTCAGAAAGAAGGCTAGTTTTCTATAAAGCTTATTTTGATTACAATTAAATAATTTTTAAAAATTCAAAAACGATAAAGCTAAACTCCAACAATATAAATGTGTACCATCGATCCCGAGCTACGGTTCCATTTCAATTTCAAACAGTAATCTATGCAGAACACATTCAGTCCCAACACCTTATCGAGTCTCAATATTCATGTTTCACTTTTTCACATCCAGTCTTCCTATTTCAATACTTTTCTCCACATTTCCACATTCAGTTTCCACATTTCATTTCCACATTTATATATTCATTCTCTACATTTTTTTCAATTTCGTTACCGGAAATCCACATTCATTTGCCACATTTCCACAGTTCATTTCCTCATTTCAACATTCAGTCTCTAAATTTCAATTTCGCTTTCAATTTAAAAATTCAGTCTTTGTATGGCACATTCAGTTTTCTTTATATTTCCATATTAAGTCCTAACATATTCACATTCATTGTTCTAATCTCAGCTTTAAGTATTCATATTCATATCTCCACATTCAGTCTCCACATTTCCACATTCGGTTTCCACATATTCTCAAATCTCATGCCTTATGCAGTTGACAATATCATAGAGGGGAGAGAATCATTCGAATGTATTGTTACTCATGGAACATTTCTTGACTTTCTAGTCATCCATAGAACTCCAGCTGCAACCTTTCAATAAGCCAGTAGGAGTCTTAAAACTTTACCCTTACCTACGTCACTATAACGTGATACATTCAGAATGTGAGTCTACCTTGATAGTCATTTTGTGTTTCTTGTTTGCATACTGATTAAGGAAATCATGACAGATACAAGCGACGTCAAGCTTCTAAACACGCATGCACGTAAAATGACAGACACACACACAGAAATGATTCTGTGGACACCTTACACAGTCTGGACACCTTCACACTGTCAGGACAATCTCAACTATATTAAGCCATTGTAGGTTAAGGAAAACACAAACTAGCAATTGTATATATATATATATATATGTAAACTTATTAGACAACCTTGTTTACTGTAATGATGTTAATAAACAATGTTTCTAAATTTGTTTTAATATCGAAATTATTGTTATTAGCAAATAAGGTAAAGAAAAATCAGCCCTATTCAGATTATCAGAATATCATCTGGCTATGATTCTACGATATCGATATCTCAAATATTGTAAACTTAATCTGCTGAACATTGTTAAAACTTGTTCCATTACTATTGGCTAGTCTCTTAACTCTTTCTCTCCTAACTGACGATACCAGCGTTGATTCCACCAGAATGTGGTAAATAATTACGGAGAGAAAGAGTTAAAAACAATAGTAGAACCGCTGACAAAACATGTAGAACGATGTTGGAGTGTCAGAACGCAAGTCAACACAAATTTATGCAAATGTTTGTCAGTAGAAAAAACAGACATAGCACTTTTATTAAGTACTGTATGCCGCTGTACTGCATTCAGTACCGAAACTATAAAAGATTGTAAAATTGTTAAGTTTATTCTGCAGATCATATTTTCCGACATTCGGATCCCTTATTGTACAGGATCTTTGGCTTTCTTCAGATGCTGATAGTGGTTCGTTGTTTTGGCAATGTCGGTATTTCGCCAATTGTAGAATATTTAATGGGGACTTTCTTTCTCATCTATAACATTAAAATCTTAGTTTCCATCGAATATATAGTTAAATATAAAAAGACCTACCGTAACAGTAGGAGGCGCGGTGGCTCAGCTGGAAATCGCTTGACTTCTGAACCGGTGGTCCCGGGTTCGAATCCTGGTGAAGACTGAGATTTTTAATTTCGGGATCTTTGGGCACCTCTTAGTCCACCAAGTTCTAATGGGTACCTGACATTAGTTGGGGGAAAGTAAAGGAGGTTGGTCGTTATGCTGGCCACATGACACCTTCGTTAACTGTAGGCCACAGAAACAGATGACCTTTACATCATCTGCCCAATAGATCACACGGTCTGAAAGGGGAACTTTTACTTACTTTATAGTGATAGTATGTCATTAAAACTATGAAGCAAAATCTGCGATTAACATTGACTATGATTTGACTATAATTTAGTATATCGAAAAAAAATACACATCATGACCAATAGCAATCAGGACCTTAAAATGGAAATCAGGATTGGAGGCGTAAAGCTGTCAAGTGTCAAAAGCTTTACATACGTAGAGCCATCGTTCCAACGAATGAACCAAACCTGAACTTCTGACCAGAATCTCAAAGTTAACAACAGCACTTTCAATGCTTATAAGAATCTGGAAACGGCCACTTCTTGAACGCTTGCAAATACTTTTAACTAACTGCAGAATTAAAGAGGAGGATCATAGCAATGGAACTGAGATGCTTTTAAGATCTTAGGTATCTAATACAAAGACTGCATCACGAATGAGGACATTCGAAATAAGATCGAAATAACAATTGTGTCTCTCGATGACCTGCTGATAACTTTAAAAAAAAAATAACGCAACGGAAAAGTTTTTGGCCATATCACAAAGTTCATCATGGCCTGCTAAGACAGTACCAGTACAAGGAAGAAGTGACATCACAAAGTTCATCATGCACTGCTAAGACAGTACTAGTACAAGGAAGAAGAGACATATCACAAAGTTCACATCATGGCCTGCTAAGACAGTACCAGTACAAGGAAGAAGAGATATATCACAAAGTTCATCATGGCCTGCTAAGACAGTACCAGTACAAGAAAGAAGAGACATATCACAAAGTTCATCATGCACTGCTAAGACAGTACCAGTACAAGGAAGAAGAGATATATCACAAAGTTCATCACGGCCTGCTAAGACAGTACCAGTACAAGGAAGAAGAGACATATCACAAAGTTCATCACGGCCTGCTAAGACAGTACCAGTACAAGGAAGAAGAGATATATCACAAAGTTCATCATGGCCTGCTAAGACAGTACCAGTACAAGGAAGAAGAGACATATCACAAAGTTCATCATGCACTGCTAAGACAGTACCAGTACAAGGAAGAAGAGACATATCACAAAGTTTATCATGGCCTGCTAAGACAGTACTAGTACAAGGAAGAAGAGACATCACAAAGTTCATCATGCACTGCTAAGACAGTACCAGTACAAGGAAGAAGAGACATATCACAAAGTTCATCATGGTCTGCTAAGACAGTACCAGTACAAGGAAGAAGAGATATATCACAAAGTTCATCATGGCCTGCTAAGACAGTACCAGTACAAGGAAGAAGAGACATATCACAAAGTTCATCATGGCCTGCTAAGACAGTACTAGTACAAGGAAGAAGAGACATCACAAAGTTCATCATGCACTGCTAAGACAGTACCAGTACAAGGAAGAAGAGACATATCACAAAGTTCATCATGGTCTGCTAAGACAGTACCAGTACAAGGAATAAGAGACATATCTCAAAGTTCATCATGGCCTGCTAAGACAGTACTAGTACAAGGAAGAAGAGACATATCTCAAAGTTTATCATGGCCTGCTAAGACAGTACCAGTACAAGGAAGAAGAGACATATCACAAAGTTCATCATGCACTGCTAAGACAGTACCAGTACAAGGAAGAAGAGACATATCACAAAGTTCATCATGGCCTGCTAAGACAGTACTAGTACAAGGAAGAAGAGACATCACAAAGTTCATCATGCACTGCTAAGACAGTACCAGTACAAGGAAGAAGAGACATATCACAAAGTACATCATGGTCTGCTAAGACAGTACCAGTACAAGGAATAAGAGACATATCTCAAAGTTCATCATGGCCTGCTAAGACAGTACTAGTACAAGGAAGAAGAGACATATCTCAAAGTTTATCATGGCCTGCTAAGATAGTACCAGTACAAGGAAGAAGAGACATATCACAAAGTTCATCATGGTCTGCTAAGACAGTACCAGTACAAGGAATAAGAGACATATCTCAAAGTTCATCATGGCCTGCTAAGACAGTACCAGTACAAAGAAGAAGAGACATATCTCAAAGTTTATCATGGCCTGCTAAGACAGTACTAGTACAAGGAAGAAGAGACATCACAAAGTTCATCATGCACTGCTAAGACAGTACCAGTACAAGGAAGAAGAGACATATCTCAAAGTTCATCATGGCCTGCTAAGACAGTACCAGTACAAGGAAGAAAAGACATATCACAAAGTACATCATGGCCTGCTAAGACAGTACCAGTACAAGGAATAAGAGACATATCTCAAAGTTCATCATGGCCTGCTAAGACAGTACCAGTACAAGGAAAAAGAGACATATCACAAAGTTCATCATGGTCTGCTAAAACAGTACCAGTACAAGGAATAAGAGATATATCTCAAAGTTCATCATGGCCTGCTAAGACAGTACCAGTACAAGGAAGAAGAGACATATCACAAAGTTCATCATGGCTTGCTAAGACAGTACCAGTACAAGGAAGAAGAGACATATCTCAAAGTTCATCATGGCCTGCTAAGACAGTACCAGTACAAGGAAGAAGAGACATATCACAAAGTACATCATGGCCTGCTAAGACAGTACCAGTACAAGGAAGAAGAGACATATCACAAAGTTCATCATGGCCTGCTAAGACAGTTTCAGTACAAGGAAGAAGAGACATATCACAAAGTTCATCATGGCCTGCTAAGACAGTACCAGTACAAGGAAGAAGAGACATATCTCAAAGTTCATCATGGCCTGCTAAGACAGTACCAGTACAAGGAAGAAGAGACATATCACAAAGTACATCATGGCCTGCTAAGACAGTACCAGTACAAGGAAGAAGAGACATATCTCAAAGTTCATCATGGCCTGCTAAGACAGTACCAGTACAAGGAATAGAGACAGTCTAAGAAAGCTACGGAAAGACAACATTGAAGAATAAACCGGCTAAAGACAGAGAGGAATAAAGAAAGACGGCCATCTGATCAAGCGTGGTGCCCCCAACGGTTCAACATGGTATGGGATGGTACAAACGCCCAGTGTTTGCGCATTTGGACTAAAAAAAAACATTAACAAATTAGCAACACATTTTCGTTTGTCTGCCTATCAACTAAAGCTTCATCTAAAGTAAACACACATGTATCTTACCACAAGAAACAGATTGTTGGAAAATATTTTGCATATCAAAAGTCTCGTGCCCATAACAGAACTGGAATGTACCATGTACTTTTGTTTTAAGTGCAAAACAAAGTGGCCCTGTTGTTATGTATCTACATTAGCTGTATGAAACTCCTAACACGTCATCATAGGTAAACAGTAGATCGTTTTTCTTTAAACTTAAAACTTACAAGGAATAGTTGATTCAGGAGTATGGTGTAAATGGCTTTCATTGTCTTTCTCTGCAGCTTTATTTTGCATCTGTTTAATAGCTTTAATTTTCAGCGTCGGAGACTTCACTCTAAGACTCTAAGAGGTTATAATTAGATGTACTGGATGTATAAAAAATATCTCGATTGATGTCCTCAAAAATGGAGCCACAATAAGACAAAGACCTCCCAAAGACCTGCACAACTTTATCGTAAACTTCTACTCTTTAATATTTATATTATTTATTATTGAAAAACAGTTGCTAGTATTCACCTGGATGTAACTAAAGTGGCATCTTTTTTTTTCTACTTGTAATAATTCAAACAATATTTTAGGGTCACAGGTTACTTCGAGATATACCAATTGTGTCAGGGTTTGAAAAAGGGTTGAGAACCATTGTTAAAACCTTTGTTAGATTTGTCAGTAGCGAATTCATTTGTTTTCACAAACTTTAACATGCTTTGCCCATTATAATCTTATGAATCTTATATAATCCTACAAGTCAATCTTGTAATACCGGTCTTTAAGATATTCCTTCCCTTTCCAACATTTGTACTGACATTACGCTTAGTTATATTACTTTTTTGTACTTTATATTTCACGATGTTAAGTAACACCCATGTCCAGGAAAGAGTCCAAACTTTGCCAGATATCAGAGTTTAAAATTCTAAACGTCAAAATAAAATATTTCAAAGGCATACAAACATTCCAAAAGTAATACGCGTGAGCTGAAGGGAGGTTAGCTCATTTCCGGCCAGGAAGCACGCAACGTGCACAAATTACTTATGAGAAGGAGAATTGGGAGGGGGAGGGTTGTCTTATACTACCTGGAGACTACTGTATGGGGGGGGGGAGGGTTGTCTTATACTACCTGGAGACTACTGTATGGGGGGGGGAGGGTTGTCTTATACTACCTGGAGACTACTGTATGGGGGAGGGTTGTCTTATACTACCTGGAGACTACTGTATGGGGGGAGGGTTGTCTTATACTACCTGGAGACTACTGAATGGGGGGCAGGGATATTATATTCTTAGATTCTCTAATGGAGAAAATATGTATACAAATATTTTACTTTTTTAATAATTACACACACAATGTTGTGTCTGCATTTTTCTGTTGTTGTTTTTTTTTACTTTTAAACATTGAACTATTTTAGGGGAATATCCATATGAATATTTTTCTTCTTTAAAATTCAAAGCTTTCTTTTTCTGACATAAGAACTAATTAGGCAAATGCTCGAGATTTTAATTAATCAACGCTTGTAAATGTCAAGGAGTTTTATGAAAGAATTCAAATCAGGCTTCTTATTGTTACAGATAATTATAAATTATAAAATCTAATTACCGAGGAATATATGTCCACCGAATTTAAAACACAAACTTGAAAAAGATAAATGTTATTTGATTAGCAATACTGTACACCATGGATTGACACGGAAATAAGTTCATTAATTGTCATTGCATGAGTTATGCTTTGCCGGAAAGGGAGATCATTACGTCCTATTATTAGGGAGAATGTTTGCAATTCCTCAATGGTGACGGAGGGAAGAGTGAATGCAGTTTGAATGATGCAAGAGAAGCGACATTTTCACCGGGTACAACAGACGACTCCAGATTGCCAGAGGGAATGGACGTGTTTTTGAAATAAGTTAGATTTTGCTCCTAATACTATTGTTATATTATTACTACATTAATTTCATTTCAGCTCAAGTTAGTTAACTTTATCAAGGAACGTAAAAATTTCCTTTGCGATTTATAGGGCAGACGATGTCAAGGTCGTTTGTTTATTTGGCCATCGTTGAACAAGCAGGAAGTCACGTGGCCAGCACAAGGCCAACCTCCTTTACTTTCCCCAACTAAAGTCCGGTACCCATTAGGAATGGCTGGACTCAGGGGTGCCCTAAAAATTTCGAAATTTAAAATCTGACTCTTTACCGAGATTCGAACCCAAGAACCCAGATTCGGAAGCCAAGCGTTTAACCACTCAGCTACCGCGCCTCCTGATTTTGTCTATATTGTAATGAAAGATATTAAATATAGCTCTCAAAGAAGTTATTCAAGTTATTTCAAGTTTTTACAAGTTACAATACAATATGCCAATAGCGGTTGAATTTTCTAATAGCAGTTTGGTGATACAAGTCCACGACTATCAACAACACCTATCCTAAATCTTCAGTAGCACGGCAGACGATCAAATTTCTTCCAATCAGCCATAATTTTCTAGCATAGAGAACATATAAGAACTTTAAATTCAAATAATGGGCAACCAATCAAATGGAAAACATAAAGCTCTCCAAGTCTTACGCAATCAAGTCAGATCGCTCTTCCGTTGTTGCTATATGGCCTTCAACTACGTATACCAACACTTAAGACGAAGACAATAACTATAGTGAGTCTAGTTTAAAGGAAGACAACGGAAGTGGTAACTATAATCAAGGATTCTTCCAAGTTCTCCAAAATCTACGTGTAAAATGGTTACAGTTTTTAACTACTGTAACAGAAGAATTGAAACTAGAATTGAATTATACATTAACTTTTTCTTTCTTTAAAATACCTTTGCATGAGTACAGAGAAACAAAATATTTTTTACGACGAAAATTACATAACAATCGTTTTCAATATGCAGTAATATATTTGAATTATTGAAAACAAAAACACAAGAGATAATGCTTTTGTAAAGACATAACCAACAGATTTGACAACTAATAGAACAGTTTTGCATATGGTTTTAATAAATACTATAATACTACATATGTACACAATTGTATTTCTAAACATCTGGCCTAAATCATGAGTGCATTCACATAGTTTAATTTTGTACACAACAGAATCAGGAGACATTTACATTAGATTGTTTTGTGATATCTAAAACATCCATTAAAAAACAACAAGAAACCGGTGCCAAGCCAATGTGTAACATATTATCAAGCTTTAACATATACGTACGCATCCCAAACGAAGAGATTAGAAACAGTATCACAACGGGATGACCTGCTTGCCACTGTGTAAAACGCAAACTAAAACTTTATGGCAATATCACAAGGTCGTCAGGGCTCGCAAAGACCTTCCTTCAGGGAACAGTACCAGGAAAAAGAAGAAGCAGCAGACGGAAAAAGCGATGGAAAGACAACATGAAAGATGGATGGGTCTGTCATTGCAAAAGATTCTTTCCAAGTCAAAAACAGGTTGAAACCTCTCAGCCATACACCTCCCACCCCGTGTGAACAAGTACACACTGGGTAGGTACAGAAAAAACTAACCATTATTCAAATGATACATGCTGCAATAGAGAAAGATGGTCGACAGATCATGTGTGGTGCCCCAACGATTCATCAGTCAAAGGAATATGTGAAATTGGTACCAAGATATTCATGTATAAATTAAAAATTCTATTCCAACCCCTCTTTTAAATTTTATCTTTTAGACGCTTCGAAATGTATTCAACAGTACGAGTGCGAGTCTTAAGAAACTCTTCAAGCCATTGATACTTAGTAAATATTTCATAATGTGTAACATTGATAGTTCTCAGAATTCGTGCACTGTAACTATTTTGTATATATAGTGTAACACTTTTTGTGTACAGAATAGATACGTTTTAATATTCGAGGGTATTCTTGTTGCAAAAGCTGAAAGACCCTTTGGTCATTGGTTCTTTGTCATTTATTAGTCAATTGTTATTTGGGTTGTAACTTATAAAAAAACATGTTGATCTCAATACAGAAGTATTGCTACTTCAATCACTTGTTGTCAACTGGGTTGATGTAATCTGTCGAAAGAACAAACACAAAATTCGGTTAAACAACTTAGTTTTATATTTCAGAACATTGTATGACTATAAACCGGACATGTGAAATATACATCAAGACCTCTATTAATGCCTTAATTGTATGATTTATAACAACATGTGCATTCAACATGGATATTTTGTTTTACTCTTTTAAATCGCGCAACGTTCATGCTTATAGCATCGCTCAGTGCGCTATGGTTCAATCTCTTTTGTGGACTAGTGGGGGGAGGGGGTATCAGGGAGAAGGTTTTCAGTGCTGCCTTTAGGCGCTCAGTATACACAACTCTGCTCGAGTCCGAGTGTCGAACTCGAGACCTCTTGATATGCAGCCATTTTTTTTTTGGAGGAGTGTTTAATGAAACTATAACTTTTGTTTAAAAGGAAACTTTTAAAAATTGGATAAGGTTGATGAGTTTTTATGAGTGTATTTGTGTCCGCTCAATGTTTGTAAGTAGGAAACCGCAAACTTGAACGAGCCCATATTTCTGGTTGGTTTTGTTTTATTTGTGATGAGGATTTTAAGGCAATGAATCCATGTTGTACCAGACTGACGGGAAAGCAGTCAACAACTTCTGTACAATGATACATAAGCTATATCATATGTGAGTACAAGCTATATCATATGTGAGTATAAGCTATATCGTATGTGAGTACAAGCTATATCATATGTGAGTATAAGCTATATCATATGTGAGTATAAGCTATATCATATGTGAGTACAAGCTATATCGTATGTGAGTATAAGCTATATCATATGTGAGTATAAGCAATATCATATGTGAGTACAAGCTATATCATATGTGAGTATAAGCTATACCATATGTGAGTATAAGCTATATCATATGTGAGTATAAGCAATATCATATGTGAGTATAAGCTATATCATATGTGAGTACAAGCTATATCATATGTGAGTATAAGCTATATCATATGTGAGTATAAGCAATATCATATGTGAGTACAAGCTATATCATATGTGAGTATTAGCTATATCATATGTGAGTATAAGCAATATCATATGTGAGTACAAGCTATATCATATGTGAGTGCAAGCTATATCATATGTGAGTATAAGCTATATCATATGTGCGTATAAGTCGACAACCAAAGGTGATCTTTTTTTTGGCAAGTTTAAAGGACGGCGTAAAAGTGTTGCCCCATAGTAAGCAATATAAAGATCAACCTAGGCGCCCTTTCGCTCTCATTTACATACAGGAAAGCAGCTGGATCTAGATGGCTTCTAAAAGGGTTAGTTAGAGAGCTCTCACGAAGGCTGCGGAAAAGCAAACCTATTGGCAAAACTTTTCAATAGACTCCAGGCAGATAATGACTTTGCATGCAGGTCGCAAATGGGTTTGAGTAATCAAGTAAACTATTCATCCTTAATCCTCCAAGTCAAGTCATTGTTAGCTCCACACCTAGCATACATTTTGTTTATTATTCACATCCTATTAGGTGGGCTATGTTGCATTTTTTTCTTGATTCTTATAAGGCAGTGTTTTCCAAACTTTGTCCTTAGCGAAACACTTCGCCAATTTCTGGGTATTTAGCGGAACACTTTCCCTATTTTTTGTAGAGAGATCAGTTCACTTGGTGGCCTACTAGATCTAGATTTAGTTCAATATCCCAGTAGTTTAAGGAACACCTATTTAAGCCTCGATGAGCACTGGGGTTCCGAGGAACACAGTTTGGGAAACACTGTTATAAGGTATTCCACAACCTCTTGGACTTCTGACTTACCTTCAATGGTGCTGTAAATGGACTCGTTCGCAGAGCTGTAAGAATTGTGACTGGAAGCTAGCGCGGTAGAATTGGTCCTTATACTTTCTCCAAAAGAATCCCTGCTGTAATCAGACAGAGGTGCGTAATCTGGAACAGGTTCCGGGAAAGATGCGTACCTCATAACATCTCTTCCGGCTGAAAACATTAAAAAATGAAAAAAATGAAATATCACGATGACCTTAAGTTTGACCTCATTTTTCTGCATTCCTGCCTGAGATTTAACCTAGGATGTGACGCAATAGGTTGCTAGAGACAAGTATGAAACTTAGATTTACAGAGTTGCCGAGATTTGGAGTTAATACCTAGTTTTGGGTTATTTGAAAAAGGGGGTGGGGGGTAAATCTGTTAGCTTATTAATTTGATTTAATATTTATGTATCTCTAAGCATCAAGCATTACCTAAGGTTTACATGTCTCTCTGCATCGACACCAGTCAACACAAATAGGGCCTGCGATTTAAGTTATTCTGGTTTGTTGCCTTGAAAGACATCATAGATAATCATTTTCTTTTTTTTTCAGTAGGTATTATGGGATTCGGGTACAAAGCAACTTTCGTTCATGAACTTAAGTCACTAAATTGCCACATGATAAATGCATAGGGAGAACAGATAAATTGCAACGATGTCTATAAATGATAATCTTCTTGATAATCTAGAGTTCTTCTATTCGCAAAATTTAATTTTTTAACTTAACCCGCCCATGCCATTTGAATGATTGACATAAGATGCTAATGCATGTCATTTCATTCCAACTGATGCATTCCATAACAATGAATTTAAATTGTAGAGCTCCTGCTAAATTTAAATAACTTGAGGCAGGCTTGAGACAAGAACTATTTGTTTACAGCCTGTCATCATGATATCATAAGACAGTACAATAGTAGGTCTACAATGTATAAAACATTTTTAAAAAATAATCTCATCTCACCTTCACCTTTGGGATGAACTATAACCTTAACTTCCTTATCACCCAATGTGAAGGACACCGTCTGTGTAGCGGGCCGCCTCGTTGTCACAATTCTGCGTCGCCTCCATCTTATAAACACCAGAATGGCAATGATCAGGAGGAGCCCTGCGCCCCCGAGGCCTATGCCAAGACTCAACGTCAAAATGTTCATATTGCTTGCATCACATGTTTGTTCTAGTAGAGAGAGAGAGAGTCATCAATAGAAAATAAAGAGTTCATTACGAAAGTAGTAGATTATCCAAACAGTGCCTGATTAACAAAACATGGTCTCCGAAGGCTTTTCTGTGACGCCATGGAAATAAAAACTAATTTTAGAATAAATAATACACATTAACATCCACATTGCTTCGGCTTCTTATTCTTAATTTTTGTTTTAAATTCATGGTGGTAGAAAAATTGTACTAGAATTCTTAAACATACTATATTTAAGACTCCTTCTGTCGAGGAAGACATTGGATGCATCCAGATGAGCCTCTGGTTTTAAGTTCCGTCTTGAGACGGGCCAGAATCTGGAGTGACTAATTAAGCCAATTCTGGAGCGGCAAAGCTTGCCACAGTTCGTGCATGCGTGTCAATTGGTTTTAAGGCCAGCTTTCTTTTTCTTTCTCTTGACTAAGGCAATTTTTTGTTCTCTGCGAGGTTCATACCAGCTCGAACAGTCTGTCTCCATGCTGTCCGGTCTTGAGCACGAACTTTCGTTGATGCCTGTGGGTCTTGCTTGCAGACATCTCTGTAGATTAGTCTTGGGCTCCCTTGAGTCTGACTCCCTCCACAAGCTTAGCATATAGGATGTCATTTTGTCATACAAAGCTCCTTAAACATATTAGTATGGTCCCATAGCCCAGGGCATTTTTTTTTCTCTGCCAATGAAGAGCTACTCGGGGACATTCCCCTAACCAAAACTTAAGGTTTAGATTTGAGTTCCAACTAAATACTAGCCAAACTTAGTTAGATTTTTCCTTATGTCATTAGAATACAAAATGTCAAATAAGATTTTCCATATGACTATAAAAACATCTTGTGGTGAAAGTACAAGTTGTTATAGTCATTTGTGTCTCTTCCAGCATGAGGGCAGTAGAAAGATATGGTCTAAAAGTCTGGTTTCAGAAAACAAAAATGAAATTCTATATTGACTAAATAGAGGCGTAGTGGCTGAGCGGTAAAGTGTTTGGCTTCCGAACCGATGATCCCAGGTTCGAATCCTGGGATTTTAAATTACGGTATCTTTGTGCGCCTCTGATTCCAGCAACCTCCAATGGGTACCTGACATTAGTTGGAGAAAAATAAAGGCGGTTGTTCGTTGTGCTGGCCACATGACACCCTCGTTAACTGTAGGCCACAGAAACAAATGACCTTTATATCATCTACAAGATTTTAACACGAAAAACATTTAAAAAACTATTTTTGCCCCCCCCCCCACTATATAACAGGGTACCACTTTCAAAAATGGTTAACACTACATCTTCAATTCCTCTAGTACTATACAAATGCCTAAAAGACTTTTCCAAAAATCTCTTACGGACAGCCAACAATTTATAACCTGTATAACCCGATTTTTTATTACCATTAGAATTCTTAATATGCAATTTGTTATTAATTTCTTTTTTCTTTTCTTGTTATTGTTAGTAATTATACGAGTTGCTGTAATAACATTTACAAATGTTAACATCAACTATTTATATAAATGCATTATTATAAGATTTGCTTATGCTGAAACGCTCCTATAGTTGGAATCCACGACGCCTTTCAGGAAAAAAATTGTACGGATAATGTCAATTAAAGAACTAATGTCCTAAACTCTAAAACCAACCTGAAACTGTTAAGATCGTGGTATTTCTGGAAAGTTCAATCGCTGTCTGTGTGTTGACGACGACACAGTACAAGGTGAAGGTTCCAACAGACGGCGGAACAAACTGGTGAGCTACTAGATATTGTGAGTCTCTCTCGCTGGAAGCGACAGTTTCCTTCAGTTCGTCGTTGATGTAGATGTGGGCAGTGGTGCCTGGAAAGGCTTGGTTCACTTCCACGACGCAGAGTATTGGTGTGGGGGAGCATTGGTTCACAGTAGTCGTGGAAGGGGAGTCGAACTGAGCTCGAGCTGTACCACCTGGAACAACAACAGTTTTCCAACAGTTTTCAATTTACAAAAACAAAACACGTTTTGCAATAACAAAAAAAAAATATAAAAAAAAACATAAAAAAAACACAAAAACACACACACACAGAAAAAGCTTATCTTAGGAAAAGAACTTCACACTTCCAATTATAAGGAAAAGAACTCCGCCCTTTCAATTATATCTCTCAATAATGTAAACGTTACTTCCCTTATTCGATATATCAAACAACATTACCAATAATTTATTGACTAATTTGGTTAATTTTTTAAATTGTATCATGTTTTGTTTGGTACAATAAATAAGTGTTTAAGATGTCAAGCTGATACGACAGTGGGAGAAGAAACGTGTTCAGTTACTTTAGGGGGAAGAAACCACCGTATCTGTGAAGACGGAAGGATTACATTTTCTTGTTGATATCAAACAAAATAATTTATTTCCAGTAATTAATTGACTAACAGTTGTTTTTTTTCTGTTTGATTTATGTCTTGTCTATGCCAATGAATGTTTGTACTTAGTTTCAACTTGATCCGAGAATGGGTGTTGGAGAAATAGCATTTACACATTTAAAAAAATACAGACAAACCAACACCTTTTTTGGAACAAAAAAAAAATATTCCGTTTTAATTTAAAACGTTTGCTAGGTGCAATGGACATGCGTTGATCAACAATTTTTATTTGCAAAGCTAAAGTACAACGTCATTTTTGAAAACCAGATATGGGATTACAGATTGTTACTTGATATGATCAGAGCCTTGGGTGTTTTATTATTGCGGTATAACCTACAACATTCAGTGCGTCACAAATAGATAGTGTAAGGTGCATTACCCCCTAACTAATCGAGACAATAAATAGAACATCTCGTTAATGTAGTTTGATGGTGTGGATGCAGCAATTAGTTTTGTTTTTACTATTAATTTAATGATTTTTTTAAACTTAATAGTAAAAACAAACTTAAGTTTTAAACATTCATTTAATTGGGCATTCGTTACCTTTTAGCTGAAAGAACCATTACTTATAGCTATACTTAATAATAATAATAATAATCTTTATTGTCCGTACGGAAATGTGTCTTACAATTTGTGCATTACACCAAACAAAAAACATTACATGTATAACTATAAGAAACCAAAGTGTACATTCACACCAGACTCACTTATAATTTACATGTGACAAAGTTTATATCAGATTGATTTTATTTAATGATTTGATTGCCTGGGGAATTTAATCTTCTAGTCAATCCTCGGACACTATCAGCAGTGTTAAATAAAGTCACCATAAGTTTAGCTTAATGATCTTTGCCTAAGTCTACAACCTCAGTGTACTTTGGGCAGGCCTTAGGCACAGGCGAACAAGGAAACCACCTAAGGCCTTACCAAGAAAACAAAACATTTTTTCAGAGAAAAAATAGCCAAACTTGTGCCCAATGTTGTTTTTGGAGTCACTAAGCTTTTAATAAATTGCGTAATTTTAGTTTTTCGGTGCTTATATTTTGTATTCGGAGCAACAAAATTCACTCCGCCTAGGGCCTCCAGTAATCTAAGGCCGGTCATAACTTTGGGCTCATACATATTGGACCGATACTTAACTTCTGAATTTTTAAATATCGTAGGTGATTTAGTACATACCAAAGGCTTGAAGAGTTGACAAAACACAGATGACACTTACCGTAAGCCCTGACAGTGAGTGTGCTTTGGGCTGAGATTGTAGGAAACTTGATATTTTGAGCATTGCAAGTGATATCAAAGGCTCCAGGGGACGATGGCCTGAAAGTGAAACTAGAAGACACGTAGAACGAGTCAATCTCCTGGAAGTTCCAGTTGAGAGGGTCTCCTCCTGGAGTGACAATAAAATGAAAGATGACCCCTGGAACTACTTGACCCACGGAAACGTTGCAGACAAACTGTACTGATGTGGTGTTCGAAAACTGGACATCCAAGCTGGTCAGAGGAGTCAGGTTGACTCGACTAGGGCCAACTGAAAATAAGTATGCCTACGTTACATTGATATTGTAGAGTCGTTATTCAAACCACTAAGAATATAGAATAAAAGATTTAAACATGTACATTAGTTACTTCCCATTGCCCCAGCTCTGTACAAGTTACTTGCTCTTGACTTGTATACAAACATACATGAATTACGCTCAACGGAAGGTTTATTTTTTGTTCGGGTCTTTTGGAAAAGAAAATTTGAGCTCACCCCCCCTCCCCAAGTTCTAACTTATATGAGGATGTATGTGCTTATATACGTCAATTATACGTTTATTACCAGGACCTAATTTATACTTGATAAGGCCCTTTGCTTATTGAGATATGAGGTCCCTTGAAATAAATCTAAGGCGATTTTTGACTTTGATCTTTCTTCAAAGGGATTGAAAATAGGACAGGTACCATTGCGGAAACCCTTAAACAAGCTATGTTGTTTATAGGTAAATCCAGCTCTGTTAATAGCAAGTCATGTGTCTAATGGTGTAAATATCATTTCAGTTTGGCTTATCAAATGAATGTATTTGAAGGTCCTGGCTCACTAAAATTTAATAAGGATTACTTTATAAAATCTTTTTTTTTTTGTTGTCTTGTAGACACTAATTTGAAAATGGTAATTCAAATACAGAATGTGTTTAAGATTGCGTTTGTGGATATAGCTAAAAGTGAGAGAGAATGAGAGAGAGAGAGAGAGAGAGAGAGGAGAGATAGAAGAGAGAAAAGACAGAGCGAGAGAATGGGAGGGAGAAGCGAGAGAAGAGATAAGGAAAAGAGATATAGAAGAATAAGAAAAGAAACAGATTCACCTTAAAACGAAATACTCACAAGCAAACTTTGGTTCATAAACTATTGGAATCTTTTGTTGCAGCACTGCTGACTTCGAGCTACAGTAATACATCGGATGTAATTCTATAGTGAAAAAAATACAAACAAAATCAGGAGACTTTTTTTATGAAAAATTTGCAACGAAAATATAAAACTATGACTGCTTTATTGATTCCTTAAGGAAATTTGTTGTGATTACTTCTGACATACTTCTGTATAATAGCTTCCACATTGCTGTGGGACCTTATAACAATAGTTGCTGTAACGCTCTTATTTTGGAAAGCGGGACAGCGAAAGTGTTTGTTAGACCGCTACCAGGTCCCAGCCTGTGGTGCCGTGTCAGGGTCAGTGCATACCTCCATCAAGTTCTTCTGACCATAACCTTGGTACCTTAGAGCTGCTATTATTATATGTTACATGCCATGTTTATTCATGTTTGATTTCAGAAACATGTATGATTGTATCAACTCTACACAACTCTACTCTTGCAAAAGGTGTTATGATGCACAACCTTCGCACTGTTCAATTTTGGATATGGAAGGTTTGTTTAGAGGAACAGTTGATTTCCTCTAAGCGAAAGGTGGAACAGAAAGTCTTGGGTTAAAGCTTGCTCCGATTAAAGCTAGGAATAGAATAATCGCCAATGGACAGGCCAGCAAGGTGAGGAACATGTGTTGTGCTCTGTGTGCGTGGTCAGCAATAGTCCGAGTAACTGTGTAAGGGTCGTTAATGCTAAAGTGGTTCGAGAAGGCGACCGTTCTTGAGACAACCGCAGACGATAGACAAACACGGACTGTTCGTCTATTACAGTGGCAATAGAGGCGGCACACGCGCCGACACACGCCGCGACAGCAAACCTTGTATGCAAGATCTGAAAACCAAGATTGCTATCTATGATTGTGGTGTCCTCATATCCGCTAAAAAATAAACAGCAATATTCAAGATCTATTAGTCCTTGTTGAGTTGACTCCCTAAAAATAATACTGTATTTTATGAAGGATGCGGATTGAACATTAAAGGAGATTACATAAAAGATCAGTGGAGTAGCTAAGAATTCGCAAACATTTGAGGGCCCTGGGGGGGGGGGGGGGGGCTTGACCTCTTTAGGAGCCCCTGCATTTTAACATTTGACATCAAGACATGAGAAAATGACGTAATTTTTAATAATTAATGTAAAAAATAATTCTAAAAACTCACTCAAAAGGGGGCCCGGGGGGATTTCCAAATTCTCCCCCTGTATCCCCCACCATAGCTACGCAACTGCAAAAGATATATTTAATTCATTTGGAAGTATAGATGTTATCCTGTCTTCAGAAAACCTTGTTTTGTCGAAAATGGCTGTAATGCTCGTACTAATAATGTCGCTTCTAACCATATGAACCTAGATGTAAATATAATTTCACTTTATTTTTTTGCTATTTCAGCAATTGTTGCTTTTGTTAAAATCTTTTCGCATAGGCCTACTTAAATAAGCATATATAATTGAATTTATTTGGGTTTTTTTATTTAAGAATTAAAAAAATATTTGCCTATTACTGTAATGTAATATATTGTAAAAGATCTGTATCATTACCGGATGAGTTGAACTTAATGACCAACTGGCTCATCGCGCTACTTTCAAGTGTGGTTTCAACTTTGGCAGCATTTAGCGAAGACCAGTAAACTCTCCCTGGTGGCGTGCCAACTGTAGCTAATGTACAACTGCAAGTGGGCGTTGCTCCAGACTTAATGTAGTCATCAGGGCAATCATTGCTTTTTACCGCCTCTGGGTATGCTATGATAGAAGTAGAAATATTAACATGAGGGACTTAATAATAATAATAATTGGCCCACTCGTTAGCAATCTAAGGGGAATAATCTTTATTTTTATATTTTAATACTTGCTTGCTGTAAAAATAGAGTTAAGGGACTTGAATTGTTGTAAAAGCTGTGTTGAAAGTTTTTCCAGACTAGTGTGTTAGAGCGACCTTGCATTATGAATAGATTAAAAATTCTACTTTTATATCAGACATTAGAAAACGAAAGAAAATATAATTAACAAGACAGTCTAGTAGACTATTGAGCTATTCTTTAATCGTCATAGTGAAACAAGGTAGGTAATTGTAGAGTTCTCTCAAACGATACGATCTATGGGCAAGATGACGTAAAGGATTTATTAAAATAAATGTCTATAAATCAAATAAGAACATTAAACTAAAATGTTATTTAATCTTGGTTCGGCCAATAATAGAATATGCATCCTCCGTTTGGAACCCCTCAACTCAAAAAAAAAACAACAAAACATTATGAAACTGGAACTGGATGGCTCAACATATTTACTCACCAAGTAAGTAAAAGTACTGATATCTTGATGGCTCAACACATTGACTCACCAAGTAAAATACTGACATTGGCACAAAATAGAGCAGTGAGATTCATAACAAACGAATATTCACACTTGACTAGAGTAACACCATTAGTAAAATCACTAAATTTAGAAAGCCTTCAGGATAGAAGACTCAAAAGTAAAGTAGCAATTATACATAAAACACTGAACCATAATCTTCAAATACAAAAACAAAATTTAATAAAATACTCTGAAAGACACAAAAATAAAGGCACATTCCTCGTCCCATATCCTAGGACAAATTTGTACAAATACTCCTTCTTCCCTAGTGCTATTAGAGCATGGAATGGGTTGTCTGAGCTAGCCAGGAAAACCAGTGACTTGGCAGAATTTAAGTCATTGGTTAATATGCATGACTAAATGCATGACGCATAGGGCGTATCATCTTTTTTTTTGAAGTAACGTCTGTATTATATAAGATAAGATAAAGCTCAGCTGTTTATGTGGCCAGTAAACGAGGATGATATGTGACCAGCACAACGACCAAACGACTTTTCCCCCAAATATCGCCAGGCACTCATTAAAGCTGGGTGGACTCACATGCGCTCTCAAGATCCCAAAAAATAAAAATTTCAGACTACGCCTAGACCCCTCGTTTTGGAAGCCAAGCGCTTTACCACTCTGCCACAGAACCTCTTCCTATTCCAATACATTTGACTTATTCATTATGTTGTTACTCTCTAATGTTGTTTGTCGTGAAGCTAAACAGACCAGATCGATCATTTCAAATCAAGAGGGACTCACTCAACGGGAGCACTACAGGATCGAACACTTCCTCGGCATCCTTCACTGCCACCATGACGACAGTCAAGTTTAATGTGGTCGTGTGGTTCAAGGGCAGCAAGTCTACCTCAAAGGTGCACTTTGTACTGTAGTCAGACGGGCTGATCTTCGAGGGTGGATTGTTGTAGGTCACTTGAGATATACCCAGCGCTCCTGTCTCTGGCTGGAAAAAGAAAAAAGAAAAATGTAATTGCAATTGTTTTTTTTAATTTATTTTATTTTAATTTAGTTCAATGCTTGTTTCATTTAATATTTATGTATTTAGTTTGGCTCTAAAAATCTTCTTTAGTTTAATAGCTCTTACTTTCGCTCTTCTCAATTGACGATCTTTTTCATTGCAGCTTCTCGTAAGACTAAATAGGCCAATACAAAAATAGATCCTGTCCTGATAAGTTCCTATTTTTTACAAAACCTCTATTCAAGTCAGAACTTCATGGAGGGTGGGTAGGTATGTGGATGGGCGGAAGGTGGACGATGGAAACTGGAAGCTGATCTCAAAAACGGCTTTAATATTTTTCCTTTAAATTTTATAGTTAATGTATATAGCTGAGAAAAGAATTACTAGCTCGTTGGCCATACTAGAAAACTCTAGTTTGGCTGTTATCATTTTTTAAAGTAAACAAAACATGAAGTTTAGAAAAAATGTTCCCTTTCATTTTAATCTAATAGTAAGGTTAGCTTTACTGTCTTTAGTTTGTACACCGGATACACCAAAAATCTTACTATTTAAGGATTTTGCCGCCATGTATGAAAATCTCCAAATGTTTGTGTTCCATCTCTAATACGTATGCCTCGTAGACTCACGTTCTTTGTTTTTACACGTAAATTATTATTATTTTTATTTTGTTTTAATACTATTACTCCTAAATACTCCTTATATAAACCAGACTTACAAATTGAATCAGACGACATGTTGGCACGGGAAAGACTCGGTCAGTCTTGCACGTAATGGACAGCGTGGTATTGGAGTGGGCAAACAAAGGCGTGTCACATCTGAAGTTTTCTGGTAGCACTGGAATCAAATATATTAAGCCATATTGGTGACAGAATCATTTCCAACTATTAGAACATCTAGAACGTAAACAGACTAACTGATTGTACCTCTTCATAATTCAAAGTTTGTATGCTCCTTTTTACAACCTATATTATCAATTAAAAAATTTGTCTTACAATATTTGCATTGTAAACATATTACATTGTTGTAACTCTTATTTGTACATCTCGTTCTGCGTAAGGTGCACTGTTAAGAACTAGACTAGAAAGAAATGTGGACATTAGACAAGAAAATGGTCAGTTCCGCCCAAGTCTATATCTGATAAAGGGGCTGTGCTCAAGGCAGACCTTGTTATATGTTTTTGTCATATCCTCCTGTAATTAAACATCTGTATATCGTTGAGTTGTCTCCCTTAACATATTATTATAGCTTTTATATAGCGCTACTGTCATGCTTATAGCATGCTCAGAGCGCTTTTGGTCCAATCTCATTACAATATCTATACATTTTTAAACAATAATCCGAAACTCAAGACGACAGGGCGATGACAGTTGGTTCGAGTTCAAACTGGGGATATCGTTCATAAGTGCTAAGTGTATACCACACAGTCAGAAAACATCTATGACATGAGTAAATTCTCTACTATTGAAAAAATATGATTGGCATGGTCTCTTAAATTAGTCTCTTGATGAGGAAGTAAGGAAGATGCTAAATTGGCAACACAACAAAGATTTCTGAGAACTGTCATTTGAAATTGTACATTTTTTTTAAAATACATTGCAATCTATCCAGAAGAAATGAAGAAAAAGTGAATAGTAAATAGAATTCATGAGAAATGGACAAGCTCTCGTCCGAACCCCAAGAAAGATGGCGCCTATTATTACCTATCCAGACAAGATCAACGAGTATATCTTTCACCTCAGAACTAGTCTGAATCTTCAAATCAACAATACCAAATCTAAATAATTTAAAATGTTATAAACTCTAATTTAGTGATTTTCATCAAAGCGTTGTTGGAAAGCGATACTAGAGATAAAGGGATAAACCAACCCTAGAGTATCCCCCCCCCCACCCCTTTTTTTCTGTTCCTTGTTTCCAATCAGGTATTTTGATGAATGTTCATTTTTACTTACCGTATGTATTGATGGTAAAAGGTGGACCTAAGGTCTCGTCATCTACAACACACCTCCAGATGGTCATGTCTCGTGAGACGAGAAGTTCAAGGGTGCATGCACTTCCTGTCATATTGGATCTGTAGTTGGGAAGACTGGAAGTACAAGTGCCATTGGTATAACACTTAGTTACGTTGATGTATATGTTGGAGACTTGAACTTGCCAAGTGAAGGACTGAACTGCTACTTGAGCTGTACATATCAAGTAGGCTTTTTTACCCTCTAGAATAGATTTTTCATTTTCAGAGGCGCCAGCTGTAGCAAAAATGAAAAGGATGAAATTTAAGTTCAATTCTATATGTAGCCGTAGGTGATTAGTACATGGCCTACATGGTATGTGTTATTATGTAAATAATGACACTTTGAGATGTGATACCTTTTGTATTAGTATTTTTATATAATCCATCGAATCAGGTTCAATGGACCATCGGTTACTATTATAAAAATGATCGCGTCGCGATTGGTTCGATTATAAACAGATTTGACATGTATAATAAGTTGGAGTATGAGATACGATATTAGAAATGTGCTCATCTTCGATCACAAATGAGAAGATATATATATATATATATATAAGTTGGGGTTGAGACCAGTTTCATTTTGATTCAGAGCATCTGATTTTTTTTTTAATGGTGACAATTTGTAAATAACAATAGAATTATTTGCTCTGCTGAGCCACATTTCATGTTCCAGTAGTCTTCCCACCCCTCATCCACTCCACTGAGCCAGTGTAATAGTGATACAGCACATTCCTGATTTTTAAACAAAAAAATTTGTATGTGAAACAAAAAGGTCAAAAGATTATTTATTCAATGCATTGTTAAAAAAAAAATTGACTCCTAGATATATTCTGTTCTGTGGCGGGGGCTTAGCCCTGCTTAGAAAAGAAGATTATTTGATAATCATATCATTTGAAGCCCAATTAGCTTATATTTCTGCTCTCAACTTTGCAATGTAACAAATGTTTTATTGTTAATAAATACAAATAATGAGGCTTGTCTTCGAGTCCGAAGACTCTGTTTTGCAATATTTTACTCGGCTACGCAGCCCAAGGTGATCTACAATGCACAACGGTAAAGTCGTTGTCTCGATGCGGTTAAAGAAATCTCAAATGACTACTGGAAAATACTAATAATAGGCGTCATTTATTGTACATTTCTATTATTTCTATTTATTTGATAGTTATTTCGTCTACTAATTACACGAAGTTGACTATACACTGGTCCATTTAACAAATGAGCTATTACTTTGGTTATATATTAAAGTTTCTGCATTGCGATCTCGTCTCCTTATAAAGATTAAGTAAGTATTCGAATATGTCTAAAACATTGGGAATAACATTTGAGCATTGTAATCGTACTTACAAGTCAGGAAAGTTGATAATATCACATTCATCCACAAAACATAGAAAGAAAATCGAAGATTCATTTTAGTAGTTCTGACTTACTGACATTATGCACTATTAGTATGTTTATAGACATAATTAAAGCCTAAAGCACAATGTCTAGTCAACCGTGCCGCACAGACACGGTCACATAGTGCAATGCATATCTATGTCTTAGACAGTTAGGTAACATTCCGCAACAGTGGCGTAACGTAAAAAATACTACTGGAACTAGCAAGTAGCTTGAATCAATTATGGAGTTTACAAATCAACTAAATTGTTTTTTTTATTCCATCGGCCTTAAATGTCCATCCACCTACCTTTTTTAAGATATTGTACATTATTTAAAAATTACAAAGCTTATATAAAGTCACTCCGGCAGTCTGTCTGGTACAAATTGTCTACACGTTATTTCTTCTATGTCACATTCTCTAATCAAGGTGAAACTTTGCTAAATTATTCATAATATTCCTAACAAAACATCATCAGAAAAAAAAATTAATTAGTGCTTATTAATTAATATTGTTTGATATAGAAAAGGAAAATAAATCCTAAAGTAATGAGATAAATGGCTGTAAATGTATTGTTTTTAAAGTAATTTAAAAAAAAATATTTTGCATGTTTTAATTGGATTTGTTCTCCTTCGTTTTAACGTTGTTGTTTTGTGTGTGTGTGTGTGTGTGTGTGTGTGCGCGCGCGCGCGCTTTATGTTTTTATGTTTTAACATGTTGAGCAAATTAAATATAAATAATGTAGCTTCTGCTTATGTCAATGAGATGTTGGCGTAATAGAAGCAGCAAGTTATAACAGAAGGGCGCATTGCAGAGATCGTAAAGCCAATTTCTTCCTTTTTGAATCACCTTATGACGGGTTAGAATTTAGTGAGACTTATACATATCATTCCTTAAATTAAGAAAAAAATATATATTCTTTCGTGTTTCAAATTAAGCCCATACAAAATAAATCAGATACTGATTTTGTAGCTAATAAAATCAGACAGATGCGCTCCCTGGTCATGGTTACATTCTTATGTGCATGCGAATCTTGAACGCTGATTGCTGAACTCTAGAAGAGGATCCTAGCAATAGAATTGAGATGCTACAAAAAAATCCTAGATAACACATACAAAGACCGCTTTACAAACGAAAAGATTAGAAACAGGAATAATACAGCCATGTGACCCCACGATGACCTGCTACCTACTGTAAAAAGAAAAAAAAAACTCTATGGCCATATCTCAAGGTCCTCGAGGCGTGCAAAGACCTTCCTTCATGGAACAGAACCAAGGAAAAAAGAAAGACAGAGAAAGCTATGGAAAGACAATATAAAATAATTGACGGGCCACCATTGAAAGAGATTCTATTCCATGCAAAAGACATAGAGGAATGGTGAAAGTCCACATAGCTCTTGTGGTGCTCCAACGGTCCAACAGACTAAATGATTTGAAAAGGGCAAGGATATCTTATATTCTATCAGTTCTTTGTATCATTGTGGCAATTTCTCTAAGTCTAAATCTTACATGTGTTCCTCTCAGGAACGTTATCTGCTGTCTGTGGTAATGTATCTTAAAACATCCATCGCATGATCATTCTTTGGTTGTTGCACTTGAAGTAATTTTTTCATGGACGGTGTCTTCTCGCGTACAACAATCGAGTATCCTTTCATTTAGAGTCCTTTTAATGCGTTCAGCGCAGTCTTTCTTGTTGTTTTAACGAAGTCTGTGATTGAAATCTTTTGCTTCAACAACTTTGTCAACAAAAAAAAAAAGAACATTGCTTGTTTGTCGACAAGAAAAAGAAAATTGCTTGTTTGTCAGCAAGAAAAAAAGGAAATTGTTTGTTTGTCAGCAAGAAAAAAAGGAAATTGTTTGTTTGTCAGCAAGAAAAAAAGGAAATTGTTTGTTTGTCAGCAAGAAAAAAAGAAAATTGCTTCTGATCCGGGGATCCTGGATTGAATCTCGGTGAAGACTGGCATTTTGCATTTTGGGATCCTTATGGCGGGTCTGAGTCCATCCACCTCTATTGGGTACTTGGCATTAGTTGGGGAAATTTATAGGTGGTTGGCGTTGTGCTGGCCACATGACTCTCTCGTTAACCCTGGGCCACAGAAGCTGATGACCTTTACATCATCTGCATTATAGACCGTAAGGTCTGAAACGTGAACTTTAGATCTTGGTAGTCTAATAAAGTAGAAAAAAATCAGACATCGTTTTTGCTTTTTATTTTATAATTTTGGACTTTCATTCTCCACATGTGTTTTTTTCTGATTAACTATGCACAGGACAGGAACAACTGATACAAATATTTTAACAAACCATAGAATAATTTCTATACAACTTTCAACTATTTAGAATCAAATTTGTAAGTTCTTTTAGCTTATAGCAAAAGTAAAGTTCCTTTCAGACCTTTTGATCCATGGGGCAGATGATGCAAAGGCCATAGGTTTCTATGGCCTACGTAAACGAGGGTGGCATGATCAACCACCTTTACTTTTCCTTAACTTTTGTTAGATACCCATTCATTTAAGCTGGGTTCGGAATACAAGCACTTTACCGCTCAACCACCGCTTTAAACGAAGTGATTCTTATTATTCAGTTGGAAATTTAAAAAAAAAGTGATATTTCATTTATGGCTTCATTAATTTTCACTTTCTTATAAAATCTCAGCCAAACTCACTCTTTTCATGTGATTACATTTTTCTTCACATTTAATATGTTTCCACCACGTTTCTTCTTATCGCTTTCCCTTTTTTGTCTCTCTTATTGTAATTTCCTTTGTAAAAACAAAAGGTTAACAGGAATTTAATGTATAAAACAAAGAGAAGATTACTGAGACTAACTTTTGATGTGAAAAGCCCCATACGTGTAAAGTAAATAATGTTAAAAAAAAATAAGAAAAGATGCCTGATTGTTAGTGTTTGTTTTTTTGTTCAATTTCATCTTGAGGGAAAAGTCCTATATTTATTATGACTTTTTTAAGGCACATAACATGCAGACCTAGATAGGTCTTTTGTGGTCGGAAACAAATAGACTAATCCGGCTAATCCGATCTGTTTTGCTGACAAGTTACACAATCCCGGAAGTTTCTTCTAAAAATAACCCCAGATAAATGTCTCGGAGACCGTGCGTTACGTCCAACCAAGATCTTTTGTCTCTATACAAGGAGAGCGTCACGGTTGGAAAGCTAACTCTGGCTGTTGAACGCTTGGCTGAAAATGCAGCACAAGCAACCAGGATGTTTATACGTTAACCAATGATTGAATCTTATGAACAATAGAGTCTGTAAAGGTCAATACATATCTACATACACATGCAAAGAGATAGCCAAAATAAATAAATTGATCGAGTTATATGCTGCACTGCAATCAAGAACTAATGTTAGGTTTAAATTTATATACATAATCAGTGCCGGTGTAACGACTGGGAAAAAGAGGCATTCTCTCGACAAAACACAAAGTGGCCATTGGAGATAATGAAATGAATAAGTCATAAATATACGTATTCAGAATACTTTTAAAACATTCTCAGTGCAACGCAGGACCGAATTATTAGGACTAAAAAGGATAAAAAGCATATTTTTAAAACTCGACGAATGCCGAACGTGCGAAAATGTGGGTGAGTCAATCGATCACATAATGGCAGGATGTTCATCTTTGTCTTAATCTGCCTATCTAGATGGCTATAACCTTGTTGTGAAATTAATACATCAACACCTGGCCTTGACAAATGATCTGATAGAGTCAGGGCCGGATTTAAGTATGTGGGGACCACGGGGGCAAGATTTTTTGTGGAGGCATTTACAATTTTTCGAACGCTTAAATAAAGATCAACTTATAAATGAAAATAATTTAATCTTATATTTTAATATATTATATTTACATGAACTTCGGAAGTGCGGTGGCTGAGTGGAATAGTTAGTTTTACTGAGTGTTAACAGTGTATCATACTTTCTCCTATTTTATTCATTGGCTTTATTTGTTGTATGTTTAGCAACATTTGAAAATGAGATTTCTTAATTTCTGTGTACCGCCACGTCTAGAAGCCTGTTTTCCATTTCATGTATTATCTGTCTTGGGGATGTTGTACATACCATAAATAGATCCAATCGATTTCAGGCTTTTAGATTGGAATGCCATAACTGATTTGCATAATCAGTAGAAGATTGCATTGCCAAAAAACACTCAAGACAAAACAGTAAGCTCCATGTTCTCACAACCATTAAGGTTAACATTGTTCAGAAATGGCTTAAACTCCATGATTGTCTGTTGTAGAATATTGTACACATGTATCATACATGGTTTCACATACGAACTCAGTCCTTGAAATTGGTATTCTTTTTAAAGTAACTGTTGTGCGTGCATTGGCACGCAATTAAAGACATGAAAAACTAAACAATGTAGGTATTTTAAAGAAATAAAGTAGAGCCAATTATCTCTTTATAGGTATTACAATATTTACATATTTTTAGTAATAAGCCTTAATTAAATAGAATAGCAATTTTTTTATTTGAATTTCTTGTAGATAGTTTTAATACGTTCTCAATATCAATAAAGGTACAAGTCAAAGAAAATGTACACATTTAGGATAAGTGTCTATAAAAGTTCTAATGTACTCACTATGTCCTTGTACCTATAATACATTAAGCATTGGTCATGATTACAGTTATACAAGGCTAAACAGAAAATAAAAGCATAGATTATTTAGACATTAAAGAATTTTTGTTAGAAATGTACTTTACTACTCTTACTCTCTCTCTCTTACTCTCTCTCTCTCTGATTCTCTTCCTCCCTCTCTCGTTATTTCTCTCGCATTCCTTTCATATTGTCACTCTATTCTTTTTCTCTGCATTTCTAATCCCCATTCTCTCTCTTTCCTTTCTTTCTCTCCCACCCCCCCCCCACCTTTCTCTCCCATCGCTATTTTTTCAATCACTCTCTTTCTCTCTTTATCACATTCTCTTTATCTCTTTCTTTTCTCTCTATCACTTTTTTTTCTCTTTCATTCTCTCTATTACTTTCTTTCTAATTTTCTCTCTCTTTCTCTCTCTCCTTTGAGCTCCCTATTACAACATCTTCCTTTGTTGGGTCAAGTAAAAACTTTGCTCAAGTTTTTCATTGTCGAGGACAACAGATAAATGAAACAAAAATTGCCAATTAGTTTAATAAGTAGTCGTAACTTTGTTTATATAGAAAATATACTTATCTATAGGGATAGTAGAGGCCCAGAGTAGAGAGCCAGGTGGATCGCTTAATTTTTTAAAGTTACAATAAGAAAAAAAAAAAAACAACTACTATTATTATAAATACTTGAATAGGTCAGCGTAAAAAAGCATTTCCAAGTGCAGACATTTATTATTATTAGTCTACATATATTTAGAAAAATTAATTAGATTGGCTCATAAAAACTAATGCATTTTTACTCAATATAAGATTTTTATCTTAAAAAACAACAACATTGTTTATATTGTTCTGGTTCGTATACTTAGATCTATCCTAATACAGAAGCTGAGTAACCTTCTATTTATTTAGACGTTTTTCTCTCTCGGGATATGTCTTTGAATTATTTATTTTGCTTTTGTGTATTCTATTTTCATGATATTGCAATTACAATTGCGATTTTTGAAGTGTGATAATTGCTGAATTACGTAATTTCTCTATTTTGTGGTACATTCTTATGAGGCAGTTCTTTTGCTTTGCTAACAGAATGCGTTGTAAAGGAAAGAACAAGTGTTGACTTGCGTCTCTTCGCTGACAAATCCAGCTTGACCAACATCTCAATATTGTATAAAAACTTGCCAGGAACATCTAAATTGTATTTGCAAGGAAACAAATGAATATAAGATCCTGTTTATAAAGCTTTCTTCCCCCTAACCACACCTCCTAGTTACTTCCTATGTATGTGCATAACAAATGCTGGTATAACGATGTTATAGTAATAGTTGTTATTTTGAAAAAAGAAAAACGGGCCTCGCAAGCATCCATTAAAATTGGGCCTCGCAATTCGTAAGGCCGGCCCTGACTTCATTCGAAGAGAATGGAGATATAAAACACTAACAAGTGAAAGGGAATTATCTACTGGTCATAATACAAATACAACCACATATCAACATCAGCTATTCCTTAGGTTGTAGTGCCCAAAGGGCGCCCAAAATTATCTGTTGACAGTCTGTCTTCATTTCACTCTGCTTCTCCCCTTGCCTAGAATTTCTTTCAATGACATTCCCTTCCATTCTTTAATGGCATTGATTCCTTAGTCTGTCTCTTTTTTTCTCTAGAACTGTTCCCTGTAAGAAGTTTTTTTCGACATCCGATGTCTTATGAATATGAAGTCCAGTTTAATTTTTCTTTACAGTGGTCAGCAGTTCATCGTTGGGCCCAATAGCCATTACGTACACTGACATTAGAACATGCTTGAACAGGAGACAGAGTCCTTCAGATATCAGAGTTGATCACACTTAGATTTTTTGTGGCTGAAGAAACTTTAACACATAAACATTAACAACATTGGGACTATAAATTAATGATATTTACATTTTTTTACAGCTTAATACATATATTAGATTTATTCATAAGCGCACAGGAAGCACATTTTTTGTATCTCTGTAAAGTTTTGTTTTTTTTCATTGACAAAGAAAACATAATAACATCATCTCCAATGGTTATTTGGTGATATATGCCTTCTTTTAGTCTACTGGGCTTATGTATTCTGAAATAATAAACAAAAACAACAAAATTATTTCAACATTAAAGTAATATTTAAATATAATGTAATGACATTCGTTGAGTGGTCGAAGATCTAGCTCTACATAAAGGTTTGACCAAACAATACATCATAAATTATCATCAACATCACACTTTAGAAAATCCTCGACAAATGCCAAGCAAGATGTGCGCAAATGGACGTGTCACCATACAGGTCAAGAGCGTGTTGCTTCCCAAGCCTATCAAATCGCAATTCGCTTTTTTGAGGCAATCAATAAGAATACAAGATACCATTTTTTTCTTTCTTTCCCTGCCTCACTGTGAAAGTTTGCCAATTTATGCAAATTTTATGAACCAACTTAAAACAAGACATGCCTTACATTGTAGTATTATTCAAACGTAGAAATACCGCATATGCGCGATATGAATATAATTTCATACTGCTTGAGATTTCGGGGAATCGATCTAGCACTGTCATGCATTAACACTCTGACCATACGATTACTAGATCAATCTCATTTATGATGAGCTCAAACATGGCTCTGAACTCCAGATATTCTCTATTAAAAGGCGACAGCACAGAATGCGTGGGCTCGACTCCAATGATACCTGTTTTGTCCTTTTTTGAAATGATTTTTTCACAAAGCTTATTTCAACTCACTCTGTCTGTCTGTCTGTCTGGTAAAACGTGTGTACACGTTATTTCTTCCTCACCCATTCTCGGATCAAGCTGAAACTTAGCACTATTATTCATTGACATAGACAAGACTTGAAACAAAAACAAAAGTAACCAAAATAGACAATTAAATACTGTTAATTCATTATTTTGTTTAATACCAATAAGGGAAACTAATTCTTCAGTATCCATAGATATGGCCAAATTTGTTTGATTTAGTCCCCTTAAATAATTGTTAACGCTAATTATTTTTCACGCATTCTCCGATCAAGTTATTACTTTTAAAAAATTATGTATTTTACATAAATGAAAAACAAAACAAAAATACTGAATTAATAAACTATATAATGGTAATTAAAAATTTTATTTGATATCGAATAAGGTAAATAAATTGTACACTACAGACATAATACTGTTTTAAATCCGGAGTTCTTTCCCCTTTGATAAGCTTTTTATAGAATTTTCTTATTTTAATATTTTACTGCTATCGGTCCTCAATAGATAGATTAAGCTGAACAGTTGTTTTGGTTCCTGATACAACATTCTAGTCAATAATCCATCTCATAGAACATGTATAACCAGGAGTTCAGACTTTGGTACAAAGTGAAGTCCAGGACAGATATGAATTGGTACTGCAATCGCACTATCCGAAAAGAAAAAAAAACAACCTCTTTTTCCATAACCTGTACTATTCAACTAATTATTGTCTGTATCCACCCGCGACGTCTACGAGGTAAGGCTCAGATACCGATTTGTATAGAACAGCTGTGCAATGCAAAGTTCGGCTCGGAATGACAGAGATAGATAAAAAAGAAAAAGAAAAATGAAGAATAAGAGCACAGTAAGCTTTCGACTTCAGTTGTTCAACGACATTTTGTTCAAGTCACTTTGTTTACAGGACACTTGGCACATCCGACAATCGGCTCATCTGACAATTGGCTCATCTGGCAATTGACTCATCCGACAATTGGCTCATCTAAAAATTGGTTCATCCAACAATAGTCTCATCTAACGATCGGCTCATCTGATAATTGGTTTATTGACAATCGGCTCATCTGTCAAATACGCTCATCCAAAAATCGGTGCATCACATAATGGTGAGGGCACTTTTCGTGTAACCGAAAAAATGGAGGCCAGTTTATTAATTCGTATTTCCCACAAAGAGCCCATTATTTCAATATTATAGACTAGTAAGACTATACGGACTTACTGTCAACAGAAGTAATAGAAGAAATCTTTTCGAATGATTTACTTAGCGAAGAGTTCAAACAGAATATTACAGTCATATCCATTTTAAAAAAATCAAACGTTAATGCTAATACTATAACTATGTAATCACTCACCTTCCAGAGTAGCGTACATCTCATCTTCCTGGTCATTGCCAGAATTCCTGACAGAACTCACGCCTGTGGACGCTGTTCCCACGCTACTACCAATATAGCTTAGAGTGTCGTAGTTTGGCTGTATGAAGTAATCAGGTGGTGGTTCAGACATCGCCTTGTATCCGTCTTTTATCTCGACTTGAGGAATGGACAGAAGGAGAGAACGGAAAAAAATAAAGCAAACTTTTCACCGGAATAGATCAAAAGCATTCTGAAAGAGTAGAGTAGACACTTTCTAGATATAAAATGTGAATGAAGATAGAAATAAACACTTGGTAATCTCAAAAAATGTGGGGTTTCCTTTTCACATTTGTTGTACTTCAATTGCGTAATATTAAGCTCCAGAATGGGTTTGAAAAGTAGTTTTTTTTGTTTTTTTTTTGTCTTGTTTTTCTAATCCTATCTAAGTGTACAACAAGGTTGACCTTTGGTGATTTAGTTGTGTCACTTTTACTACAGAAATATAGAGGTTACCATGCGTCTACTTATCTATTTATCTATCTATCTATCTATCTATCTATCTATCTATCTATCTATCTATCTATCTATCTGTCTGTCTGTCTGTGTCTCTATTTTTCTTTCTCTCTCTGTCTCTATGTATCTATCTATTATATACATATATCTTTCTATATGTGTCTAACTATTAAGGTTCTAGAGATGTAGTGTGAGTGATGGGTGTATTTTCAAGTATTACTGTCTGTTGAATCCTACACAACCTTACTACAGATCCATTATACTTTTAAACTGATTTTCTTATAGGTCTCAGTTCTTTTATTCACTATTTTATAAATTCACTAAGTTATGGCACGCTCAGTGCTGTATTTATACTTGAAAACGCGATTTGATACGACATATGGGACCTTTCTGGACCCTATAAAAGACCAGATATTATAGTGCAGCGCTAAATGTTGCTAGAGGAAACTAAACTATAACTTATAGGTAAATCCTGCACTGGGTATGTTTTCGACTCAAGTTCAAATACTGTTCCTTCTCAGTTTCTACGTTTTGTCACAACTAATTATAAGGTGTCTCTAGATTAAGACACACTTAATGAAGACACTTAATGAGACATCTAAAGAAGACACTGAATGAAGACAGCGGGTGTTAATTGTAGAATAATTTCATGTCGAAAGGTGTGGGCCTCTCAAGAGTGGTAATTGGTGCGTGGCACTAGTCAGGTCAGTACGGCCTGGTCCAATTATATCGTATCAATCTTTTCACGTCTAATCTATCAAGTTTCCTGTTTTCTCAAGTAGCTGTATATGGGTCAGGCTAGAGTAATGGATGTGACGTGACGCAGTTGAGGTCACGTGAGAATATCACACTGATAAAGCGTCCATGAGCCGTCGTGTGCGTGAAAATTAAGCCGCCGATTCTCTCAACACTCACCTGGAACGTTCTTCTGTACAATAACCTTGACCTTGCTGTCTCCAACAGAGAAAGACACTGTCTGCGTGTCCTTTTTCTTGGTTACTATCCTGCGGTGTCTCCAGACAACGAATAGCACCACTACTATGGCCAGCAGCAACACGGCGCCGCCTAGTCCAGCACCGAGACCTATGGCCATAGCATTGACATCGCACGAGCCTCCTGGAATAAAAATAGCACATTTAATAATGTTGTCTCATTCCTACATTTTCCTGTAAATCTAGCCAAAGAAGGCTTAAAGTAAAAGTCAACCTCAGTCGTGTAAGATAACTTTATTAATGCTCTACCATAAATTTAATTATATTCAATTTAATTCAAAAAGCAAGTAACTAGATCTAGGTACATAACTTTTTATTATTTAATTTCTTTTTGTTATATTGCTTATACCAGCGGGACTCTCAATGGAAATCTTACAATCTTATATATGGAAGAAGCATCGAAAAAGAGGAAAATGTGGTGCAGAACCCAAGTATACATATTATTTAAATGCTTTAATGAACAACACACATACTGAGGTTTTCTTCTTTAAAAAAAAAGATTACAATGAGAGTTTGTGTTATCAGACAAACTCAGAGGCGTCACCGTCGAATTACCCATGTACTTCTTTTGATCGTTTAAAGTAATAAAATTTCAAAAGATCCTTTGGAGCTTTTTTTTTCACTTAAAAGTAAACAGGACAACACTTCATCAATAATAAGACTCGCCTAACGCTTCCTGAATAAAGTTTTAAAATAAAGCTCCATTTAAAGTAGAACTGCGTTAACTGATCACCTAAGAACAGCCTCTACCTCTACCCAACAATTTCGCTTAATAATAATACTGAGCATGCATAAGAATGAAAGTAGCGCTATACAAATATTTTATCGTGATTCAAATTAGGCCCACTTTCCAATTTGATAAAAAAAATTAACTTTATAATTGGTGATTTTTATTTCCTTTCTTCACCAAATCTAATGATCAAATTCTCTGCATTGCTTTATAACACACAAAATTTACGAATAATTTAACGAATTATAAAAGCAAGCATGATTGCTCCAAATTGCTAGCTGCTAGCTATCATTAGTTACATAGCTATGAACAGTTAAACACCCATGAATTCATTTTTCGAGCAAAGTCTTGGTTTCTATTAGTTAGCTTATCGTATGGTCAAACGCGATCCACTGGCACCTGCATTGACATGTAAAAAATAAAGCCTATGTGGACAGATCAGTGATTGATGGTCGGGCAATGTGCATATTATCAACAATAATAATAGTAATAATAATCCTTATTACACATAAGGAAATGTGTGCATCAAAGCAAAACATTACAAGTATAGAAAACTAAAATATACATTCAAACCAGACTCACTCACAATTTATATGTGAATTGTTTATATCAGATACTTGAATTGTATTCAATGATTTGACTGCCAGAGGAACAGAAGAGTTTTTGTGTCTGTCTGTCTTTGCTATCCGTGTCTTGTATCTCTTTTGTGTAATGTGTGGAATACATGCATTATGATCACTCATTTACATAACACCATGAATAGCAAGATTAATTTGTCATTGGCTTAATATTTAATGTAAAAAAAGATTCCGGACACTCATTTAGGGGAACTCCTCAAGTGGGGGCCCGGGGGGATTTTCAAATTTTGTCCACCCACTCCCCTGCTACGCCATCGGAGAGTTTAACTTTATATTTTCTCTCTGTCTAATGTTAGTTCTGTGATGTGACTCACCTGAAATTTTTAACTTGATACTGTCTCTGCCTAGTGTCTCGGATGTATTCATGTTAATGACGACACACTCAACCTCGTATTCCCCACTGATTGGCGGCTCAAAATTGTGGGTGAGTAGGAAACTGACGTCCCTCTCAAACGAGGTCCGACTCTGGAGAAGATTGCTGTTGGCGTAGATGGAGCATAAGGTACCAGGGTAGACGCCATTAGCCATCACGTAGCAAGAGACTGGAACGCTGCTACATATATTCCTCTCCGTGGAGCCTGTGGTGTTTACCTTAACGTGGGCGCTGCCTCCTGATGCGGATGACAAGAATGAAGATGACAGTTATAACAAAAACGTATACTTAGGATAAGGGCCGGCCCTAACAATTGCGGGGCCCTATGCGAAACTGTTTGTGCGGGGCCCAGTCTGGCTAGATCTAAGCATGTCAAAATTAAGATTTTGTATTAGAAAATACATTCGTATTTGCATTACATTTCTATTAAAGCTGGCAATGCCTTTTTTTTTTCATTACTCATAGGATTGGCACCCAAAAAAACAAACAATTTTGTCTACTTTCTAGATCTAGGAGATTTTCGTGAGTTTTCAGGACATTTTAATAATTTCAGATTTCCAGGACTTGTTCGTATATTTTGGCAATTTCATGAGATTTCAAGGCGGTCCTGGAGAATCAGAAGGCCAAGGAAACCCTGTTATTATATATAAGTTATAATGTTTTATAATTGAATAATTTACACCTAGAATTAGCGATGGGCCTATGAAAGTGCGGGGTTCCACTGCGGCCGCATAGGTTACAGTGGCCTAAGGCCGGCCCTGCTTAGGAGAAACTCAATAAACATTTGTAGACTACGTCGGTAGAAAAAGGTCCCATTATTTAAATTGGGCAGTGTACTAAAAAAATTTATTAAAAACAAAATTAATAATTTTACATTTTCAGACCTGGAAGTCTTATCACTGCAATAGCATATCTAGTTCTGATTTAAGTCAATATCATTCTTTTATTAATATGCCAGTGGCAATGCGACTTTTGAGATTCGAACCGCGACCATCGAATTAACAAAAGCTGATACAACACGACTAGCCAGATCAGGTTTTGAACAAATACTTTTTGCTTTAACTTAGTAACTTTAATAGTGAATTTTCTTTATACTTTTTATATCATGGTACGTGGCTCTCTGTTCAAATCTCTATTGTGCATATTTAAAAAAAAAAACGGCGGGTGTATCTGTGAGAAGGTTTCCGTACACAAGACTCACAAAAAAGTGTTATTCAGTGCACTCCTAACACTCGTTCTACATCTATTGTTCTTTTGTTGATATATTTTAAAACAAAAAAATGTTTAACCATTCTATACAAAAATCCATTCTATAAAATAGTTAAAAAAGCAGTAACCCCAGTGTACAGGATAGGTGATAAATTCCTAACACTGAATCAAGCACAAGAAATTATTTCGTAATATCAACACCTAGTTTACACCCGTTAGGAAGACATGAAGATTGTGAGATTTCTTTGTGTTTAAAAATATTTGTATTTGTAAAATGTTTTACATGTTTCGGATGTTCCTTCAGAGTTGAAGATAGTTTACTTCCTAGTCCAAACCTCCCGCAGGACGACGGGGGATGGGAGCGGGCAGGGTTTGAACCCGGGACCATCGATAAATCCAAACGACAATCCAGCGCACAAACCGCACGACCAGGCAGCCATCAAAGGTCATAATGATATGCACTGTCTGTCTGGTACAAATTTCTACTTTCCATTCTCGGATCGAGATGAAATTTTGTACATTTATTTATTATAACTAAACATGATTCAATTTAAATACAAAAAATAAACAATTGTTTTATTGAATAATGGTTATTATTATTTTTAATTTTTGACAATAAAAAAAGAAAATAAATCATCCAGTATTTAGATGATTGGTAATGAATGTGAAAAAGTGTTGGAGATAAACCATAGTCGTGTTTTACGACTGAAGGAGGCCATTGAATAAATGTGGAGTTTTTCCCATTTGATAAGCCAGCTTTTAAAAGTTTTTTTTTAATAATTTTTATTCTTTTTCAATTACATTGATCATCTAATATTATTATTATCAATTACAATGGTCCAAAGATTTTACTGATAAATTAAAAGACATTTCGAAAGCAGAGACATTGAAATTCCCCAGTGTGTATATCTAATTTAGATCTAATATAAACCTGACATTACAAAAGTTTATTGCAAACGGCATCATTTGTATTGTTCGTTGTGTTGGCCATATGACACCCTCGTTAACTATCGGCCAGATTAACCCTTAGACCCTGTCACATCGCAAGGTATAGAAGGATAACTTTCCCTTTTGAAACTAAACTAAATCTGCTTTCAGTTTCCTCTCCTGTCATATTTTTCTTCGGTGATAACCTGTCTTCATTTAGGCTGTGATAGCCTTGACCCTTAACCTTCAGTTAGTCTACACTGTTCACTTACACTGCGACGGGTCACTTCACTTATATCCTCATCCTCTTTCAATGCATCAGTTGTCTTACTGGGTTTAGTTATTACTCCCCCTTTTTCAAACTGGTTATTATAGGTCATACCTTGTAGTTCTCTAGTTCAGAAATACATTTGGCTAGAAGATTATCCTGCTTAGATTATAAATATCAAATATGAACACAAAAAAGTTTGACTTCAAACCTTTTTATTAAAAAGCTTTAAGGTACTTCTAAAGTAGATGCACTTAAGTGCTAAATTTATTTATGGTATTGAAACTTTGAGCTAGGTTAGACCTGTATTCAGGGGCGTAACTAGGGATTTGGGGGCCCGGGGGGATCGATCTCTTTGGGGGCCCCTTGCATTTTGACATTCGACATATCCCATGAGATAATTTAAGCAAAAATATATAACCCCAAAATCAAATTGGTTCAGTATATCAGTAAAGTTAACAAAAAATAATCATTAAGACTCTTAAGGAATAATTCCGTTGTTTATTAGTTAAATAATGCACAAGTGACAAATCTCAATTGATATCGCTTCACGTCGTGCATTATGTGCAGCAAAGAAATCTAAAACATCAGCTACATCGATACTTTCTAGTATTTGTGACTTCACTGACATTAAAGCCATGATAAGCCTTTCTTGCGTCATTGTGCTTCTGAGCTTTAAGAATGATCTCTCACATGACGTAATGGAAGTGGCCTGAGTTAGCGGTATTCGGAGGAGGTTGCAAGGTAATTACCATATGAATTACCATAGGAAAAGATGCATTTTCAATCCTTTTTTTATTGAAAGGGGGGGGGGTGGTCTATACTTTGTTCTGGCGTTTCGGTGGGCCTGATAGAACCACGTCGCGGCCCAGATGTGGCCTGCGGCCGTAGTTGGGGCATCAATGTATTAACCTATTTCTTTTTTAGCTACTTCCGAGCTTTGTCCAAGAATGAAATACACCTGTAAAAGAAAGATTAGAAATGCCAGTAGCAACTCAAAAGATAGACAGTGGTCTTACACAAGGCTTGCTGAGATAGGCAAAAAATTCTTAATTTTCCACTGCTTGAAGAAGATTCTGTGCTAATATTATATGATATTACGTCATTGTTGGTTGTTTATGTTTTGTGCGAAAGCAAAGGTATTCAAAGCATACAAAAGTGGGAAAGATCCATATCTCGTTATGCTCGAGTATAGAAATACTCCGATAAGCGGACTGCCGTATTCACCATCACAACTGCTGACGAGTAGCAGACTTAGGGAATCATTCCAACTGATCCCATACTATTGAAACCATCGGTAGCTGAAAATGCAGAGACATTACTCAACGAACGACAGATGAAAAGCAAAGTGAAATACGATGCAAAAGCAAGACTACCTAACGATTATACTGTCGGAGAGGTCGTCTAGGTCAAACATGGCAGAAAGCAGTTGTCATAAAACAACATTCATCACCCAGATCTTACATCATAAAGACAAACGATGGGAAAACATAGATAAGAAATCAACGCTTTTTGAATAAGAGTTTCGATGAAGACATCTCTGGGTACTATGATACCGATGGAGACAATGAACTGCAAACTGTTGGAACAAACGAAACAGACAGTTATAGACCAACGTCTAAAGAATTTGTTGTGCCAGTCAAGACAACCAGAAGTGGACGAATTGTTAAAGTTCCTAGTAGATATCACTCTTAAGAACTTTAAAAGGAAGGATGTGCTAATATTATATGATATTACGTCATTTTTTTGTTTTTTGTTGTTTCTGTTTTGAGCGAAAACAAAAGGATTAGATCTATTATTAGTAAAGGTAACAAGATACCTGGAAGTCGCTGTATATCATGCAGTTTTATTCGTGGCGACAACGTTTAAAATGTAAAGCCAACTTTAAAAATTTTTTTTTATCTCTGAGGGAAATTTTTTTGTTTAAATGTCACCAAAGTCAACGTTTTGATAGAACTAGATCTAGGTTAATCTTTGTGATAAATTTAATCCATAAATGTTGACACTATTTGTCAATCAAATATATTAATTTATGTATTTACAAATAAATTTGGGGCACACATTTGGGGGTCTTAAAATTCTCCCACCGCCTCCCCCCCCCCTCCGTTAGGTATGCCACTGCCTGTATTTGAATATGCGTTCTCTTTTTAGGACCACTCAACGCTAGGAAAAACAAGTCACTGGTACAGACGCTGAATATTCACATTTGACTGGAGTAAAACTATTAGTAAAATCACTCATTTCAAAGACATTTCAGGAATAAAACGCGAAAGTGGAATATAATACAAAAGATTCAACCATAACTAGCAAATACAAAAAAATTACTAAATATTCAGAAAGGCATAAAGTTTATCTAAATTTGTTATCCAATATACTAAGACAATCATGTAAAAGCTCCATAATAAGTCGCACTGCTAAGCATCAAACGGGTGGCCTGAATCAGCCAGGAGTAGAAATGACTTAGTGTTGTTTAAGTCTCTTAATTAACATGCACGACTTGATTAATACACTGATAATGAAATTCATATTATAAACTAGTAGTGACTAGTAGTGTAAATGTTTGCAATGTCCAATAAGAAACTGATTGTTTTAGTTATTTGACTGTAAAAATAACAACTTCACTTTTCTTTGTTTCTCTGTTGTAGTGTCTCCTTATCAAAGGAAAATGTGAATGTAGATTTAATTGCTGTTAAAATTTCCATAGAAAAAAAGTTCTATAAATATTTTTGTGTTGTCTGATTGAACTAAAAATATTATCCGCGAACATTTTAATTTAAAAAAGGTAAAGTACCTCATTCAGGAATGGCGATCTATAGGGCAGATGATGTTAAGGCCATCTGTTTCTTTTGCCAATTGTTAACGAGCAGGGTGTCACATGGCCAGCACAACGACCCCAACTAAAGTCAGGTACTAATTGGACCTGGGTGGACTCAGGGGCGCCATAACCCCAAAATTCAAAATCCCAGTCTTCTCTCAGATTCGAACCCAGCATCCCAGGTTTGGAAGCTAAGCGCTTATCCACTCAGCCACCCTGCCCTAACATTTTTATACTGAAAACATATTACCCCATTTTAGCCGTGTAGAGTTTTTTCTTTTGTTTTAAGATCTAAGATTTTCAAAATATCGTTTTAAGGAGTTCACTTTATTGGTTATTATTGAAATCTACACTTTATTAACTTACTTATAACTGATAACGGATTATTAAATAAAAATAGTATAGTTTGCACAAATAAAAAAAAATCTTTAATAACCTGATAAGAATTTTGAAGCAAGCAATATATAAAAAATAAAAAAATCCTTTAAAAAAAAAAAAAAAAAGCTTTTCGAAGGGAAGTTATTTCCCTTATTTGTGACCAAACAAAATAAATAAATTACCGCTAATTCTAATACAGTGTGGTGAAATGCATAAAATGTTTAAAATTTTAACTTGTTCCGAAAATGTATTTCATTATCTAAGGAGAAGAAACCCTGAATATTTAGCCACAACTGTGAGGGCTGAAAAATTAAATTTCCTTGTTGGTATCAAAGAGTTAATAAATTACCAGTAATTAATTGATTAATCGGTTGATTTTTTTGTATTTATTCATGACCTATCCATGCCGATGAATAATTGTGCAATTTTTTACTAGATCGAAATTGGTTGTGGGAGAAACAACATGTGCAAACTTTTTACCAGACAAACGGACAGAGTGAGTTGATATATGTTTTCTAATAAGAAAGGCAGTTCTCTTTATTTCATTATTAAATTCAAAAGAACAAAAAGCTATATTATAAGAAAAACTCTTACCAAAAACTTGTATAACCAAGTTACTTAGTGCAGATAATGTGAGAAATTTTGTATTCTGTGCCACGCAAGTGACATTATAGGTGCCCGGAGATTCTGGGACGAGATTTATACTGGCGATGTAGTCCTGCCCGTCGGAATGGACGGGATCCACCGTCAGCCTTGATGTGTTGGGGGAAACATAGGCGCTGATGGACACGTCTGGCCGGACTTGACTGAAACGGACTTTGCAAAGCATTTTCACGGAGAGGGGTGCATCTGAGAATCTTAGAATAGGACTGGTCAGTGCTTCTAGTGTCACCTTGTCCGGTCCATCTGGGAAAAAAATAGTAAGGAAGAACCGATTCGCAATAAAATAATATTTTTTTGTACATAAATTTCTATATTCAGAGACTTCACCAGGATTTGGTTTCACCCGGTGCTGCTAGCTCGTGTGTGTATTGCACTAGTGCAATCAACGAAGTCAACGTTACACAATAGTATCTACATTTTAACGTTTTAAAAGCGGTGGTCAAGCTCATGAAAATTGATAACTGCGAAAAGCAAGACACGCTCTCTCAATTTTTTTGTATTGACAAACTCGTTTTAAAGAACGCAAGCATGATAAGCAGGGCCGGTCCTAACAGTTGCGGGGCCCTATGGGAAAATGATTGCGCGGGGCCTAGTCTTGGTGGGAATAAGGATAAAAAAATAAAATTAAGATTTTGTATTAGGAAAAAAAATCGACTTTCAATAGTTTTCATTCTTTACTAAGTACAAAATTGCGATCAAATTAACTTTAGTTTAGGAACCTTGCAACCTATGACATATTTTCCGCAATGAATGAAACCCACTAATGACAATTTAATATATTTTTTCTGGAGATTTTTTTATAGTTTTAAGGAGATTTTAATAAATTCAGAAGATTTCCAGGAATTTTTCGCATATATTTTGCAATATAATGATTACACCAAGAACTAGCGCGGGACCTATGAAAGCGCGGGGCCCACTGCGACCGCATAGGTTGCAGTGGCCTAAGACCGGCCCTGATGATAAAAGTCTAGTTTAATAGAGAGAAACAATAAGAATCAGAAACATAAAGCAGAGCAATCCAAAGAGTCATAGAGATTTATTTTTTCAGCATTTAGATAATAGATGTATCATTACTAATGATTCTTATCTTATCTTATATAATACAGACGTTACTTCAAAAAAGAAGATGATTACGTCCTACGCGTCATGCATTTAGTCATGCATATTAACCAATGACTTAAATTCTGCCAAGTCACTGGTTTTTCTGGCTAGCTCAGGCAACCCATTCCATGCTCTAATAGCACTAGGGAAGAAGGAGTATTTGTACAAATTTGTCCTAGCATATGGGACGAGGAATGTGCCTTTATTTTTGTGTCTTTCAGAGTATTTTATTAAATTTTGTTTTTGTATTTGAAGATTATGGTTCAGTGTTTTATGTATAATTGCTACTTTACTTTTGAGTCTTCTGTCCTGAAGGCTTTCTAAATTTAGTGATTTTACTAATGGTGTTACCCTAGTCAAATGTGAATATTCGTTTGTTATGAATCTCACTGCTCTATTTTGTGTTTGTTCCAGTTTCTTAATGTTTTCTTGAGTTGAGGGGTCCCACACGGTGGATGCATATTCTATTATTGGCCTAACCAAGGTTAAATAACATTTTAGTTTTATGTTCTTATTTGATTTATAGAAATTTCTTTTAATAAACCCTAATGCTTTGTTGGATTTTTTTATAGTTTCATCAATATGTGGATTCCATGACAGTTTTTCATTTATTATAACACCTAGGTATTTTGAGTTTTTAGTCTGTGTTACTGGTTTGCCATGAATAAGATAAGTGGAATTAATTTGTTTTAGTTTTTTTGTTACTCTTAACAACTGACATTTTTCTGGGTGGAAAGACATGCTCCAATTTGATTCCCATTTCTGTAATTCATCTAATTCTCTTTGTAAAATATCTGTGTCTTGTTTTGTTTTTATTGTTCTATATATTATGCAGTCGTCTGCAAATAATCTGACTTTTGTTCCTGAACTAATGCAATTTGGTAAATCATTTATGTAAATTAAAAATAGTAGTGGACCCAAGACTGTTCCTTGAGGTACACCTGAGTTTACTGTTATTGGTGTTGATTTAGAGCCATTTATTATTACAGTTTGTTCTCTCCCTATCAGAAAATCTTTAATCCACTGATGCAGTGTACCGTTAATGCCGAAATATTTTAATTTTTTAAGCAAACTATGGTGGTGAACTTTGTCAAAAGCCTTGGAAAAGTCTAGTAAGATAGCATCTATTTGTTCACTATTATCTAAACCTTTTGAGAAATCATCAATTAGTCCTATTAGTTGTGTTTCACATGATCTATATTTCCTAAAGCCATGTTGGTATGGGGTGAGGACATTATGTTTGTCTAAGTGGTTTATGATGTTGCTACATATTATGTGTTCTAGTATTTTACATGTGATGCTGGTAAGTGATACTGGTCTGTAGTTTCCTGGATCAGATTTTTCTCCTTTTTTAAATAGGGGGGTGACATTAGCTTCTTTCCAGTCCTTTGGTACTCTGCCCTGGTTAAGCGATGCCTGAAAGAGTATTTTGAACACTGGGGCTAGCTCATTGCTTAGTTCTTTGAGTAATCTAGCTGGAATACCATCAGGTCCAGACGCTTTATTTGGTTTGGTGTTGGCTAATAGTTTTTTAATTCCATTTTCTTGTACTACTAAATCTTCTATGTTGTCTACTTGGTTCAAATTAAGAAATATGTCTTTGTCTCCTGGGGCTGAGAATGCTGATGCAAAGTATTTGTTTAGGATGTTTGCTTTAGTTTCATTATCATTATGTATTATGTTATGTTCATCTTTTAATGGCGCTATGCCTGTTGTTTCCATTTTCTTAGACTTAATGTATGACCATAGGTTTTTGTTGTTATCTTTAGATATTACATTGTTTATGTATTCCCTCTGCAGCTGTCTGCTTACTTTTTGGGTTAGGTGTTTAATTTTTATATACTTTTTGTAAACTCTTTCTGCCTTGGTTTCTTTAAATTTTCTATATAGGTTTTCCTTCTGTTTACAAAGCTTCTTTAGTCTATTATTAAACCAGCATTTATTTATTTTGTTTGATGTGTATTTAGTTGGTATATGATTTTCTATAATGCTTTTAAGATGGTTTTTAATGAAATTCCAGAGGTCATCGACTGGTTGGTTAATGTCTTTTTCTAATAAGAATGTTTGTTGAAAGTTTAATGCAGCTTGGTGTAGTTGTGTTAGGTTACATTTATTCCAGAGTAAGATTTTTCTTTTGGTTTTTGTATTGGCTACTGCTTTTATCTGACTGTGTATTTTTATGATCTCATGGTCTGATAGACCAGGGATAATATCATAATCAACTACTAATCCAGGTCTGTTGGTTAAGAAGAGATCTAATGTGTTGTTTAATCTAGTTGGCTTTTTAATGATTTGATCTAAACTTAGGTTGTGTAAAGTTTCTATGAAAAGCTCATTTATGTCCTTAAGGTTTTGGTGTTTATCTATGGTTAGTGTTTTCCAATTTATATCAGGTAGGTTGAAGTCACCCATAATCCAAAAAACTGCATTTTTATTTGTCTCTTTAAGTGTAGTAATCTGATTACATAGTTCCTGCATGTATTCTAAACTAGAATTTGGTGGTCTGTAAATGCTGCCTATTATAAGGGATGTTGAGGTGGTATTAATTTTACAAAATGTAGATTCTATGTTTTTTGAGTCTCTGCATTGAAAGATTTAATTTTTTTCCCTCACTTTTAAGAACTCCTGTCCTGAGGTGCCAACTTGCTTTGAAAATGGCATAGAAAAGAGCAACTGGTAACTTCCGAATGAGACTTAGGCCACGGGGTACACATTTAAAACCGAAAGAAAATCAGCTGCCGAGCACAGACATTACTATGAAATGAGAACCTAAATCTACCACTGGCAGACAATGGTTAGGTTGCAAAATATGTAGCTCACGGCTAGGACTGTATAGCCACGTAAAATACTACGCTGCTTCTTAATCTTTGGACGCAAGGACAAGGTTTATTATAGACTATTAAAGAGGCAGCTGAGAACCAACTAGAACTTCGAGACGCAAGAACAAGGTTTATTATAGAGGCAGCTGAGAACCAAATAGAACTTCGAGACGCAGGTCGTGTATGTAAAAGGAATAAAGAACATAAATAGAAATAATAAAATTGAAACACACAAACCTTATATTAAGCAGAGTTTTGTTTTTTAATTAGTTAGGATCAGTCATATAATTAAATTTAAATAGATCTAGACTAACAATAATAAATCTGTGCGATTAGAAATATTTTTTACCAATAGTTTTTGTTTAGCGCTATTTCATGCTTTTAGCGTTCTCATAACGATACGGTCCTATCACATGTCTGGACCAGTTCTCATAACGATACGGTCCTATCACATGTCTGGACCAGTTCGGAAAGGGGTGGAGGAGAAAGAAGGGGCGTCTCTCTGAATGTTACTGTAATCGCTTTTTAAATGAGAGAAATAGCTTGTGCAAACTTTTAACCGGACAGATAGACAGTTGATATTAGCTTTGCAAAAAGGAAAATAGGAGCAATAGACCGTACAACGTGGCGTTCTTTTATAATGATTATACGTTTTTAAAGAAACAAACTTATACATGGTTAAGATTTGAAGATAATACTAAGAACATAAACAGTACTCACATGCAAACTTGGGCTCGTAAAAAACTGGATTTTTTTGTTGAAATACCGAAGAATTTGAACTGCAGGTAAATTTAGGGTTAAGATCTACAGGAAGACATGAAAAAAATTATTATAAAAATACAGCTTGGGAATTTCTTACAATGCATAATTTTATTGTATGTTTCTAGTGTTTTATAAAACATAAAGACACACTAAAAATAAGATATCACAAAGAAGCATTTCACTGTTTCAGTAATATACGAAATCTCGTTTACGCTCTGATGTTACGTAACTAGACTTGCGTCTACAAAATCTGCTAGACAAGCTTTAGAGTGGAACCCCCAGGGAACAAGACGTAGAGCAGGGGTTCTCAACCTGTCGATCGCGACCCCCAGGGGTCGCCTAAGACCATCAAAAATAAGGATTGTTTTTTTCTGTTCTTCTATTGCTGTATGTGTGTGTATGGGGGGGGGGGTCGCGGCAGAGTGGGATATTGTAATAAGGGGTCACCGAGCTTAAAAGGTTGAGAACCGCTGACGTAGAGGAAGACCAAAAAGATCGTGACGACGCAATGTACTAGATTAAGCCGAGAGGACAGGAAAGAGCAAGGAAGCCATTAAAAAAAACTAGCAAGAGACCGTGGAGAGTGGCGTGTTTTTACTGAGGCCCTATGTTCCACCAGGAAAGATGATGATGATGATGAATCACCATACAATACCATCATCACAACAGCTCAAAGGGCCAAATTTTACTATCACCGTTGAGTAAGCTTAATGAAATTAATAATACCCCTAAATAAAAATTTCAGTATAAGTATCGTACTACCTGTTGGATCGAAAGAAATCTCCAGCCGACGGGCATTGTTAACACTTGCAAAAGTGGGATACTTCAGCGCAGATGATGAAAGCCAGTAGGCATTACCAGGAGGTAGGCCAGGTCTACGGAGCATGCAAGTGCAGTAGACAGGCGAGCCAGGCATAATATAATCTTGTGGACAGTCTCCATCTAACTCGGAGTCTGGATATTCTAGTGGAAAAACATGAAGAACTATTGTCCATGCTTGAATAAAATTTAAAGGAGTCTATGAGTCAAACCGGTGAAACAAGTAATTAGATATTTGTTTACGCTTAGATTTAAAAAACAACAACATTAGAATTCATTAAAAGAATGTGCAACAATGTATTATTATAGCTTTTATATAGCGTTACTTTCATGCTTATATCATGCTCAGAGCGCTTTGGTCCAATCTCATTTGTGGACCAGTGGGGGCGAGGGAGGGGGTATCTGGGAGACGGTTTTCCGTGCTGCCTTTAGGCGCTCATTAAACGCAACTCTGCCCGAGTCGGGTGTCGAACCTCGAGCCCCCCTTCCTTCTGGGTAGCCAAGACAAGCCAAGTTCAAGCGCACTTAGCCTCTCGACCACGCTTCCCAATCAAAGGGAGGTAAAAATTAAATCCAATTATAGAATAGAAAATTGATATTTGACCCGAGCTGAGTGATTTACTGAGTGATTTACTGGTTGTCAAAAGGTAAAACAAAGTCGGTGTGGCTGAGTAGTAAAGCGCTTAGCTTTAGAACCAAGAGGCCCATGGCTCGAATCTCTATAAAGGCTGGGATTTTTTAATTCGTTTTTTTTTAGAACGCCCTGGGTATGTAAAGTAAAGTAAAGTTCCTCTTTCAGACCCTGTGGTCAGATGATGTAAATGTGATCTTCTATGGCCAATGGTAGACATAGGTGTGTGGCCTGCACAACTACCTACTGCCCATACATTTCCCCAACTAATGTCAGGTACCCATTAGCGCTGGAGAGATTCAGAGGTGCCAAAGATCCCGAAATTCAAAATCCCAGTCTTCTACAGTATTCGATCCCGGGACCCCCGGTTTGAAAGCCAAGTTCTCAGCCATCACGCTTCCACACCCTAAAGTGTAACTTACATTAGTTTTATCTGGCCACATGTTAACCGTAGGCCATAGAAACTAATGACCTTTACATCATCTGTCCCATAGATCTCTGGGTCTGAATGGGAAACTACTTTTCAATGCTAGAACAAAAACAAGTCTTTTTTTTCCAAAAGTCCATAAAAAGAATAAGACCAGATGTCACAAGAGAGCGCTGAGCATGCTTTAGGAGTAGGCAAGATGCGTTAGATAAGAGCAATGATAAACTCAAATGGGCCCCCAATGAAGCCCTTCTCATCGTTGTGGAAAAGATATGAAGTAGTCCATGACAGAAGGTATACAACAAGAAGGTATACTCTCAGAGATTTTTCAACAGAGAAGGTATACTCTCAGAGATTTTTCAACAGAGAAGGTATACTCTCAGAGATTTTTCAACAGAGAAGGTATACTCTCAGAAAATTTTCAACAGAGAAGGTATACTCTCAGAAAATTTTCAACAAAGAAGGTATAATCTCAGAAATTTTTCAACAGAGAAGGTATACTCTCAGAAAATTTTCAACAAAGAAGGTATAATCTCAGAAATTTTTCAGCAGAGAAGGTATACTCTCAGAAAATTTTCAACAAAGAAGGTATAATCTCAGAAAATTTTCAACAGAGAAGGTATACTCTCAGAAATCTTTCAACAAAGTACAGCATCAGGAAAAAGGACATGGGGCAGCGAAGGTTAAAAATAAATGAAACTTACGTAAAGTCAGTGACACATTGCCACTGTATGTTTCACTGGTGTTCACTAGCGCTTTCATCCCCACCCTGAACACCAATGTCATTGGCTCGTTCCATTGTGTCAGATCATATTCAAACGTACACTGCATGCCGGATTCCTGTGAGTTACCCAGCCAGTAAGGAAACTGATAAAAGATCCGAGGATTACCTAAAGGTCCCATGTCTGTCTAAGGAGAAAACAAACAAACAACATTAACACATTTTTTCATGAGTGTAGTCTTTAATTAAACATAGCCTGTATCTATATTTCTACAAGGCTTATATCAACTCACTTTGTCTTTGTGCCTGTCTGTCTGGCCAAAATTTTGTACACGCTAATTCTCCCACACCCAATCTTGGATCAAGCTTAAATTTGCACAATTATTTCTTTGACCTGACGACACAAGAATCAATTTTTTTAAAAAAATGAACAATTAGTTAATTAGATATTGGTAATAAATTACTTTATTTCGTATCTCAAAAAAGGTAATGCCTGAGTAGAAAAACTAAGTTGTATCAGTTGTGTCAGTACATGTAAGTGGTGTTAAAGTTTATTATTTCAACGGTACTGTGAGAATGTATGTCAAATATTGCTGTATCATAAATTATTGCATTAATATTTTGAAGAAAGAACAATTGAAAATAAATGTTTCTCGCAGTGTATTTTAATCGTTTTATAATTTCCCCGGCCAGGGATTCCGTTTGAGTCATTCTATATACACAAAGGAAAAATAAGCATTGTATTGTTAACACAATCATTTACATAAAGTCATCACAAAATTAGGCTAAACAAAACAACAGTAATGACCACAAGGTTTATAAAGATATAGGTCGAAAAGTTTTCTAGAAATTAAAAATATGGACTGTACACAAAATGATGTACACTCATTCACTCCACAAATCTTTAGCGGCTATGTACCATTTAAATATAGACATTTAGGTCCTTGTTTTGATACTTACCAGGTTATACAAGGCGCAAATACCTTGAGGGTATATCTGAGCTGTTTGACAAGTTATTGAAACAGCCGTGTTGGAAGAGACAAACTGAGGTGGATCACAGGTCGGCTGTACTGGGTCCGCTGATCGAGAAAAAAAACAAAACAAATATTAGAAATCTCAATCGTTGCACATTCAAAAGTTTTATGTCATTCATTTGACATTATTCTGTCACCGTATATGTATGTTGTGGGAATAAAATGATAATAAAAAGATATTGGGGGCGTTAAGCGCTTGGCTGGGGTACTGGGTTCGAATCTCGATGAAGACTTGGAATTTAAAATGTTTGTATTTTTAAGGTGCCCCTGAGTCCACCCAACTCTAATTTATACCTGACTTAAGTTGGTGAAAGTAAAGGTGGTTGGTCATTGTGCTGCCCACGTGACACCCTGCTCTGTAACCGTTGGTCAAAGAAACAGATGACCTAAACATCACCTCAGAATGTCTGAAAAGAGGAACTTTACTTTTTCTTTCACTATTACTGCGACTACTACTACTAACGATTATAATAAAATTTAAAATGTATTATCCGTGAAGAGATTCGTCTTGACATAATACACATTTGATAAAAGAGCAAATAAATAAATAGTATGATAGCTTATTAATTATACGTTCACGCAAGAGTTTCTTTTAACAGTTACACGTGAAGTTTACATAACAAAGTGGAATCTGATTGGGTTTACACCATTGCCAATGGAGCAAAAGAATACTTATATAAACTTTGATTATAGATATAACTTCGGTGAAATGTTATTTGAATATAAAAACAACATGTTAGGGTTGCATTTAGATTTAAAGTTTAAATCATTATATTTTTAAGGCCTGTTAGCTAAAAAAGAACATTGTTAGTAAAACTGCAGTAAACAATGTGCCAACACAGAGACTGTTGTCATTTGTATATCCCTGTAAATAAACAAACCTTTACGTACAAAACATATAATTTAATTTGAAAACCATTATATGGTAAACGTATAGCATTACACAATGGGTAAATAACTTAATAAGATTATATCCATAAAAAATATAAATATATACTGATATAAATCAAAGGTTATATTAAACATTCATGTTGTCAACTAAGAAAAAAAAATCAGTAAAAAAATCAGTCACAAAATCAGTCAAAAGATCAGTAAAAAAAAAATCTGTCAAATTCCAAAGTGTCATTTTACACAATTATCATAAAAATTTTTAGAAGCATAGTTTGTCAGCACTTTTGTTGAGCCTACATTGTGTTTATTAAATTCAAGTATTTTTTATATTATTTTTGAAACATAAATCTAAATTATAAGCCCACTAATTCTCCCACTAGCTGTGGACGAAAAAAATACAAACATTTAACCCGTTACTACTTTCAGTGTGCCTATGACAACTAAATACCCTTCACGATCGAAACCGCAAAAGTTGCATTTACTAGAGACAATTCTTTATTCGCAATTATTCTTTTAAAACATACTTACCAAAAAGTACAAGATTAAACATTCTTCCGTTTTAAAGCAATATTAAACAATCTTTCTAGTGTACAGATACTTCTTGCTTTTGTAGTCAAGTAACTTTTCCTCTTTCAGACCTAATGATCTATGGGGCACATGATCTGTTTCTGTAACCCATGGTTAACGATGGTGTCATGTGGCCAGCACAACGACGAACAGCCTTTACTTTTCCCAACTAATGTCAGGTACCCATTACTATGAGAGTCTCAGAGGCACCCTAAAAATCCCGATATTAAAAATCACAGTCTTCACCAGGATTCGAACTAAAGACCCGGTTTGGAAGCCAAGCGCGTTACCACTCAGCCACCGCGCCTCCTTCTTTTCTAGACCTTGTATAGAATACATTTTGGCATATGAAGCCGACATTTACTGAAGACATGATTACAAAAGTTTATAGCAACTTACTCTGGCTATTTGTCTGTCCGTTTAAAAGTTTGAACATGTTTTTTCCCATTCTCGAATCAAGTTGACACTTTGCACAATTGACCATGACAAAGCATAAATCATTAAAAAAAACAACAACAATTATTTAATTAATGTTTGGTAATTAATTATTTTGTTTGATATCCAATGAGTGGGAATAAAGGCTACTTAATTAGAGATGTGGATGTATATATGGATCCCATTACCTTAGTACGTTTTTTCTCACTCTTTTCATTCTTGGATTCAATAATTAACATTTTGCATAATTATTCATAGTCGATGACAATACACGAATAAATCCAAAAATTAACCAATTAGTTACTCATTTACTACTAATTAATTAATCTTGTTTTACACAGCACAAAGGGAGCTAAACCCTGTCATTTTTTTTAGGTAAATGGCAATAATTAGCGGTTCTTTACTTTAGATAAGCTTTACATTACAAAAAAAATTATCTGTTTTTTTTTTCTTTTACTTGTGTCATCATGAATTCCCCCCCCCCCTTTGATTTATCATAGACCATTACCGTATACTTGAAATATGCAAGGTTTACTTTGTCCCCCATTCCAGGTACATATCCATTGTGACATGTTTCTGCTCAAAGACAGGATGGTAAGGTTACACGACGGCCAGTTACTGGTGAGGTATCCATCTACGGTAGCCGTTACAGTTCCATTGGCGAAGCATGTGATGACCTCACGGTATTGGCTGATGCTCCACACTTGCCAGGTGATAGACTGCAGAACTGCAGTGTTGACAGAACAGGTCAGTATGTACTTTTTCTTTTCTGACACTTCACCGCACTCCAGACCTATGAAAAGATATTAGACACTGGGTTCAATAACTTGTATTATTATAATCGGTGTTTGTTCGTAGATGGCAGATGGCCATCCCAAGCCCGGCTGAGAAAGGAGGAGGGTTTGGCGTGGGGCTAGCGACACCACCCTGTAAAACCACAAGTGCTGCAGAAACGGCAAACTTGACTTAAGTTTGTTCGTAGTCATAACTTGTGATGTTGACCAGCCCATCTTTCCAGGCGGACTTTCGTTCAAGTCTGTATTGCATGTGTATCATGGTCGATAACGTGAATCAATCGATATCTATATATTGTTATGACACGACTAGGACTTTGACGCGAAAAGTTGTTTCATAAAAATGGTAATTATTTACCACATTCTGGTGGAATCAACGTTGGTATCGTCAGTTAGGAAAGAAAGAGACTGTAACGTGATCATTAAAAACACAACTTAGATTTATGAGGTAGCGAAACTAAACACAGAAGACTTTTTGGAGAGAGGTCGGCTTTAGTTTCTAAATTAGATATTTAGAAATTTTGGATAATACGACATTCGATGGTTCCCTTCATGACATTCTACATCGTTCATCAGCATTGAGTACCTTCATAGTGTTGGCCTTTCGCTTGTGTTAGTTGGTTATTTGAGTGTTATCTGCGTTTTGATTCAACAAGACAAGACGATGCGCGGAAGTCCCTGACAATATCTATCTGTCTATCTATTCTATTCTCAAAGAAGCCTGTCTTAATTAAACCAGACATAATCTATTGGCCCCTATGTAAAGATGAACAAGAAATGCCAAACGAACTTCTTAGAACAAATCAAGAGTTCAGATTACATGTAGTTATTGGGGATGCACAGTGAAATTTTAATTTTTTTTTAAAAGTTAAAACAAAAATCTTTCTGCATGTCTTGATAGGGTAGGGCCTATGTATAGACATGAGTAATCATACACATTTTATGAGTTTAATCTTTCGGGTTGCCATAGAGATGGTGGCCATCTTGAAAATAAACAATGTTTTAGGCCTACAAAAATCTTAAATTATTCTTAAATACTTTTTTTTCTATTTCCTGATAGCATCTTATAAATAGATATTTCATTGCTTTAGGAAACTGACATATTTTCTTTCTTGAAAATTTCTAATTTCTTCAAATATTATGAATTTTCTATTTTTGACCATTGTTTTAACATTCATTTTTCCCCAAGGCTGACATATTTTTTTTTGTTATTTTTATGACAACTATAAAACTTATTGACAATTTTTGTTCTATATTACCTCAGTTATACTTTCAACAAACAAATATGTTAACGTAACATTGTCTCTAGGTTCAAGAGATCCACTGGCCTAGATTTGTTTCATAAGCAAAGAAAACCTTAGCAAGTTCCTTCCCTTTCTTTCAAGGTGTTTGTTTTGCGGTAAATTGTTATTTTATTATTTTTTTATTTTTGTAATGGCGGTATTGAATCTAGAATATGTAGGTTACATAAACATATTTATCTTTTATTTAACCAAAAAACAACGGCATGCACCTTTCATTGACAACGTCTACTTCAAACTGCCAAGCTGCCAAAAGATAACGCATTTCGGTCCAAAGCTAACATAAGCGCAAGAGTCAACAAGCTAGATAAGATCGAATTAGAAGATTATACTGTTGTGCCACATATTTTTAATTGTGTTTTTTATTAACTGACACAAATATTAATGCCAGGTCCAAAATAACATGCTCTTGTTGCAGACGTCTTGAACAGAATCTTCATAGGTCGTTTTTGATATTCAATGTAAAATAAAACAAAGTTAAAACTTATCATAGCAGCCAGATTGCAGGAATAGATCTAAATCTATATCTTTCAACAATCAACATTCTGTACGGCAGTGTTGAACAACTAAAGAGAAACAGCACACTATTTTTACTTGGCAATGTCTGCAAAAGAGCTAACAGCTCAGCAGCAAAAAGCTGGTCAAAAAAAAATATCTTGCAATGCTGTAATCGAGTTGTTTTGCATGGAATTCAGTTTATTAGTAGCACTGACCTATAGATTTGTTTGCAACCCTAACGTTTTTTTCTCACATCGCTTGGCCATCAGCAGATGAGCTTGTTGGGAAACGTTTTGAGACTTTACACCGGATACACCAAAAAAAGCTACCCATTATAGTTATCTGCCATTGATGGCATTTGAGTGCTAATAACAAACGTCCATTCATATGAACCGTTAAATTTCACTTAAGTTTCCCTTTCAGACTAATCGGTCTATAGGGCAGATAATGTTAGGGCCATCTGTTTTTTGTGGACAACGGTGAATGAGAAGGATGCCAAGTGTCCAGCACAATGACCAATCGCCTTTTCTTTCCCCCAACTTAAGTCATGTACCAATTAAAGGTGGGTGGACTCAGCCCCCCCCCCCCTTAAAAAAGCTCAAAATACCAGTCTCACATAGATTCGAATTCAGAACCCCAGGTTCGAAAGTCAAGCACTTAACCACTCAGAAACCACTGACTGGTCTTGTGGTATGCGCTTTCGGCTTTTCTACAATGTTCCAGGATTTGAATCCTACCCCACCGCCATCCCCTGTCGCCCTGTGGAGGTCTGGGCTAGGAAGTAAATTATCTTCAAATCTGAAGGAATATACGAAACGTGTAAATCAATATCAAGCTTACAGCCTATAAGAGAAATCGGTATGCAGTGGCGTTGCTAGGGTGGGGGGAGGAGGGGGAGAATTAAAAAATCCCCCCGGGCCCCTCCTTAAGGGGGGCCCAAAAAGAGTGTTTTGTTTACATTTAATATTAAGTGTTACGCGAAATGCAGGGGCCCCCAAAGAAATCAAGCCCTCCGGGCGCCCAAATGATGGAAAATTCCAAGCTACGCCCCTGTCGGTATGGACGCCGGAAAAGCTTAAACACTATTGGGCAACAATGGCTTGTTTAGGAAAACAACTTTCAAATAATTCCACAACACTGAGTTTCAGTCTGCAGTGTATTGGTATGAGACATCCAAAATGATTGACAGGGGCTTCATATTGCAGCTGACGATGAGAAAAGAATGTTTAAACTTTTCAAATAAAGTTACTCGCAATATCAAAAAGTAATCTTCAAACCAAATGTAAACGCAATGTATAAATCTGCCTGGTTAGTTCTTGATGTTGTTTTAAATTTCATTGCATTACAAAATCATTTCTTTATTTGTTGTTAACTCTACGTCTCATTGGCTCCAATTAAGGTCCAAATGCATTGAATGGATTTATTTATTGTTGTAACCTCTAAGACAAGCCTGATTTTGTTACACAAAATGAACTCTAAGGTTACTATATCTACTAAAACTTAAATATCAGCAAATTTAATGTAACTTTCCCATTATAACATAAACGGAATTTAAGGCAGGGACAAAGATTATAACATACAGTAGAACGTCGTTTATCCGAACGTTTATTATCCGGAGCGTCAAATATCCGGACCAGTTTTTTTTTTTTTTTTTTTTTATCAACCACATGTACTGTAATGCACATATACTGTATGAAGACGTTTTCGAACAGGCAATGCTCAACAGTTGTTTCGCGCGAGGCGAAAAGTGACGGAAAAACCCAAGGTGAGGGATATCCTGTTATAGGCGTCAATATTCGTATAGTGTCCGGTTGCATATACTGCATGGATCGCTTCGGTTTTCGGTTATCCGAACAATCGCGTATCCGAACGGTGTCCGGTCCCAATTGAGTCGGATAAACGACGTTCTACTGTATGTCATTATTACCCTTAAGTATTTTTCTTTCTCTTTCTCTCTGTCTCTCTCTCTCTCTCTCTCTTTCCTTTCTATGTATGTCTACCTACACATAACACTGATCCAAAGAAATGACAGTATCCAAAGTAGAAACAAATTGTAATGTTCCCTCATTTTCAATCCTAGTTGAACAAGGGGATGTAATCCAATAGCTTAAAACTACGAAGACCATTCCGTGACTCTATTGTCAACATTTTTCAAATACTTGTCTTTAAGACAATCCGAATGACATGAATCTTATATAACAGGCCCATACGCACTGCGGCCCAATACCTACCCTCTCACGGTACCAATGGCACCATAGGAAACCGTCTTTTGCTTAGGGTGTGTGCGTGTGTGTGTTACGCTTGTCGTAACGTGTGTTTTTATATGCTGTAATTATTTAACCGTGACTGGCTTATGATATGTGTGTGTGTATGTAGCTTTATGTGTGACGAGACGAACGCTGAGCCGGCGTGGTCATATGGTAAGACACGACACACAAATCAAAAGTTAATCCTCAAGGTACAGGGGAGGGAGCACGAAAAAATGAAATGGTCGTCCAGAGAAAAGCTGGCTGGATAACATTAAAGAATGGGCCGGCTGTCTCTAGATATCCTGCTAAGGACAGCTGTTTATTTGGAAAAAGTGTAGGGATTTGGCTTCGTGAACTGTCACAGCGACGAAGTCAAGGGACAGAGGAGAGCTTTTATCTTCCACTGAGAATGTGTCGATGATTCAAACGGTTTAGTGTAAGGTGGGAGCATCTTAATAAATGTAAAGTTCCCCCCAAACATTGCAGCATCATTCTTTTGATCTTCTTCTTCTCTGGTACAACTTGACTATTTGATGGTGTATGAGCTCAGCAGCGCTCACTGGCGGATCCAGGGGGAAGGGGCGGTAGAGGTGATCGCCCCCCCCCCACTCGGCCGACCCCCACCCCACGAAGGAGCGAGGATTAATCGTTTTAACTCTTCCGCCCCCTCCCCTTTCCAGACGAAAAGTCAAATACGGCGACAGAGTTTATGTCATTGTATGACGCGTAGGACGTAATCATCTTCTTTTTTGAAGTAACGTCTGTTATACGAATTTATCTTAGTTATTTAAAGAAAGACTTTGTTTTGGTAAATTTAGAATTCATATGAAATCTTTCATTATAAGAGTAACAATTGAGATGAGTTCTGAATCCAAATATTATTTTCCTGGTCATCTTTTTCAATCTTTACTCATACTGATATTTTTTTGTTGTATAAAAATATTTGGGACGATAACTCATAATTTATGCTTCAATCCTAAAAATGTAAAATATTTAGAGTAAAATCTAATAGGTTCACTTTGAATTATAGTTCTGTAATAAAACAAAGCTACAAACATGCCTATTGAACAAAATGTATCACTTACAAATTAGCTTTTTTTTTAAAATGTTATTTTTCGAATAAATGTTTTTTCGGCGGCGTTCCTCAAATCTCAATGTAAATCTGTGAAGTATTTTATCTTTTCAAGAACAAATTGGTTGTATTTGCAATATAGTAAGAGCCTGTAAAATCATATTAGAATATTTTTCAAGTAAGACATTATTCAAAACGTCATATCTTAATAGGATGAATAATGAGTTCTAGATGTCAGGAGAATGCTTTTCTGCAGTGAAGAATGAAAGAAAACGATTTTGCCTTCGCCCCGATCCCTACTGGGGGAGCTTACAGCGCTCCCCCAGACCCATAGCTGTCTAGAGAAAGGAGAAAGGACTCAACATGGCTTTTTTTTTATTTTCGAATATTTATTTTCCGTCGGCGACCCTCAAAGCCTTAATCTAAATATGTGGAGTATCTTATTTTTTCATGGAACAAATCGGTTCAATTTGCAATGTAGTAAAGGTCTATAAATTCATAGAATATTTTTCAAGTAAAACATAATTCAAAAGAACCTTTTTTGAATAGGATGAATAATGAGTTGTAGATGTCAGGAGAATGCGTTTCTGTAGTGAAGAATGCAAGAAAACGATTTTGGCGTCGGGGCTTAGGGTTAGGGTTTACTGGGCGTTAGGGTTACGATTTGGAAAAAAATCGCCCCCCCACTCCAAAGTTCTGGATCCGCTAGTGGCAGCGGTTACATAGTTAACCTTCTTTCTAGCTGGTCTGTTTATCCGAGGTCTGAACATAACCTCGGTACATTAACCACATCATTATTTCGGATGTGTAGTTCTGCTTTACTGTCATGGCTGCCTGATCGTATGGCTTGCGCGCTGGACCATCGTTAGGTCATCTCGATGCCACCTCTCCCCCGCACCAAAAAACAAAAAAAAAATGTGAAGATCTATTATATCTCCATCGTCCTTGATTTAGTGTAAAGAAAAATTCACAAAAGCCATAACATTCTGTATTGTTTATCAAATACTGTTTTTAAAAGGCGTAATTAAAGCTTTTGGGCACTGTACAGTAAATAGACCTAGGTCTGGGGTATCACTTGTGTTTCAGTTCGAGGGATTCTCAATTTATGTCTGTATTGACAAATGATAGAGAAACTAAAAGACATTGTTCACTGAAAAAATAAATGAGACTTCGACAATGAAACCACTGAAAACTAAGGTATACAAGTCAGAGGAACAGTGAGGGGGGGGGCAAGGGGGCACGATGCCCCGGGCGCCTCCTTCATGTGGGGGCGCCACACACAGAGAGGAGCCCAAAAATTTGAGTAGATATTTTAGTTAGGTAATAAATCTACATTCTAAGGATATTTGTATTATATCACATTATTAAATACTTTTGATTTATAAGCCTATATTTCTAAGTGAGGTTTATGGAAAGTGGGGGCGGGGGGATGTCAAACAAGTTTCTTGCCCAGGGGGGCACGTTTTGCAGACTACGCCCCTGAAACAAGTATTATATATCGTTCGTCTTCACTTGGTTCACCCAGATGTTCACTTAAATTTCCTGTTTCAATCTTACAATCATTTCACTAACAATGTTATACACAGGACAGATTAAAAAAAAAAAAAAAAGAGAACAAATATACTAACACACGCGAGGGTTACGTATTTCATATTTTAGTTAAGCCAAGCTGGAAGGCTGCCAATTGAGGTGCCATAGACCATATCCACATGATTGTACTTTTTTAAAACAAAGAGTTCTACAAAAGGTGGACTAGTTTTAATATATATTGCTAAGGTTATATCCAGTCTGTCTGTCTGTCTTTTAAAATTAAAACGTTTGTAGACGTGATTTCTCCCATACCCAATCTCGGATCAAGCTGAATTTCGCACTTTTATTTCTTTACATGCCAACACAAGAATCAATATTAAAAAAAAAAACAACAATTACTTGATTTACTATTGTTAATTTTTATTTTGTATCTCGAACAAGGGAAAGAAATTTCCCTTGACTGAAAAAACGGTATAAGTTGAATTAGTCCCCTTTATTGTTTGTAAACCAAAAAAAGGGGGTGGGAATGTAAATAACTTTAAATAACAATAAATTCTATTTACATAAGCCGGTTACCGTATTGGCTTGAGGAGGCCTTAGATCTCGTGTTCGAATTCAGGTCTCTATCTTTTTATTTATATAAATACATTTGAAAAGCGACGACCCCTTTCTTTCTCCCCCGTAATGCTAAAAGCATGCAATTGTACGCTAAACAAAAACAATTGGTAAAAAATATTTCTAATGGCACATACTTATTATTAGTCTACATATATCGCAAATGTAATCACATGACTAATTGATACAACTACGTTCAATATAAGCCTATTTTTTTAAGTATGTTCTTGTATTTTGAAATTAATCCTTCTGTCTGAAAGGGTTCCAAATAGATACTAATTCAATAGGCCGGAAGATTTTTACAGGGGCTCATGCCCTAAGTATCACTATGGAGTCTTGTTCTCAGAAGTAATATCTGATGATGTATTATCCAACTGTATGCCGAAGATCAGTGCTAGATTTACCTTAAGATAACTCAGGGACATCTTAGGGCGCGCACTATTTGAGGACCCTCATAAAGGTTCAATGGGTATTTTGGTTTTGAAGAAAGAGCTAACAAAAAAATGTGCATGGTGTTTAAAACGATTACATGTCAATTGTTCGCGCGTCAATTGTTCGCGCGTCAATTGCCTCATACTTTAAATCAATGAAAGATCAATATTTCAGAATAATAAACAAACTTTAACATAAACATAAACATAAAATCACAATGTAATATACTATATATAGGCCCATATTTTAATTAACATCAGAATGAATATCAATCATAACATTAAAGTAAACCCTCATCACAATATGTGTCTATCCATTTTCAAGAAAGAGCGATTGAAAAATAAAATAAAGGGAAACATGGTCGTACTTCCACCACACCATCGCACTTCTATCTCTCAAAAGATTCCCACTACTTGCACCACACCTTGGCCTTTCATCATTCTACAGAATCATATTTATATATAAAATATTTCATTGGGGATGAAGTGACCGGGGAATGAAATGACTAGGGGATGAAATGACCGAGAGATGAAGTGACCGGGGATGAAGTGACCGGGGATGAAGTGACCGGGGATGAAGTGACCGGGGATGAAATGACCGGGGATGGAGTGACCGGGGATGTAGTGACCAAGTGAACAATTGACACGCGAACAATTGACGCGCGAACAATCGGCACGCGAACAATTAACGCGCGAACAATTGACCAGATACCGTTTTAAACAATAAGGCGCTTAGTCAGTAGCGATTGGATTAATACTACTACTACTACTACTAATAATAATAATAATAATAATAATCTTCAAACTCCATTTGAGTGAAGGTTTGAGAGGCTCAGATCCTCTCTTCCAAAAGCATGGGACAGAAACCCTTCTGTTTTGCGTAGTGCATACACGTCACCATACAGGTCGAGAATTTTGGGTTTCCCAGACCTGTCGAGACGGAGATCAGCAAGTCTGGGACAGTCAAACAGAATATGAGGCACGGTTCTTCCCCGCAGTGGTGGCACCGTGAGTCAATGTTCGGGCCATAGCCGTGAGAAATATGAGCACTGTGCTATAATAGCCTACCTCCATCACAGGGGGAAAATGTAGCCAGGGCGCTTCAAGCGCTCCCTAGACTCTACACGCTTTTTGAAACATGTCTCAGCACTCAAAACACTTTCCATTTCTTTTTTTTTTTGGATTGTATCCAGATGATGAGGAAAACTCGCGGCCTGCTCGGTGGGTGGCGTTAGCCCTCTCTGGTGGGCCAAAGAGTCTGCAATGGTGTTGCCATATCTCAAATAACATAGAACCTTATTAAGTCTAAATACTGTCCTTAGAGTAATACTTGTATAAGTGTAAAATAACATAACTCTGCTCTTTGCTGTGTATTTATGAAATTTGAATCCTTATCATATCTTATCTTATCTTATCACAAATTAGATTTAACAAGAATGTTAAACTTAGGACTCAACAGGCTGATTTTTCAGACCCTGACCTACGCTAGTTTCTTCTAGGCATATAGGCCCTATATTATAAACGGAAAGTTTTAGCAGCGGAAATAAAATAAAATCTTTTCATTTTTATTTATATCCATTTATTACATCTTCACTCTTTTGTGTAGAAACTGGAAGGTAGTAGAAACCAATGTATATACTATATTATGCATACATTCCCCGTTTACACTTCGCTTGCAACCTTAAAGTGTACACTACGTCATAAGTGACGCTAAAACACTCAGGCTAGAGGCAAGGTCGTTGGCCGAGCTTCCTAGGGAAAACTTCTCTAATTGCAATATCTCTGTTGAAGTGAATTCTTTATGGACACGGATCTCGAAATCGGCTCTAACGATTTTCTTAGAAATTTGACAGTTGGTGCTTATCGTTGGGAAAAGAATTACTAACCACACTGGAAAAACTCTAGTTTGACCATTATAATTTTTTAAAGTATGAAAAAAAAATTTGCAGAGAGATCTATACAATATTTATCTTGAACAAAATATTCGGATATATCCGTATCTTATCTTTTACAATACAGGCGGTACTTCAAAAAAGAAGATGATTTTTGTTGTCTGTTTTCAACTTGTTGTATCGTTTCAAAATAAATTTTAAAGGAATTGTTGGACTGCAGTTTTCTACGTGTGTAGGATCGTAGCCTTGTCTCATTTGTTGTTGCGTTTGATGTTTGTATGTGGTGAATGTGGTGACTATGTTTGTATATAATATTGTAAACAGCACTTGAGAGAATCTTGGGTGTAAGATTTAAAGAATTCTATAATATGTTTATTTATGTTTATTTATTATTATTTCATTGGTCCATTGGTTGGGACAGAGTGACAGCGTTTGAAGTTTTTATTATTGTTGTCAGAAGCCTGAGTTATGGAGCCTAGTCGTACGATATAAGTTATATAGAAGTCAGTTTTCATAATTATGTATATATTTACTAGTTAACATTTGATGCGTTGTCTACAACTACAGTTATCCTGATTACTTTATTTAAAGTTATATTTTGTTGGGGCTTAACGAGGAATGTGCCTTTATCTTTGTGTCTTTCTGAGTATTTCCCCATGTAGACTCTAGGCCTTATTCAATGAAGAGAACATTTTGCGCACCTTCTTCTAAGTCTAGATCTAATTGCCAACCATTGGAATATTATAAGTGTAGTAGATTTATTTATTTATATATTTGTCAATTGTCAACCAATATTTTTCTCGATGGTGGGGGAGATGGGGCGGGATAACGGAATAACGAATGTTCCATTTTGCTTAAAAATCTAACATTCGTAAGGTATTAAGAGCAAAATAATCGCTCTATCAGTTTTACAAAGGAGGTAATATGTCTTATTTTTTCAAAAGTATTTTAAAATGTTTTTCTTGTTTTTTATGTATTGTAAGGTCTGTTTCGTTATATCAAGTCAGGCAATTGAAACAATTTTATATAGATTAGTGAATATGTCCTACCTTTTTACCTTTTACCTATCCCTTAGTCTGTTGGACCGTTGGGGAACCAGGCAAGACTTGTCGACCGTCTTTCTCCATTCCTCCCTTTTTTTTGCCTTGTTTAGAACCTCTCTCAATGGCAGGCCCGTCCATTCTTTAATGTTGTCCTCCCATTGCTTTTTCTGTCTGCCTCTTCTTCTTAACCTGGCACTGTTCCCTGAAGGAAGGTCTTTGCGAGCCCCGTAGATCTTGTAATGTGGCCAAAGGTTTTAAGCTTTCGTTTTTTTACAATAGTTAGCAGGTCGTCATGGGCTCCTATCGCTACAGTAACCCTGTCTCTGATTTCTTGTTAGAATATGTCCTACATTAGTTTTTATTTAGACAAGAGTGTCAGCCCTTATCTAAACCTACCAAAACATCCGGATTTACAAATTTGTTCTTCTGTTATGTTGACTGTTTTGACACTTAGAGAAGCTAATTATTAAAATATGAATAACATTCTTGATCTAGACTCTATAGATAGATCTAGATTAGAGGATCTTGCCCTAGTTTAGATCGGACGATTAGTAAACATCTCTACTATAAATAAATAGATCTAGATAGATAGTAGATCATTCATTCTATGAGATTATAGACATTATAGTATTTATACTATAGTATTATTAGTAATAATTAGTTATACTCAACTTATACTGAAGTTATAGGCAGCCACTCTATCAATTCTCTATCATCACTCTATGCCAGTGTCACGAGTGTGAGTGAGTATCAAATCAACACTAATTATCTAATAGTCACTAATGTAATGACAGTGACAGTCTATGACTATGCTTAGTAACTTAGTTAGTTAGTATGATCTATGATAGTCACATTGACATACACGCTACAATGAATCTCAAATACCAATATTATAATCAATTATAATTTATATCTGATTCTGGCAAATTGCAAATTTATTCTGACTGGTCTATACTTATAGTCTATAGTATATTACTATATCTAGATCTAGAATTCTGCTTGTAATATTTTAACTCACAACAAGTGTCAATATTTAAAAAAACAAACTTTTTTAGATATAATAGATCTAGATATATTATAAACTATTAATCTATTCTAGTGATTCCAGTCATACTTACTTATTTAACTTAGATCTAAACTAAATATTATATATATATATATATATATATATATATATTAAATATTAATTACTATTACCAGATCTAGATCTAGCTAATTTATCTGAATCTGATCTATTCTAAGTCTCAGTCACAGTCACTGTCTCAAATAAGTATTAAAATTACTAATTTAATTTAATTATTTACTAATACTAAATGTAGATTGTAGAGTTGAAGGTAAGTAAGATCCATTAATTATTATATAGATATATCATCTAAATAGTTTAGACGGTTAAGATCATTATAGATATATCTAGTATAGTTACATTTTGTCTTTTTGTTGATATTATATTATGATATCAAGATGATAAGAGATTCTAAAATAGATCTAGTATATAATATATCTATATCTAATGTCATAATGAATTAGATTAAAATTATTATATATATTCAAATCCTGCCTGCTAGTAGTTGCACATTTAAGCTTGGTTGCAATAATATTCAATTCTAGATGATCAACCGAAACATAAAATAAAAAAAACATTAAATTTATAAATAATAATAATAATGAAAACATTGACTTCATCTGATTATTTCAAGCATCTGATAAATTTAAATTTAAATAAAGTTTTGATCTATAGCGGAAAATTGACATTGTCTTCTAAGTTCTTTAAAGTTTCAATGTTTGATTGTAATAATTATGTTTAGACAATTATGTTTATGTTTTAGACAATTATTTTAACATATATATATATATATATATATACATGGTCTATTTTGTTTTTGTTTCTGCAGTAAATTAAACACTTGGATTTCAGTTTTCTTCAACGCAATCAATTTGAAACTTTGCCTATGTCTAGAGGAGTTAATGAAAGGTTTAGCTGAAACATTGCTTACATAGTAAAATATTAACAATGCATTCAATTGCTTTGATTGCCTTCTTGTACTTTACACTCAACATAGAGGCCAAACCTAAAGGGTGCACTGGTCCCTCCATTCTTCCGAATAAGCCATTTGTGATAGTATGGAATCACCCAAGCACGGCATGTGAGGACAGAGGATACCATCTCAATTTCCAAGACTGGGGCATAATCGACAACAAGAATGATAAGTTCATGGGTGAACAAATATCTCTGTTTTATAATCTTGGCTCTTTCCCTTCCTACCATGGCAATGTAACAAGAAATGGAGGTATCCCACAGGTCATTATTTATTTTCTATCCGTTTTTCTCCAAATCAGCCAAATTTATAAAAAAAACACACACAAAAATTAGTTTTTAATATAGTTTGTAATCGAAAATGTGCATCACTATTTTACTATAAATAATGTAGAAATTAAATGACGTGACAAAATGAGACGTTTTACCAGTTCAGTGGTCCCATCATAGTGCCTTTACGGAAATGTCCATAATTGGTTGTAGTTAAGCAAAATTATGGGTAGAAAAAAACAGGTTCCTAGTGGGCTTTACCTGGAAACCAATGCTTAATACCTCAGTATACAGGACTCGGCATTTGCAATTAAACAAAAGCCTACAGTCCAAACTAGTTAACACATCATTCCACAAGAAGGCTGCAACCAGAACTTGACCATTTGTGGGGCAGTCTCCCCATGGAGTATGGCAGTTAATTAGTAGGAATATGAAGAAATTACTCATGGTGCATGGCCTTAAGTCCTTTAAAATTGCAGGATGAGGGTGAAAATTATTTTTTTTTCAATTTTATAAGTCCCCAGATTTTTATTTTGAGACTTTCAAAAAAAATTATTTTTGTTTTTCAAAAAAGAAGGTCTTAAAAACAGCAACTGAAACCAAGCTTGATTTGTATAGGATGCATTGCATTTCTTTTCATGTATATACAGAAATCTGAATTACATGGTGTGACGATCACACTTGCCGGGGATTATATTATCAAACTTGATAATTCAATGAAATGAAAAAAGAACTCACTGTATTTTCTTAAAACTTCTTTAATAATACTTCTTCAACTTTCACATAAAATGACTTCTCAATTCAATAACAACTTGACTTAATACTTCATAAATAAAACTTAAAGATACATGAAATTTCACTTAGTATAACTTCAACTAATACAACTTTAATTAATGGACCCGCTAATATCACAAAACTTATAACCATTACTAAGCGAGGACCATCACTCTACAAGAACTACTACTATGCGAGGACCCCGTCTAACTGACTTTCCCCTTATTTATACTTTCTTTGATCGTACGTTCCAGAATCATGGAACCTCCTCAGATAATTATTTTAGTAACTTTGACCTTCTAGAAGCTGACGTGTGCTATTTTTTTCCTTAACCCCTTTCTTTGATTGGATACCTAAAATTAACTTGTTTATGCTGAACACTTGCACTGGTTTGACCTCGAGCTTCAAGAAACTGGTCGAAATAGGTCACAGACTCGACTCGTGACATATGGACAAATTGTTTGACTTAAAAGAAAATATCTAGCAGAACTTTTAAAACATTTTGAAATAACACCCCTGAACTTGATTAAGTGCTTCAACCTATCAAGTATGTGCAGGGTATTATGTTAGGGTCAAAGCTTGAAATCATTTTTCACATGAAGTCCAACTCACAATACTAATGCTAAATGCTGCTCAATTAGATATTTCTCAGAATTATTCAATTAGGTTCACAAATTATCTCCCATAAATTAATTTGAAACCCACTTTGAGCATCTGTTTTAAAACCAATTTCTTTAACTGTTCTTTTGACTTTCAGATTACAGTAACATTAGCTTTTTAAAATGATCTTGATAATTATATAGGCACTTTTTTTTTCTTTGTCAAGAGTTAGCATATCAATGACATCGACCTGGGATTTTGGGAGTTAGATCTTATGGTTATAATAAATTTTTGTCCCGGGTTGGAATCCTGGTGAAGACTGGGATTTTAATTTTGAGATCTTTGGGAGCCTCTGATTTCACTCAGCTCTTATGGGTACCTGACAGAAGTTGGGGAAAAGTAAGGGCGGTTGGTGGTTGTGCTTGCCACATGATACCCTTGTGAGAGGTGAGAGCTGGGTTCTGAGTGAAGACCAAGGTCAATGAACAGCTCAAGGAGCCCGACTGCCCAGTTGACAGAGGCACTACTCCTCCTACACCTTATATAAGTGCTGACGGGAGGTCAATGCAAGCGCTATAAAGACACCCTCAAGAGCTTTTTCAAGACATTCACTGCTGGTGAGCTCTATCTCTTGATCGCTCTTTATTGTGTGAAGCTGTGAGTGCCAGAGTCTCGAGATATGAAACAAGGAGACTGGTGGCTAACCAACAAAAAGCTGGGATAAGAAGCAAGTCTATCTACAACTGTTCAAACCTAGCCATGCCTCATATGCGGCCAGCCTCTCAAAGCCAGGATTGGACTTATCAGTCATCTTCATGTTAATAGGAAATGAATAATTTGATTATCTTCGACCACAAAAGAGTATATATATATATTTTTGTGGCATTTTAAATCTTGACAGATGATCTTTTCCCTTTGCAACTTCTTGAGGCCAATCCTTGATACACAGCTGCAGTCACAGGTTGGGCAAATGTAATTACCAGGCGCCGTTGCATTTTCACCCTTTTTTTACTACTGTTGTGAATGGCATCTGCAGTCTAGACCCTTCCTTTATGCTCTCTCTCTCCATGTGGATCTTTCCAGTGCCACTTTTTCCCAGCTGCTACTTTCAATTTTGAAGAGCTTCATGTCACGCTTGCATACATCTGTAAACTGTAAAAGTGGTTGATCAGCGGCTCTCCTGCCTTCTGTTAAATCACCATACAGAATGTCTTGTGGAATTCTTCTGGCAATCTATGATCTGGTCAATCCAGCCAAGGCATCTGCTGCTGATATATAAAATACAATACTATATCTCTCTTGTGAATGGGGGAATAATTTTTCTTATCCACCAACTTCAGTAACATGTTTTTCATATTGTTGGCAGTAAATATTTTAGTTCTACTTTCTCTGTTTCACATGCAGTACTTATAACATATGGTAATGATCACTTAATTATCTGCTTTTTCCTTGCTTCAGTGTCAATTAGAGAAGGCATCTGTCTAATAATAAGGCCATTATGGTAGTGAAAGCAAAAGTATCATCGTGTAGGCCCGTATTTTAAAAAAAATCCCTTTTAGAGATGCTTATGACATATTGTCTAGCTTATAGACTGTTATGTCTTATTGGGCTATCTCTGTGAAAAATTGTCCCTTGCTTTTGTTGACTCTGTTCAGTTGATTGCATTTCTTGGTCTTCTTAATGAGATTCTTTGTTGTTTGTTTGAGTTGAACTTTTAATCTTAAACCAGGGTTAAGCAGGGGAGTAGAACTATTCGATTAAGCAGATTTTTTGTTTTAATATAGACTCTACTTCTAGTCTTATTTATTATCAAGAGGCTAACAATGAATCTTTGCTAGTGACACTAGTGTTAGATTATATTATATTTTTATTTTTTTCTGTTAATAACACTAACAAAGTTATGAACATGAATCCTTCTAGGGATGTTGTAGATAAATGGAAAAAAAAAGAATTATTGATATTAAAAAATTTCTTTTAGAGAAATACTTAATTAAACTTGACCATTTCCCTATCACTACACCTGAAATTAATGTGAAAAACTATTCCTACTGCTCAATTCTTTTATGCTTGCTTATTAGAAGCCAGGTGCATAGTGGCTGAGTGGTAGCCAAAGCTTGGCTTCTAAACTGAGGGGTCTCTAGTTCAAATCTCATTGACGACTGGATTTTTAGGACACCGCTGAGTCTAGCCAACTTTGTGGGTACCTGACCTTAGTTTTGGAAGGTAAAGCTGGTTGGTCATTGTGCTGGCCATATGAATCCTTGTTAAACATTGGCCAGTGAAACAGATGACATTGATATCAATCTGCCTAATCGAATTTACTACAAGCCACTAACTTTTTGAATTTTACAAAGCCCCAATCTTTTCTTAATTATCACTCAAATTAATATCTACTTACTACACAGGTATAAATAAAATAATTGGAAAATATTTTAAGTAGCTTTATTAATTTTGATTTACTTTTCTTAGAATATTGTTAATTCCTAATCCAGAGTATTTTATCTCTTTTCAATTTCTTTTTTCAGCTTGCCAATGAAACGTACCACTTGAATAAAGCTCAGAATGATATCAAGTCTACATTGCCGAGCAGCAACTTCTCAGGACTTGCTGTGATTGACTTTGAAAATTGGCGACCCATCTTTATTCTCAATTATGACTCATTAAGAATCTATCAGACCAAATCCTTGGAGCTAGCCAAACAGCATTTTCCTTCATACAATAAAAGTCAACTGTTTCAAGTTGCAACACGTGAATTTGAAGACTCTGCCAGGTAAGTTAGTTTTAAGAATAATTTATGTATTATTTTGAAGATCCTGGTTTTTACAAAGCTTAAATCAACTCACTCTGTTTGTTTGTTTGTCTGTCGGCTAAAAAGTTTGAACATGTTTTTTCTCCCATGTCCTTTCTCGGATCAAGTTAAAACTTTTACACAAGTATTCATTAAACCTGACAAAAAACAACAACAATTATTTAATTAATTGTTGGGGATTAATTATTTTGTTTCATTTTTTTAAATAAGGGGAATAAATGCTACTTAATGAGAGATGTCGATAAATAAATATATATGGATTTAGTCCCCTTATTACATTTTGACACATTTTTTCTTCCATTCTTGGAGGAAGTTGAAATTTTGCATAATTATTCATAGTCGATAAAATAAACGAATCAATCCAAAAATTAATTATTTAGCTAATCATTTAGTACTAATTAATTAATTTTGTTGCGTATAGCAGAAAGAGAGATAAACCCCATAATTTTCAGATAAGTGGTTGATTGCCTTAGATGAGCTTTGTTTTTAAAAAGTATTTTTTTTTATTATTGCTTGTTAATCCCACTTTTACAACAGTAATATTGGTCTTAAATCATGAGCTGGACTGTTGGGACATTTTAAATAAGAAGCCTTCATTTTGAAACCTTGTTGTCTATGAGCATTTCATAAATCTGTTTCTATTTTCTGTAGTCAGTAAGCGTGTCATTGTTTTGTTTCTATGTTTTATAAGTTTTCAAGGTTTGTTCAGAAGCGAAAAATTTGTCATCGTTGCCTTAACCTTCTGCTGAATGCAAAGGAATGGCAATAGGAAAGGTTCAACTCAGGAACACTGTGACCATACTCCAAAGTGGATGCCACTTGACCAGTCAGCAAAGCTGTTTATTATTTATTTATTTTTCCCTATCCAATCTATCTAGGGTCTTCATTGCCCTGTATTTTTGAATGAAAGAAAATCATTTTGAGAACCTCAGTTTAGAAACTGAGCTTGTATCCGTTTTGAAACATTGTGCTGTCAGGGCATAAGGAAGACTTAGCAATACTGATGTTGTGAACTTGACAGGTACAGTTTGTAAATTAAAAGATTAAAACAGGAATTAATTTTTTTCTAATTATTAAGAATGCATTATAGTGAGAAAAAAAACCTTATCCGTGGAATTAGTAGTCAAAATTATCTTACTATCCCAGAAGACTAAAAAAGTATTAAAAGGATACAAGATGGTATTTCATATAACAATCATTGTCACCCATGATTTTCAAAAGCAATTATGGTAAAATCAACCCAGATATCCGCCCCCCTCCCCCCATTTTCCCAACTTGTCCAGACAAGTGATAGGATCATATCATAGTGTATTGAGAAAGCTAAAAGCATGAAATAGCGCCAAACAATTGGTAAAAATATTATTCATCGCACAGATTTATTGTTGTTGGTTTAGGTCTATTACAAATTTAATTACATGACTGATCCAAACTAATTGATACAATAACACTTCCTGTAAGCTTTATTTTTTAAACAAGTATTTTTTAAAATGTTTTTCTTGTTTATATATCGTGTTGTATATTTTATGTATAAAAAATAATGGTCTCATTTTAGATCAGTTCTTGGCAAGACTCTGAGTCTAGCAACAATGCTGAGGCCTAATGGAAGCTGGGGATACTATGGATACCCAAGATGCTGGGATACATATTGTAACACTTCAACTGTACAGTTCAATGATCAGTGAGTATCTCACGTTACTGTATTGTCAAGAATTTCACTTGACTGTATAATCAGCCTTTCAAATCTGTAGTTCCTTACTCTAACTCCATAATTATCTGATCATTTGGGACAGACAATGACACTAAATTACAAAGACACGCCAATAAGAAATGTTGTAACTAATGATGGAGATAGATTGCTGATGATGTAAAAAACATTTGCTAACCATTTTGCTCATTTTCTTTCCCTTATTTGTGGGAAAGATAATAAAAATATTAAGTGTAACTTTTAGAATAATATTTGATAATTGTTAGAGGCAGTGCCATAGTTTGATATGCTTAGAGGAAAAATATTTTTTAAATGCTTTTAAAAAGCAATTAGGGTAAAATCCTGAGGTGCTGTGTCTGAGTGGTTAGCTTCTGAACCAGATGTCCCAGGTATGAATCCTGGTGAAGGCTGGGATTTTTAATTTTGGGATCTTTGGGTGCCTCTGAGTCAACCCAGCTGTGTAGACATGTTTCGGATGTTCCTTCAGAGTTGAAGATAATTACTTCCTAGTCCAAACCTCCCGCAGGACGACGGGGGATGGGAGCGGGCAGGGTTTGAACCCTGGACCATCGATAAATCTGATCGACAGTCCCGCGCGCAAACCGCACAACCAGGCATCCATCCAGCTCTAATGGGTACCTGACATTGGTTGGGGAAAAGTAAGACGGTTGGTCGTTGTGATGACAACATGACACCAATGTAAACCGTTTCCCACAGAAACAGATGACCTTTACATCATCTGCCCTATAGACCACAAGATCTGAAAGGGAAACTTCACTTTTTTTTTTACTTTATTGGAGATTTTCATGATAAACTACAAATTGTCAATAAGTTTCAAGTCATAGAAAAACATATTCTTTCTCCTTAATAAAATTATTTTGTGCTACCAATGGAAGACTACTTGCAGTGCTAATATGTGCAAAAATATCTTTTACTAAACATAGCTTAAGAAGTACTCTGGACAAAAAAAAAAAGCTTGCTATTTAATATCTATTCCATCATTTAGGAAAATATCCCATAAAAGAGTATGGATCAGTAAAGTCTAGTGTTTTTTTTTTCTTACATTAATTGCAATTGAATGAGTAGGATGTCACTAGAAATAATAAACGCTTAACCAAGGATTAGGATTGAAGTCCTGGTGAAATGGTAGACTGACTTTTTAAAAATTTATGATTATGATTATTTATGATTAAAAGACTGTGTCTATTGCTGACCTCAGAAGCAGTCAAACCTTACTTCAAATGACTTACAGATCCTTAAGTCTCTAAGAGGCTATCTTAAATTTCATTGTTTACATACACCATGAGATTTTTAACAAACAAACATTCCCATCGACTAGAGTAACATCGTTAGTAAAACACTTAATTTAGAGACACTTCAGGACAGAAAAGTAAAGTAGCATTATTACACGAAACACTGAACCATAATTTACGAATACTAAACAAAACCTAATAAAATACCCAGAACTAGAATCTTCAAATACAAAATTATAACCTAATAAAATACTCAGATAGACATAAAGATAAAGACACATTCCTCATTCCATATGCTAGGACAAATTTTTACAAATGCTCCTTCTTCCCTAGTGCTATTAGAGCATGAAATGGGTTGCCTGAGCCAGCCAGGAAAACCAATGACTTGGCAGAATTAAAGTCATTGGTTAACATGCATGACTAGATGCATGACACGTAGGACATATTCATCTTCTTTTCTGAAGTAACATCTGGATTTGATAAGATAAGATAAAGACACAAGGATAAACTCACATTTCTAATTTCATATGCTTGGAATTATTTACATACATTTCTTTCCTTGTGCTTTAGAGCAGGGAATGGGTTGCCTAAATCAGCTAGGAAAACCAATGATTTAGCTAAGTTGAAGTCTTTAATAAACATGCATGACTAGATGAACACACGGATATGTGGATTATTTTCTCTCCTGAAATATGATCTGTAATTATTGATAAAAAGAAAATCCGAAAAAGGTTTAAACTCTTCTTAAGCAACTTGCCTGTATAAATTTCAACAGGTTGAACTGGATTTACAATATCAGCACTGGCCTATACCCATCCATTTATTTCACCTTGAATGAACCTTTCAACCATAGAGCACAGAGGATCAAGATGGTGGTGAAGGAGACACTGAGGCTGAAGGCCACCTGGTCACCATCCAACATCCAGCTCTTGCCTTATGCCTTCTCACAGGATGGACCCTATTCAATGTTTAATATTGTAAGTAATAGTTCCTTGATCATTCTGACTCCTTAAATCACCATTTGTTAGGGGTGCACCGGATAGTACTTTTTGATATCCGGCTGGAGCCGGATATGACCGGATAGTAAAATTTGATATTCGGCCGGAGCCAAATACCTAAGTGTCTTGTAAATAGCTTGTATTGCTGAGCATTTTACAAAAGTATTAAATAACATACCTATATTTGTTGGTAATATTTTGTTTTCCTTTTATATACCTTATTGTTTTAAACTCTTTTACTGATTGATTTATTAAAGATTAACAGTATTTATAAACATAAATTAATCTGTGTAGCATGAGAGTGTCTGTTTGTATGTACGAGGCCACCAATTATAAAGGCTGTGTGTTGAAGGGTCAATGTAAAATATGTTAGTATATATTTAACTAGTTACTAATGTAAATCTCTCATCTGGCTTGTATGGTGGTTGGATGTATGTGTTCAATAATTTCTGACCAACAACTGGTCATCAGACTTGTAATTTTAAGTCCAAAGGCTGCTTCTGGTTCTGGCTTCAAGGGCTTAATACTGATAGCTGTTAGTTAATGGTATGAATCTGAAGCGTAGTAGGTCATATATTTATTAATCCATTTGCGGCAAACGATATTTTATTAACAGCAGGAACATCTATTATACCTACTCATAGCCTGAGATTTAAATGTTGCGAAGCATAGATTTAATTGTAGTCTGTAGGCCTATTTATGATATCTATGTTTAGATCTATTGTTACATAGATCTAAGAGAACTAGGAAAACCAACTATAGATATAAAAAAAACTCACCCACACCCTCCCTACCAAACAAAAACATAAAAAGACTTTGTGTTCGACTGATCGTCACAACCTGGTCAGATAGACGTAGTGAGCCTACACATGTTGTCCTAGTGTAGTGTGTATAGTTGATGGTGTTGACCTTCACGCGTTTTTTTTCCTTAGGCATACGCAATAGTGTTTAGTGTGCAGGCAAAAAAAGATAACACAATGGCATGATCAGTCAAGCATATAGATAAATTATCTCTGTACCTTAGTTACCGAGGTCAAGTGTTTCTTAACATTCCAGCATATTTTTTCTTTGTTTGCTAGATCTAATTGTGGTGCTTTACATCAATTTATTTTTTGTGATGTTAAATTTAACTGTAAGGTTTTCCTTTATATATTAAGTCAATAGAATTAAACAATGAAATTAGTTTTCTTTCTAAAAGTTTTAATACAAGGGGAAAAATACATAGACGCACACATGCACATATTTGTTTTATTTTATTGTGCAACGAACGTGTGTTCAGCGCCCTAAATGACATTTCTCTCCAAGTAAACAAACTTAGTGACATCATCTAGTCACCTCTAGACAGTGTCAATATTTCTCAACAATCTGCGTTAATCCATTCTGGCTTAAGAATGGTCAATGTCTATCAATACATTGTTATGGATTAAACAAATAAGAAGTTGTGGGTGTTGAGCCCTCCCTTTAAAGATACCCCTGGTCAGTGTCTGTTTGGCTTGTAGTCCAGCCTCCTAATTGAGACTTAAAGTAAACAAACTTATTGTCCCTGCCAATAGTATAAAAGGTGTGGCTTGTTTCCAGACCCTTGATTGACAACCTATCTCATAATAAACAAACTCATACCAAATTAACCTTATAGAGATTTGGCTTGTAGTCCCGCCTCTAATAAAAAATTCTTCTCCAAGTAAACAAAACTTAGTTCTCTCAGAAGATGTGATCTCTAGACAGTGTCAACACATTGACATCTGGCTTAATGCGGTCAGCTGTCTATCTGTGAACTCGATGATATGGACTAAACAAACAAAAGGAGGTGGGGGGTTGCTCATCTCTACCTCTGGAGATATACCCGCACATCTAGACAGATTATCAGCGTGACATAGTTAAGAAATATTACATGTTTACTAGACCACTCAAAGGTCAAGACAAGCTTTTAAAATGTGCCAGACATCGCTGCTACGTATGTAATGCGAATTTATAATGTACAGTCTTATTTCTATTTAGATTAACACGCCTTATCTTTGTACTAAAATATATTTGGTGTTTGGTGCATAGTCATAGTTTATAGTTTTAAAAACAAATCCTTTTATTTGAAACAAAAACGTTAATGTATTTCAGAACTGACATTATTGATTCATGTCCACTTTATGAGTATTGGTTTATTTTTATTAACATGGAGATTTAGTTTAAACTTCTTGTTGGGTATTTATCAGCATCGATTACCTTTATATTGTTTGCCTTTCGCCTGTGTTGTTTCGATATTTAAGCGTTACCTCCGTTTGGCGTATCTGGAAAAGACTTAGCGCGGAGGCGCATAACAATATTAATAGAAATACAGGTGTAGCTTTTACTATCCGGTTTACTATCCGGTAGTGATATCCGACCGGAGCCGGATAGTGAAAAAGTGCCGAATATTCGGCAGAAGCCGGAGCCGGAGGGACTATCCGGTGCACCCCTACCATTTATTGATCCTGGCATTCCTAGAACCTCACTGCCTGTAAAATGTGCTTTTTTATATTTTTATATTAATGTAAAGTAGGGGTGCACCGGATAGTAGCTCCTGCTCTGACCAAATATCTGGCCATTTTTTACTATCCTGCCATAAACGGCTCTGGCCGAATTTCACTGCTGGATAGTTGCCCGGATAGTAAAAAGTACATTTCTATTAATATGTTAAAATTGGACATCATTCCTTGGAATTTATTAACCTGTATATTTAAAACATAATAATGTGCTTAAAAATATATGAATATGCACCAAACATATTTCATTAAAAGGCTTGTTAATATAAATAGAAATGAAACTTTACATTATAAATGCGCTTTACACACAGAGCAGCAATTGCGGGAACATTTTTAAAAACTTTCTCTTGACCTTTAAGTTGGTTAGTTAGATGGTTTTTTTTTATTTCTTCTAGAGTTGGTTTTCCTAATTCTCTTAGATCTATATTATTGAGATCTAAACATAGATCTCAATAATAGGCCTACAGACTACAATTTAATCTATGCTTTGGCACCATGTAAGGTTGAAGCTAACCAACATTTAGATTATTTATTCAATAAAGGATAATATTTATATAGTTATCCTGCATAGGGCACTATATCCCCTTGAAATATTTTGTGACTCAGTGAATGTCTATGCTTTGCTAGCTGCATGTTTCAAGCCCTTTTTCAGTTTGCTTATTAATTACGAAACTATTTGTTTACTAGAAAGTAGACGTATGAAAAATGTTTTTTTCTGCCGTATTCTAAATGTTTTCCTAATTAGATTTTTTTTTTCATATGAAATTAAGGCGCTTATAAATTAGCACAACATGCATAATGAATCAAGAAAAAAATATGCATTTAAAATTTCTATTTTGGCTTATTACAGACAGACTTATACTATGCTTTAAGACTTCCGGCTGACATGGGCTCTTCTGGCGTTGTGCTGTGGGGTAGTTCTGACTACATGAGGGCTAGAAATGAGTGCCTCATCCTGCAGCAATATCTGAACACAACTTTAGGGCCCTACTCTTTAGACGTGACCAACTTTTTTGCCAACTGCTCGACGGACAACTGCAATGGCCATGGCAGGTGCATGAAGAAAGAGCTAGAGACCTACTTTCAGTTCCATCTACATAAGAATAAAAGAGACGAGTGCTACATTAGAGAAGAACACCTGAAGATGCGGAGTCAATCAACCTTAAGGAACAAAGCTACATGGGGTAAAGCTGCCTTTGGAAATAAATCTCGTAGAAGTAAAAGTTCATTAACGCAACAATTTCACCAAAGTTCAAATAATTTGGAACATTTTAACAATCTCGGACATAGAAGAGTTGAAACACATTTCAAAATCACAGAGAAGTTATCTGGAAGGGAAATGGCTGACTACCTAGATCTTTTGGAGATTCCCACCACAATGTCCATGACTGGTGAGCTGGTATATGATTATAATGATTACGTCTGTAAATGCTATGCAGGATGGTCTGGTCTACATTGTAATGAATAATATATCTCAATTACCTCAACATGTGTAAACAGCTCAGAAAGATTTTTTAAATGTATTTATACAGAAACATATTAATAGTTTATTATGCCCAGTATTAAGGTTTTCGTCATTTTTCCTACATTTAATTTGTACATAAATCCCCAAATGCTTTAATCACCATATAAAAACCATTGATAAAAGAAAAATGCTGAGATTATGATTCAAACACAATAGGCTTTGAGGGATGTATAAATCTCTGCACTCTCTTATCTCTTTCATCCTGGTTCTATTAAACACCATATCATTTTGTTCAATTTTGATCTTTGTCATAAAAATCAGTGATTAAAAACTCTTCAATTTTTCCTATTCATCCAACAAAACTTCACAGATCTGAAGTTAACATTGAGGATGAATCTAAGATATGTAAAGTTCACAACATTATATGCATATGTTCAATCATTTGAAACAGACTTTTACATTCTTCAGATGTGTCATGAAATAAATATTCTTTAGAATATTTTACTCTTTAGATAGCTGACATTTCTGTCTCTTAGTAAGCCTTTTTTTTTATTTGAACTAGTCTGTACAGTGCCTACACGTCATTGTATTTCTGTTGATTTGCTCTTCACAAGTATGTCAATGCATTGATGTCAAATGTTCATTTTAATTCAAAGCTCAAGGATCCGCCTGACTTTCAATGGATAGTTTACAACTACTTGGCAATGTATACAGGATGTTTGGCTAAATGGAGAAACCACTTGGTTAACTAGCTGAGGGGGCTTGGGTTCCAAACCTGATGTAGACTATGAATTTTTTAATTTTAATTACCTTTTTTTTTTTTACTACAAGCTGACTTGTGTTTCCTCGGAGCGTCGTAAAGCAGCACCGAAACTTTACCCCCTGTTTTAATGGTGTGTGTGTGAGTTTCTATGGTGACGGTGAGAAGAAGCTAGCGATTGGTTGGTGGCTATGCAGTGTGAATGATGCAAGATAAGCGGCACTGTCATAAGCTGTCTTGTGTAGGCAAGAATGCCATAGTGAAAAGACATGTTTTTGTAGTGAGTTAGAGTTTCAAAATACCATTTTTATATTAATACTTAAGTCTACTACATTTATTTCTATTCATCTCAAGTTTAAATTTTGTCTGTATCGTAAAATAAGTTTTGTTTGGTCTTGTTCACAAAGAAGTTATTTCAATTTTTTTTTAGTTGAGATATAATACACCTTCCGTGGTTTAGTTGTCTACCAGCAGTCTACAATATCAATAATATTGGTAATGCATGCTATGAGTTTTATGTACAAGTTAATTGTATTGTGCTTATAGTTCAGCACTTTTGAGATATCTTCAAGGAAGAGTGAGTTGTTATAGTTTAAGTGATGTCTGTCTCTGACATCTACATCTCAAAATTAAGACTGTATTTAAAAATCTGATTCCACTGTCACAATCACTGTCCTCCTAATGACTGCCCTCATAATAGTTACAACTTTTTATTCTCTGCAAGCCATACACTTTGTTTTCTAGTCTGCATGTTGTACGAAAATACATAATAGCCATTTTTCAAAATGGGCAGTTTGTTATACCCCATCCTAGGTCAAATACATCATGTTCCTGTTTGTAAATCCAATGTTACTATCATCTTCATTGTGTTTACTGTATGTTCCTAGGTGGTAAGACTGATTTTTGTCTTTCGAAAAACTTGCCTTTTTCTTTTTAAAATTAATTACATGAATATTCTAGGCTCATATTTGTAACCATTTTTTTTTTAAAACAATATTGACATACCAGGTTATTTTAATAATAGATGTTTGAGATTTTTAGGATGCCTTGAGTCCATTTTGCTCTGATGGGTACCTGACATTATATTAGGAAAAGTAAAGGTGGTTGGGCGTTGTGCCGGCCAATTGACATTTTCCTTATCCGTGGGCCATAGAAACAGATAACCTTTACGTCATCTGTCCTATAAACTGCATAGTCTGAAAGGGGAACTTTACTTGTATGTTGGTATGATAATCTTCAACTTTAAAAATCATTACTGTCAAAGACACTAAGTTGTGTGCATCATAAGTTTCCTTTTTGCCAGGTCCTTTTGAATGAACATAACTGTTGAGCATTGAGATACTTGTTTCTGATGTTTCTTTAGAATGAAAGATTGATACACCCAAGCCTAAACCTTCCTCAGGGTGGTAGGATATAGTGGAGGGCAGGGTTTGACGCTAACCATCAAGAGTACAGTCCAGGGGGCTTGTCACATGACCAGGTGGTCACACACCAGATCAAACATGTCCCTATACTCATCATTTTAGAATACTTGTGACTGACCATAAACAAAACTGGTTGCTACCATAAGTGACGTGGCTTTAAGCTATGATTAATTTTGGACCAATGGTAAGATATAGTATTTGATGCACTACATAGAAAGAGGTGATAACACAGATGTACTGTAGATAATACAGATGTACTGTACATAACAAAGATGTACTGTAGATAACACAGATGTACTGTAGATAACACAGATGTACTGTACATAACACAGATGTACTGTACATAACACAGATGTACTGTACATAACACAGATGTACTGTAGATAACACAGATGTACCATGTAACAGTTCCTTTCTTTCTTTTATGTCTTCCCACCAAATGAACATTCCACCTGACCTGCCTAGTTGTGAACAGATCTAACACATAACTAATACTGAAGTTTTTATTTAATTTGTCATTGATGATGTTTTGTTGATTTTGTCAAACCGTTGCATTTAATGTGATAAAGGAGATAAAACATTCCTGGGTCAATATGATGAACTTTACAGTCTGATTGTATGACCCAATTTTACAAAACAAGTAATTTATGTATATACTGCATTTGTGAACAAAAATGGTTGACTTCATATCAGAAGAATTATATTGACAAATATTGTACATAAACAAAGATTTAAAAATCAAAAGTAAAATGTCTTTCATTGTGTTGAAGTTAATGATGCACTGTGAACTTTTGAATAGCTGAAAATACTGTAGCATGATTAAAATAGATGTCTAATCATGACTAATGACAATATTCTTATAGGAATCTGGGCTCAGTCTTATCATGTAGCATTGAAGTTCCAATTTGTTTTGGTCATTTTTTGAATTCCAATTCCATTTCATTATTTTATTTTTGTTCGAAATATTAAAGTATATTTAATATTTGTTTTTCCTTTGGTTCTGTTTATTCATTATTATATTGACGAAATTTTTTTGTTATGATAGTCTTAGATTTTGGCAGTGTCCAATATATTTTTTTTTTCGAAGTGATTTCAATACACTTGTTAGGGTTTAACATTGATCTAAAATTGATTTATTTAAAGAGGTATTGTTATGAAACATATATCAATTACTTAATTCCCCAAACTAATGGCCAAAAAAAAAAAATATGTAAACAATACATTGAAACACCAATACATAGTGTTGTAATTCGAAGGTAAGCAACTCAACAAAAGGAAGAATAACAGTGACAGTGGTTCAATAAATACAATAAATAACACACACAAACCAACAGGATACAAAGTTCTTCTCTTCAACTATGCGGGAGTCCCATCATGTCTCTCTTTTCTGTCCTGTTAGTCCATCTCTCGTGTGGAACAGTGCGCACCATATTGTTATTACTCCGCCATGCGCAACGCCATCTAAGCTAGAAGGTGCGCACTGTGATAAACTAGACTGAGAAGGATGTCAACATAGGAAGAGAGAGAACGAGTTCCGCCCAAGTTGAGAGCAATATATAACAATATATATGAGCGCGGAAACAGTTACAACAATATACACAAGGCTCAAAAAGTTTTAGACGCATTACATGCGTTCACTTTAGTCTTTTGAAAAAAAAATTATTATCTCATTATTTTTAAAGACTAAAATGAACACATATAATGCCGATAAAATATTTTGCGCCAAAACCGCTAAGCCAAATAAAAAGACCACTGTACCAAAACGGCTACGTCAAAAATGTCCTGCTTTACCAAACTCAGAAGGAGCCACCTTTGAGTTAAGTTGACAGGAACTCTCTCTCTCTCTGTGAAATCTTGTTTACTCTTGTATTTGTAATAGGGGACCCTTTTTTCTCACCCCTTTAAACCCACCCCCCAGTGAACCCTCAACCTACCCCAGCCGGTCCTCCCTCCCACCAGCTTACAGACCTGCCCTTCTCAGCTTTTTTTTTTTTTTTTGTTTGTTATCTAGTGTTTCGTAAGTGTGCGTGTTTCTGTCTCTATCTAGATCTACGACTAGTGAGTGAAGGACCTACACTAATGTTTTATCAGTATAGTGGTTCGCTGCTTAATGTATGCCTTATTGCATCTATCTAGTGTTTTGTTGTCCTGAAAGATACCCTAAGTTTTTAACTAACTAGGTTTTTTTTTTATTGATATTCATTTTGATCTAATCTTTTTTTTTATACAGTTAATGATTTTTTTTCGAATAACCTCTTTATATCTGCTTGTAAGTTTTTTAAATAATCATATTTATTTTATCAACTTAATTTTTTTTTTTTAAATAATCTCTACATCTATTTAATCCCTATTTATATCAAATAATTTTAGTATTGTTTAATAATCGCTTTATCTAACTAGCTTAACATTTTTTTTTCTAAAAAATCTCTTTTTCAATATAGCCTAACTAGCGAATTTCTTATATGGCCAGGTAGCGCCATGTCTATAGCAGCGCCTTGTTTATGGGTAGCGCATTATTGTGAATCCTACACTTTTTAGGGTTATAGCGTCAGTTTTTATTCTTTTTTTTTTTTTACATATATTTTTTTTCCAATGCTAACTTTTAGGAAACCTCAGAATTTGCGCTATTCAATTTTAGCTTTATCATCATAGGAATGCATGTGTGTATTTATTTATTTTGTGTGTGTCTACTAGCAACCAGGAATCCCTCCCGAAAGAATATGAATTGAAACGCTGTTTAGGCTTGTTAAATACAATCTATCTACGTATGCTTCTATAATTTTATCACCGGCCCCCATCAAAAAATAGTTTCCCCTTTCAGACCTTGTGGTGTAAGGGGCAGATGATGTAAAGGTCATCAGTTTCTGTGGCCTATGGTTAAAAAGGGTGTCATGTGGCCAGCACAACGACCAACATCCATAGTGATTAATTAATTAAAAACAGCAACTAACAAGAAAAAAAAAGCTTCTTTATACATCTTATCTTTTCTATACAATACAGACGTTACTTCAAAAAAGATAATTACGTCCTACGCGTCATGCATGTTGACCAATGACTTAAATTCTGTCAAGTAATTGGTTTTCCTGGATGGCTCAGGAAACCCATTCCATGCCCTAATAACACCGATTATTTACAGTATTTATTATATATAGATAGAGACCAGCTCAATCGTAAACTTTCTTTAAACCACACACAAAAGAGAGCATCTAGAGGCAGACAGCTGGATATTTCTGACAAAGACCTTGGGATACACACCTGAGGCAGACAGCTGGATATTTCTGACAAAGACCTTGGGATACACACCTGAGGCAGACAGCTGGATATTTCTGACAAAGACCTTGGGATACACACCTGAGGCAGACAGCTGGATATTTCTGACAAAGACCTTGGGATACACACCTGAGGCAGACAGCTGGATATTTCTGACAAAGACCTTGGGATACACACCTGAGGCAGACAGCTGGATATTTCTGACAAAGACCTTGGGATACACACCTGAGGCAGACAGCTGGATATTTCTGACAAAAACCTTGGGATACACACCTGAGGCAGACAGCTGGATATTTCTGACAAAGACCTTGGGATACACACCTGAGGCAGACAGCTGGATTTTTCTGACAAAGACCTTGGGATACATACCTGAGGCAGACAGCTGGATATTTCTGACAAAAACCTTGGGATACACATCTGAGACCAAAATAAAAGCTGAGGACAGACGTAGACGTTGAAAAGGAACATCTAACTCGACCACAGGATGTCGAAATATGTAGGTCGCAGCTGGGACTGTTTCTCAACATGAATACTGCACTCCTTATTAATCTTGGTACTCGAAAACAAGCTTTATCATTTCTATACAAAGGTGGCTGAGTAGTAAAGCCCTTGTCTTTCAAACTGAAGAATCGCGGGTTCGAAACCTGGTAAAGACTGGAAATTTTAATTTGGGACCTTTAGGGGGCCCCAGCTCTAATGGGTACTTGACGTTAGTTGGGGAAAAGAAAAGGCAGTTGTGTTGGCCACATCATTCTCGTTAACGACGGGCCACAGAAACAGATAACCTTTATTATAAAGTTCAGTATAAAGTTTATACTGTCTGCCCTAGCGAAAGGTTTAAAAAGGGAAATTATATATATATATATTGTTGTAACTCTATTCCCGCACTTAGATACATGGTTCTATTCCCGCACTGAGATACATGGTGCGCACTAGACACTGTTCCACAGGAGAGTGGAAAAATACAAAATAGAGGAAATGGAGACATGATAGTAAATGCCGGCTTATTTCGTTGAATCATGGAACTATACTAATGGAACACCAGCTTCGAGTTTTTTACAAAGCCAAAGAGAGTCGAAGTGCCGTCGCGCATCTTTTTTCGCGCATGGTACAATGTGGAGAACTCCATGATGATGCCAAAGAAGAGATTAACTCCCGTCAGACCTTTGGATCGACCTGCATTGAGTGTAAAACTTTCGTACGCTCTATTGGATTAGATGTGTAAAAACTTCATTCATTTTCTGACTATCTGATATCTTATATTATAAAGTAGAATGTGAGGCGTATGTATGTATGTTACTTATAGACATCAAAACCGCTTGACCAATCTTGATAAAACTAGGCAGGAATGTTCCTTGGGTGCTAACTTAGACTGCAGTGTATGTATTGTAGCCCTAAACAAACTTAAGACCCTCAAAAAAAAAAAAGTTGTCCGACTCTATTAAAGCTATAGTATTTATGGATCTATGCCATGTTTAATAATGTTTGACATGAGAAAAAATCGAAAGGATTTAAACCTAGATCTAATTTTAAGAAATACACTTTGCGCAGATAGTTTTTTACTTTGACACATGAAAATACAAAAGAAGATCCATTGATTTCATTATATAATAAAATTAACCTTCAATTTTGTGTTTCAAAAGCATTTTTTACATGAATTAGTTCCTGATATCTGTGACTACAGATTTCCTGGCGAACAATCTTTCATTAGACAATACCGTAATGAATCACGTACTAAAAATTAATTCGTTTAATTGTTTACTTTATAATCCCATCTCTAGATCTAAAACTCTAATTCAACTCTATGATGATAAAACTTCTCTTCGCACAGATAGTTTTATACTTTAACACATGAACATACTAATTATGGTGCATTCATTTCATATTTTGATCAAATAAACATTCAAATTTGGTTTTCTAAAGCATTCGTTTACGTAAGCTGCGAAGCCGAGTTGAGATAGGCCTAGAGGTATATTCATTCATGAATTGCGTACTAAAAATTATTTCGTTTCATTGTTCACTTTATAATCCCATTCATTTAACAAAGCTATCGCTCTTTACGTTTTTAAAAGATATGAATGTATCGGCTTCGGGTAAACCCATTTTCGCAAACCTAATTTTATTTTCGTAGCGATAGAGAAAAAACTTGAAAGGATCATTAGCTAAGTTTAACATACATCTAACTCCAATCCACTAGATTAGTAAACACAAGCTTAGACCCTCAGGACGCGGGTAATGTCAGGCTAGTAATAGATAAAATTTTCCCGAATAAGAGATCGTCACAAAAGTTTTTTTTTCGACCACCCTATAAAATGCCACTTTTTTTCAAAAAAAAATAGAATCTAAATTCCGAAAATACAATCTTTCAGTGTTTCTGTGTTTGGTTTATTTACACTAAATCTGGATGAAGACCTGTCTACCGTTCCGCTAAATGCGTATTTGTTACGATATACTAAATTGCACGAAATAAAAATAGGAGGCCTAATACAGTTTTGACATTCCAAGCTACGCATTTCTAATCGTTTTTTTTTTATTTTTATTATCGAATGTACTAGGCTATAGGCATACACGTCTCGTGGGAAACAAAGAAAAAGTTCATCTCGGTAATATTGTAGCCTAAATAAAATGACAAAAAAAAAACAACCATAGCCTAATCTAAAATGAAATAGATCTAGAGCTAGATTTTCTTGGACGAATGATATAAAATAAGTATAAATAATAAGTCATATGAATCTGATAGATCTTAAACAAATACTGAGAGTCATTCATTAATTATTAGAATTACTTGACCACCAACTGGGTATTTTTATTGCCAAAATACAATGTATTTTATGTGCATTTATTAAAAACAACAACCAAAAATTAAGCGTTCGACGCAACTAGATCTAATATTAATAATATAGATTCTAGTTCTAGATCCAGAAAACTACTTCTCTAATTCAGTTTTCTAGTTTAATTCTAGTTAGATCTAGATGTCTAGACCAGTAGATCTAAATCTAGCCAGGGTTTTTGTCATGGGATAGATCTATAAACCTGCAGCCGCCTACTGATCACGATATGACAGATACATGTAGTGAGATACTATTGATGAGATACTCTCTCTACTTCTATATTACATAATATCTTCTTATCTTATCTTATATAATACAGACGTTACTTCAAAAAAGAAGATGATTACGTCCTACGCGTCATGCATTTAGTCATGCATATTAACCAATGACTTAAATTCTGCCAAGTCACTGGTTTTTCTGGCTAGCTCAGGCAACCCATTCCATGCTCTAATAGCACTAGGGAAGAAGGAGTATTTGTACAAATTTGTCCAGCATATGGGACGAGGAATGTGCCTTTATTTTTGTGTCTTTCAGAGTATTTTATTAAATTTTGTATTTGAAGATTATGGTTCAGTGTTTTATGTATAATTGCTACTTTACTTTTGAGTCTTCTGTCCTGAAGGCTTTCTAAATTTAGTGATTTTACTAATGGTGTTACCCTAGTCAAATGTGAATATTCGTTTGTTATGAATCTCACTGCTCTATTTTGTGTTTGTTCCAGTTTCTTAATGTTTTCTTGAGTTGAGGGGTCCCACACGGTGGATGCATATTCTATTAGATCTAGTGGATCACAGTAAAACTCAAAGTGTACTTCTGACTTTAGCTCAACAAGTCTACTCCAAAGTATACTAGTAAAGTCACAAAGTGTAAAGGATCATTATATATTCAAATAAAAAATTTATAGGCCTAAATGAATCGAATAATCAGTCACTAATTTGACTAATCTAAATTGTTATTTTTTAAATGGCAAGTGTTATTGATGACTTCTGGCTTGTACACGAGTTGCAGAGATTCTAGCTTTTATTTTGAGGACATGTTACGATATATCAGTAATATTTAGATAAACGCAAGTACCTAGTGGAACAGAGAGAAGGACCATTTAATATAAGGCAAAGAAGTAAGATGTTTATAATCCATCAAACTCACAGAAGACTTGTGTCATTTGTGACGGCATTTCATGCATTTACAGAAGCTACAAAAATGATAGGCTTGTCTTTGATTCTGAAGACTTATGAGGAATGCTATGTTTCCAGCCCCAGCTGTGACCTACATATTATGCCAAACTGAGCACAGGCATAACCATTGTCCACCTGTGGTAGAATCAGTTGTTTTTTTTTGCTGTCTACCCTCAGCAATTAATTTTCATTGGTGTATACCACACCTTTGTAAGTGACCTCCAGCTGTCTCGTTCTGAAGCTGTATGCAACCAGGTGCTCTCTTATTCTATGTCAGTTAAAGCAAGTTGGAGCCTAAGCTTGTCTTTAAAGCATTTTTGTGGTACCTCTTTACGTGCATATGACATGTTAGGCAAATAGGTTTTGCCTATCCGAAGGCCATTTCGGAAAGTATAGGTGCTTAAAATGAAACTCCAAATATCTGGACTTCCAGTTACCAAGAAAATAAGCTTAGGTTTCAAATAGACGACACTGGCATTTCAGCTAAGACGATCAGTAAAATTAATAGCAACTTTAATTGCAGTCCACCAAACAAGATAAAAAAAAACGTGCGGCTTCAATAGCATTGATGATATTTAGTTTACTTTTATCTCATTTACTAGTATTACTATTTCATTGACTAATGTTTTTTATTGTCAAATAGGCATAAGTACATGTACTAGTTCCTGCAATTTGATGAAAAATAATAATTTAATTGTGTGTAGTCTATATACAAATGTTTATAAGAGATCACACCTTAGCTTAATTTACTTTATTTCAAAACTATGATTTTGTGTTCTGACTCTACTCTAAATAAATTATAATGCAAAGTTGGAAATTCTGTTCTGATGTAAAAAAAATTATGAAACTAAAGTAGATGTTTATGGTTCTTTTGTATTTATTTTTAAATTATTTATTCAAATAAAAATTAATTGCTCATTAACATTTACTTGAAGTAAAGATCAAAAACACAAATTCAATACATGATCAGCTCTCAATTCATGCAGATCACAGCCCATCACTTAAATGTATTTACTGTCAATTCTACAGACTATTCATTTCAAAATGTTGCTTTAAATTGTTATATGACACAATCAAAGTATTAGTACCTCACATTGATGTAGGCCTAAAGCAGCTGAAATAATGACTAATTTTCATTCACTATCTTGTACTGTCATTTATTATAAGACATGTTAAAACTAATGACCTGTATATATATTTGATTAAGCAGGAGCATCAACAAATCTTGAACAATAATTGTCAACAGAAAAACTTTATTCTTATCCAAACAATATACATAAAATTTACAATGTATTTAACAAGTTAATTTATACAAATCTGTATGGCCTAAAGATTATAGCGTATTTTGAGCATTGTGTGAATACCAAGTTACATTATTACATGAAAATAGTGTACTCATTTTTTAAATATTCTGGGTAATATAAAATTAAAAACTAATAAGATACAATAAAATTGAAGCATTAGTCAAATAAAAAAAAAATTTCACTCAAGATCTATGTGAACTCTATGCTTGAAAAAAATCATTTTGAAATTAATTTAAAAAAAAAAAAAATTATGGTTCTTTAGTCAATGGAATGATAGCAGCAATTATTTAACAATTTCATGATTATCCATTCATCTCAATATACTTATAACTGAAAAATAATTCATAAGGTTTAGATACAACCATTTGAAATAATGATTAGAATTTTTTTCTTAATCTGCTTAATTCAAATCTAATATAAACAAGATTTCCTCTGTCAAGAAACTTATGAGGGAACAAAATGCATGTTCTTCTCAGTAAGTTTTGCAAAGGGAATTAAGAATATATGATGTTGCTTTTTTTTGCCAACATTTTAAACCTTCGCACAAGGTTTTAGTTTTAAGGAGAATGCACCATATTTTATATGTTTACTTTTGTTAGATTCTTATTTTAATTTTAAAAAAGTAAAATTCCCCTTACATATCTTGCAATCTATAGGGCAGATGATATAAAGTTCATCAGTTTCTGTGCCCCATGGTTAGCGAGGGTGTCATGTGGATAGGAAAAAATTGCAGTACCTTTAAGAGGTGCAACCAACAACCAACCACCTTTTGAAAAAAAAAATCCCATTTCAGACCTCACAATCTACAGGGCAGATGATGTTAAGGTCATTTGATTCTTTGGCCAGTGCATCATGTGGCCAGCACAACAACCAACCATCTTTACTTTCCAAAACAAAAGTCAGGTACCCATTAGAGTTGGGTGGACTCAGATTAGATTTAGATCTTATACTAACTCATAGACTCTACTTAAACTGTTCGAGTTTACGTTCCACTATCATGACTTGACTACATTGTCTAAAAAGGGCACTATCACGGTGACTATGATTATTTATAGATATAGAATACTAGTCTAGATTATTATCTATGATGATGATTATTATCAACTGGTAGATCTATAAGTATAATCAGTATAGTATAATTTACTATAATTTGCATTTGTTTCATTCACTGTCTGTATCAATAATCGTGTGATGTGAAAGTGAAGTCTAGATTTAGATCTAGGTTAGATAGAATTGATAGATTATAAATCTACTTTCTACTATTAAAAAGTATTATTGTATTAGATCTACATCTACTAATATTAGCACAGGCAATACAGCTATAGTCAGATGATCTATAGATCTAGACGTAGACTAGATCTATAAACATTCATATTGATCTCATGTATGGTCTAGATCTAGAGAAAATAGAGTGGATCTCATGACTTTATTAGATCTATTGAGTTTTTTTTTTTTTAAATATCTTTAAATAGATCTAGAACCATAGTCTACGTCTGGGTGTTGTAGATGTAGATTATTCCAGATTTAAGAGATCTATAGATAAGTTCGTTTTTTTTTTTTTAATTTGCATTCGAAATTTTAAATACCCATTTTTAATATTAATATACCCATATTGGTAGGTCCGCGTTAATCATTTATTAGACATTGATGCCCAAAATACGGCCCGCGACGTGGTTCCATCCGGCCCGCCGAAATGTTGGCACGAAGAGTAGACACCCTCCTCCTCCAAAAAAAAAAAAGAAAAAGGTTGACTAATGTAGCTTTACCTACGTTAGGGCCCTCAAGTTTTAATTGTTTGGTACCATGACCTTTAACATTAGTGTGTTTAAGAAATGAAAATCTACCAGAAAAAGAAAATGGGTCTTAACTTTTTTTTGTGGAGCATGATAATACGCCAACATATTTGTTTTGTAAAGAAAGTGTGACTATTAACAAAAAAAGAAAAACATATAAACGTCACTATGAAACAATAATGACGACATTCTTGGTTTGAGCCGCGAATAAAAGATTGTTAAACTATGCCTACAGATTGGAGGATCGATAGGAATATTTACCAAAAAAACGACAAGAAAATGAGTCGGCAGTAAAGCTACCTACAATGTTGCTGTATTTTAAGTAGAGAAATTTAGACGTTTTCTGACGCGTGAGAAAAAATCGCTTCAGATATCCAATTCTTTAATGTAAGTACTAGATCCACGGGCTTCTAATCAATTAGTTACAAATTCAGGTCAATTTCATTTCATTTTTTTGTACCTTCTCGTTCATGTGGCCCGCGACACCGGTGTCAGAAATTATAATGGCCCGCAAGTCGAATTAGGTTGGGCATCACTATATTAGATCTATTAAAGCATGTCTATATAAAAGATATTATTATTTTAAAAATATATTATTATATAAAAGATATAGTTATGAATATTTACTAAAAAAAATTAAACTAATGAATTTTTTACTTTTGCCAATTAACACTCTGGCTGGCAAAAAGGATGACTCTCCAATACTGTGAAAAGACGATAACTGCATGAGTTGGTTTGAATTCTATTTTGTAAGACTAACTTTAAAAAAATTTTCCTTCAAGAGAATAAACGCAAAAAGGGTTGTCAGAAGAAAAGCTGGCTGGACTACGCAAATAATGGACCAGCCTCTCTCTCTCTTGATATCTTGTTAAGAACATTGGTGACCGGGAAAAGTGGAGGATTTGGTTACGCGGGACAGGTGATAATGATTTCATGTACATAAAAAAATCCAGATTTTGTGTAAAATACCCAAATGTGAAAGTACCGAAAACAGCTATTTTAATGGGGTGGCCTTAAAAAAAAAACTTTTGTGGCGATCCCTTATTCAGGAAAATTTTATAAATCACAAAACATTGTGAGAAAATGGATGAAGTTTTTAGAGATCTAATAAAATAAAGCTTAGGAAAGTTTTACTCTCAGTGCAGGTGACTGGAGGAGTAAATTTCTTCTTTTGCATCCTCCAGAATTTCTCCATATTGCACCATGCGCGAAAAATGATGCGCGACGGCACTCCCCTAGTAAAAACTAGGAGCCGTTGTTCCATTAGTATAGTTCCATGGTTGAATCAAACTTGATCTAGAACAAACTGACATTCTGTGGTTTGTGTGTGTGTTATTTATTTAATCATTAAAATCCTTATCTATGTTATCATTGACTGTTGATCGTTTTCCTGGAAATGTATAGCAATATATATAATAAAAGGAAAGAGAGAACATGTAATTCCAATGAAAGTAACAAATCTAAATGGTAGAACATATCGATGCGCAGGCTGAAAAAAAAAGTAGGAGGGTTCGAGAGAAAGAGAGAGAAGGAGAGGTAAAGAGAGAGGAAGAGAAGAAGGAGAGGGAAAGAGAGGGAGAAAGAGAGTGAAGAAGTAACATACACTAAAATTGACGGGCTAAAAATAAAGGGGAGGTCAGTTCTATTGGAAGTATACAAAAAAAGAGAAGGGAGGTCCCAGCCCCCACATTAACATTTATTGCCTAGCAAAGAACGGACACTGTTTCATGCTAATATATATATATATATATATATATATATATATATATATATATATATATATATATATATATATATTGAAGAGACAATTAAAGAGCTTGAGGGTTGCGGTATCGTGCTGTATGCACGCTGGACTGATCTTCGGTCGTCTTCATGGTCCCTGGTTCATCCCCTTCCCGTTGCCATTCCTCTGTCGTCCTGCGGCAGGCTTGGGCTAGAATGTAGATTACCTTCAACATCTGAACAAAAACAAACAACAATATGTAAACATTTTTTAAAACAACTAAAGAACTCTCACGAAGATTGCAGGACACACATTTCAGACGCTAAGAAGGATCCTTGCAGGAAAAAAACAACAGGACAACGGCTTTGTTAGATGTGGAGAACAATGCACGTTTGCGTGGTCATTTGAAATAATACCTTCACTCGGAATCGAAGGCGATGTAACTTCATTGGCAAGATGAAAATTGTTTACATACCAAATGCTACTTTATTTTATTTAATACAAATATTTAATGAAATCTATTTGTCTGTGCTCAATATACGAGACATGTTGCGTGCTATTTAAAAAAATAGACAACGTATAGAGCAATTGTTTTTCTTTTAATCAATAAAGACATTTGTTACTTTTCCTCGCCCCCATCCCGAGAAAGAATGCTGATTTAGCAAATACTAGACTTTATAAAATTCCAATAAGTTCTTTAGATCTAGACTTACAATAGGATGCGCAGAATGTTCCCAAACATTGATTAACATAGTCTACTCTTGAATGAATAGGGATTATATGCGGAAATACCCGAATACGTCAAGTCCGTTCAGGATAAGGATTTTGTTTTTTTGGTTCTCTAGCCAAATTTAAATTTCTTTTTGTTTTTACTTTGAAAAATTATAACGACCAAAGGAGAGTTTTCCCAGTAGGGCCAACTAACTAGCAATTCTTTTCCCAACGTTATACATCAACTTTCAAAGAACCGTGTCCAGGTTCCACCTAGAAGGTTTCCGTTTCCACGAAATAACAAAGTGAATAGAGGTATGACACTTAACATTACAAATGCTGTTTTTTTTCCTTAAACATTATCAAGTGTAGCAACACCAGTAATGTCAAATCTTGAATGTGACAGCTCTATTGACGTCATTAGTTTAGAAACATACATATAAGGCTTGTCTTCGAGTCCGAAAATTAGTGAGGAATACAGTATTTCCCGTGGCTGCGCAGCCCCAGCTGTGACCTACATATTTAGATATACAGATATTAACGGGCCAAAAGTGTGTGCGTGTTATAGAGCTGGCCTTTCCAATAGAACCTAACAGATACTACAAATTACGTGTTATAGAGCTGGCCTTTCCAATAGAACCTAACAGATACTACACATTACGTGTTATAGAGCTGGCCTTTCCAATAGAACCTAACAGATACTACACATTACGTGTTATACGTATGTAAGTGGTAGTGTTAAAATGCTGGCGTAGCCGGTGGTTAAGGCTAGTAACTAAATGAATAGCTAACCAGTTATTGCCACGACTTCACCCCTGTCAATATCGTAATATATAACAGACACAGATGCGTGTTTGAATGAAATATCTCAGGAACTTCTTTTACAAATGTTCGATGTTCGATGATTTTGTAAGGTTCTGTTTTAACAGTGATGGAACTTTGGGATCAACTAACCAGCAGATGCTAGTAATATCTCTTCACAAACATGATACAGACATTGTACATAAGATTGACATGTATTTCCTGGAGGGGTAAGTTTTAAACACCAGAGGCTACAAATAAAATCTCGTGTTAACACAGTAAGTAATTATTAGTAGACATTCATTTTATTAGGATCATAAATAAAACACATTCTTCTGCAAGCGTTCAACATCGAAAATGACAATAGCAGCTTTGGTGTCACTCTTGACTCGCCCCTATTCAATCTGAGCTATAAATAGTTCACAATTGATCGTTTTCTTTTTTAGCTCAATTTCTTTATCTACCATACCAAAAGAAAATTCGTCACAAAAGCAAAAATAAAATAAAAGTAAACACATTTTGGTTCTCTTGGTTACATAATTAGTTTGTTTATTATTAATTTGCCCATCAAACAAAATGTCCATATTTCCAGTTGATTTGTTGTGGTTCCATTGCTGTCCAAAGTTCATTAATAAGCAAAGTTCTACACAGAAAACATTGGTCATACAACTATTGAGATCTCAATTGATACTTGTATTTGACTCCGATGTTCTAAATTTCAACACTTTTTTTGTGTTACAGTTCAAAAATTTATTTTCATTCTCCCCCCCCCTCCCCTTTTCTTTTCCCCTTCCACCAACAAAAAAATTTTGACAATTTTTATTTAGCAATGAAACAATTTTAGAATACTATTGACTAAATGTAGCCAGGATGACTTAACTACACAAGACTATCATTATAAGCGTCTTCATTTATCTCCGTGCCTTGAATACAATGGGCTGATTAATGGCAACAGTCAAATATGGAATCAATATTTTATGAAGCATTTCTAAACACAAAAAAAGGGTCAGATTATAGTATCATACAATGGCTACATATACTCGGATTTGTATCCCAATAAGGCTTTCACTTTTGGGTTATTCTTTTTAAATTCAATAAAAACAATTATTTTACAGGCATCTACCTCAGAACGAGAATTCAATTAATCTAACATGATTATCTGAACAGAATTTATATTCTTTTATTTTGTGACATTTCAGAAATTCGGGAATTGTGCCTCCATGTTTCCTAATGCTGTTGTGGGCTCATGGTCACTTCTGGTTAGTCCGCAATACGTTGCGTTGTCATGTCCCCAGAAGCGGTTGGGTTATTAGCGCGCTGCATCGGGTTGAAATTTGTGATGCGGTGGAAGAATCTCTGGACCATCCAGGACAGACCTAACTGGAAGACATCCTAGAAACAGAACAACAAGAAACGCTTTTTGGATTCAATCTAGGATAAAAGAGCAATTTCTAGCACTAAATCTGTTTTTAAATGTGTAAGTTTCCTATTTAACAAATGAGTTCTTAACCCTTAAATTGCTGAGCTGTTTTACAATGAATGCATAAACAATGGAGGCTAACTACCACACACGCCTTAAGGGTTAACCTTACATCTCTCATGCATTTCTATTTGTATCTATTTTTTTTGTCTAGATTCATAATAAAGTAAGGCACATTTCAAAGATCTCAATAATTTCTAGCAGTGAATCTTATCTTATCTTATCAATAACAGACGTTCTTTCAAACAAGAAGACAATTACGTCCTACAAGTTTATTAATGACTTCAACTCTTCCTGATTAATACAGGTTACCCGTTCCAAGCGCTGACACTCATAGCACATGGACAAAGAAATATATTTTGTCTCAAGACAAATCAAGATATTCATCGATTTAAAAGCCTAACATGTGCTACAGTGAATGGCATTGGATTACATATACTCTGTAGGGTCTGTTTCACATTACAAATAAATCGCATATATTGTAAATTCATGATCCACTTAGCTAGTCACTTCTCTATAGGTCAAGGTAATTACCTCAAGTGAACAATCTCATAGCTAGGACGTGATGTCCAGATAATGTTTAGACCATTAGTTGATTTAGAAAGATTGCCAGACAAATAATTGCATGTAGTGGTCTCTTAATGTTATCTGTAATGAAGCCCACCTCTTTACCTTTCAGCTTTGCCTGAGCACTTATCATGCTCTATGGGTAATCGAAGCCTGAGCACGTCGATTTTCTCTTAAGATAATCGCAGACTACGCAAGTCTCTTTTCTCTAAAGCTAATCACGTCCTCTAAAGGTAATCGCGTCCTCTAAAGGTAATTGCGTCCTCTAAAGATAATTGCGTCCTCTACAGCTAATCGCAGACTGAGCACGTCATTTTCCTCTAAAACTTATAGCTTTCTCTAAAGGTAAACGCGTTCTGTAAAGGTAATCGCGTTCTGTAAAAGTAATCACGTCCTGTATAGGTATTCGAGTCTTCTCAAGCTAATCGCAGCCTGATCACATCACTTTCCTCTCAAGCTTATCGCGTCCTCTAAAGCTAATCGCGTGCTCTAAAGGTAAATGCGTCCTCTAAAGTTAATTGCGTCCTCTAAAGCTAATCGCGCCCTGCGTTCCTCTTCTTCCTCTAAATGTAATCTGCGGATTGTGCAAGTCTTTTTTTTTCTTAAAGGTAATCTGTACTCAATTTTACTTACGTAATCACTGTAGTCACTGTAAGGAACTGTTGGAATAGCATTCTGATCCTGGGAGACGGGAACGAGCTGCCAGTTGACCGGGGTATTTGCATTGGTGACGCGTTTCTTTATCTTCTTCTCCTTTCGTCGAAGATGACCGTGGGTCAGTGAAGAGGTCGGGTTACCTCTAGTGTAAGACGATGCCTCGTCCAGATCTGTCATCGAAGAGAGGGTAGGACTGGGCATGCCGTTGGACTTGTGCAAGTTCCGGATATGTTCGTCTCCTGTGTCATTGGATGAGATGGTTCTCACCGACATATTCTCATGAAACCGACCCAGTTTCTTCTTGCTGAATGAGGCGTGCTTGAGTCGCTTGCCAGAACTTGTTTCTATGCCCACGCGGTTACGGCCCAACGCCGGAACAGATTTGGTAGGTCGGACAACAAAAGCTTTGCTGTGGTCTGATGCATCCACCGAGGAGCCTTCAATGATTTCTCTTATATCGACTGGGGAGCCAGTCATCACCGTCACTTTCTTGGCTTTGGTCGCCGGAGGCCCTGGTTGGCCACTGTTTAGCATGACGGCTCGAGATGTTCCCAGCCTAGTTCCTAAACTTAAAGCGCTAGTCCTGGGTGACGCCCCTGGCTTAGTCGGGTATGATACGTGGCCACCAAAACGAGTGCTTTTTATGACGGCGTCGGAAGATTGTCTCTGCTTTAGTTTCCCTGGATTGCCGCCTATTAAGCTTTGTCGCTGCATAGGAACGGGTCTGTTGACCTCTGGCTTTTTGCCATTCAGCCATACCGGTTTTCTTTTTGCCGGAGGAGTGCTATGAGATCTCTGAGTTACCTCCTGTGTCTTTTCTCTGACAGTATCTGCCTCTGTTGTTGATTTATCTTCATCTAACTCTGCTTCAGTATCACTTTTTTCCGAGTTTCGCTGCTCTGTGGCGTCTTCCTCGGTTGGAGGCGTTAAGATATCTTCAGAAGACGCTCTCTTCTGGGCCTCCATGTCTTCTATGCTTTCAGAGAATTGAACAGACTTTGGCTGATTGCTACCAGCGACCTTTTCTCGCGACGTATTGTCACTTTTAATCTCGTTTTCACTGTGGCTACAGATACTATCACCTTCCGGTGGTTCATTACTCTTGGTAGAGTTCCGCAATCTAGTGGCTAACTTGTCATTTTTTACCTTTACTATCATGTACTTCATTTTACGTCGGTGAAGAATTTTGGACTTTTCTTCCGCTTGCTTGACATGATCAGAAGCTAAGGAGCCATTCCAACCTAGCTCCGCCTTTTGTAGATCTTTATCAGCCTTTTTCATTTTAACGGATGTTTTGTCGGATTTCAACGACTGATTTGATGTGACGTGATCCACAAATACCGGAACAGATTCCGTAGGCCTAAGTCTTTTCACACTAGAAGAATTGACCATGTTGTCAGCTGACGAAACAGAACAACTTTTCTTTCTCATCTTGCGTGTTTTTTCACTTTTCTCGATGGGCAAGTCTGTGTTTAGACTGTTGGATCTTTCCGCTGCCTGGCTTTCTGAATCTGACGACATGTCGTTCTTAGAGGTCTTCTTTTGCTTGCTATCTTTCAAGCGACTTTTAGACGACACCGCCGTTGGTGAAGCAGATCTAAATGCAGGGGAGCTTCGAGGGGTAGGACTTCTACTTCTTTCACAACTTGGTATCTGAACTGGAGCACTGGACGAGACTTGTTTCAATGAACTGTCGTCGTCTTTTTCGCTTTGGTCCTGCTCCACCTCTTCACGTTTTTTCTTTTTCTTCTTCTTTTCGCCAGACTTCTCACTTTTTTTGGTCTTGGTTTTCTCCGGCTTGCCTTCGCTAGTGCTGTTATCATCGCCGTGAATATCTTTACTCTTGGAGGATTTTTTTTTCGCTTTGACCTCACCGCTTTTAGGACTTCTAGCAGGACTCTTTTTGGACACGTTGAACATGTGCTTCTTCGACGAGTCCTTAGATTTCTCTCTGCTTCCTTCATCCGCGGATTTTTTGCTTCTGCTAGAGGATGTACGCTTTTTCTTAGTACCCTTCTTTGTCCCTATGGGGCTACTGGAGCTCTTATGCCTGCTTCTCTTCACAACGCGCTCTTTTAGTTTATGAGTAGATGAAGGCTCACTTTTACGACTTCCTTCTTTGATATCAGAAGAACTGCTCTGTGCCGTCTCGGCATCAACAGCGGCTTGTAAAAGTTTTCCCTTGTACGAAGTCACGTCGCTGGTGGCGCTCTTAACTTTAACATCGCAAAATGCATTTCGAGCTGTAGGAAGACTTGGCGAGCTTGATTTTGGATTTAAAATCGGAGTTGGTGTAGGGACTTGTTCCGAGGCTTCAAAGTCTTCTCCTTTGCATGCTGCACTTAATAGATCTTTGACAGCGTCGAATCGATGCTCGGAATTTTTGCGATCAGCACTAACATCGTCAGTCTGGTCACGTGTCCAGGAACTGCGAAAATCTTCCTTGTTCTCAATATGCTCCAGACTGGTTTCCGAGTTCTGCTTCCTCTTTTTTTTATCGAGCTTTTCGTTGTCATTTCCTCTGACAATTTTCGTCATCCTTGGTGTTTCACACACATATTTTTTCTCCTCCTCCAGCTTACAGCTTTCTATTGGGAACTGCAAGGACCTCCGCTCCGAAAGAATCTTACTGGAAGCGATCTTCTTATCTTTCACCATCGTCGCGGTGAGTTTTTTAGATATATTACTTTCAAACTTGATGTAGAGTTCGGTGGTTTTCAGCTTCCTCTTTCTTTTATTTAATCCGTTTGGAGAGAGGTCTTTGTACGGTGGGGTTGGTGACATGGGAGTAGTTTCAGGGGGGTTGTCAGTCGTAAGTTTTGCTGGAAGAGATGCCTTTCGCTCCAGTTCAAGTGAGGTGGTTGGGGTGCTTTCTTCGGTCTCCACGTTATCATCAGAGCTCTGTCTCTGTAGTCTATTTTTGATCGCTTCGTGACATGCCTGCATTATTATACTTTTTCTGTTTTCCCAAGCATCATCATCGATTTTGGTCTTTGGGCTAGAATCTGTCAGCGCCGTATCAGCCACAGCTTCAGGGAGTGCATCCTCTACAGCATCTGAGTTGGGCTCCAATGTAGCATTCTCATCAGGGATATCAGCTTTCTCTTCTGTTTGCGGCACCACAGTCGACTCTGTGATGTCAGACACTGAGACAATCTCTAAGTCATCCCCACCTTGCTCCGAGGCGCTGACATCCCCATCATTCTCTTTGTCAGACGAACCATTGTTGGAATTAACGTTCAGAGCAGTCGATGAGGTCGACAAGCCATATCCAGAGAGGGGAATTTTCTGGTACGAATGCTTGCGTTTTAAAAAAGTTTTGTAATTAAAACAAGGGTGTTTTACTTTGGATTCGTTGTTCTCGTAATGTGAATTCTTTTTAAACCTGACAGCATGTTTCAGCAAATCATTATCATTGTTACAATTTCGCTCAACAAATTTCATAGGCACCGAAGTAGTGTAGTTCTTCTTTCTCTTTTTGGTTTCTGACTTCTGGGAAGGGTCGTAAAAATATAAAACGACTTTCTTGGAGCCACCTTTCTCAGTTTTAGAGTGTTTATCCAAATATTGAATTCCGTTAGTATGAAGCTTTGCGTCATTTGTGGAAAGAGTTTGTGAACTCTTTGCGAACTTGAGCTTTGTGTCATTGCTGTCGAAGGAGTCTACATTTTGACGCAATTTATCTTTGTTTTTCTTGTCATTTTTGACATGAATGCTGGATTTACGGTGACATGCTGAAGTTTGGCTGGTTTCTTTTCGTTGCTTTGAAGAGGATTTGCTGAAACTTACTTTACGTACTATGACATACTTCTTCAGGATATCACAGTCACCAGTCTGATGATCTGTTGTGGCTGCCATGCGTACGCTATCAGAGGATTCTTTATTTATGTGTTTAGTTTTGTTTTGATTTATAATCTGATCTTGCTTGAAGCGCTTCTGTTGCTTATCCTCAACGTCTGACGTGCGTTCGCTAGTCGAAGGCGTTGTGACTTGATTGACTGGATAACTGAGCTCAAACTTGCTGTCTACTTCACGAATGGTGGTGTCTGAACTGCTGCAGCAGCTTCGAATGTGATACCCTAGAGGGGGCGGAGGCATAACTGGTTTTGGTTTACCGCGACTTTTTTCATGGGGGATACCCCCCTGCGTTTGATTACCATACATGTTGAAGATTTTGTACATGTTTTCTTTAACATCTTTTCGCTCACCTTCTAAAGTGACAGTTGAAGGTTTTGAAAGACATCTCGTCTCTTCCATTCTTTCAAAATATCTGGTCAGAACATCGACTATGTGTGATGGGCGTAGAACATCATCATGGCTTTTCAAAACTGGTTTTTCCTTCGTTTTCATGGAAATGTTGTCCTGTTTCAGCAAAGGGGACCGTAGAGCAGTTTTGAGGACATCCACCTTGTTATTATCCTCTGCCTTTTCATTTTTCGGGGGTACACCTGGGCTTTTACACTTTGACGAATGAAGATATTGGCACTGCGTTGTCACTGACAAAGATCGCGTGATTAGGCAATTTTTTATAGCTTTTTCTTCTGAAACTGGAATCGCAGTTGTGGAAGCATTGCTCAGACTTCTAGTTTTAAGCTTATCTTTCAACCAAGGGTTATTGCCTTTGTGCATTTCCTTGCAAAGAAAAGATGTATGTTCGTTGGACCGCAAATTTCGACCGAACTTTCGATCTTCGTAATGATTTTGATTGCTCGTATGTGTGTGTCGAGGTAGACCTGCTGTGAGATAATTGAATCTCTTACCAACACTCCAATCTGTTTGTTCCGGAGACACAAACCTCGATCTTGAAGAGTTCATGTCATATTCCGAGTGTTTCACTCTCTCAATCCGGGACATCAAACTTCTGTTGATAAATTAGATCAATTGAAATCTCTATCTATATCAGGTTGCATTAAGGCTGGCCTTACGCATAGGCAAACTAAGCAGCCGTCTAGGGCCTTCAATTGGTGGGAGCCTAGCACAGGACTAAATAAAAATGACATAAGACTGCGCAACCTGGATCAGATCTCAAACATAGTAGAGCATTATGACTCTATGTTTACTATTCTAACTCTGTCTCTACTAAGGAAATAGCAATAAATGAATTTCAGCTAATTTAGATATATAAATGTGTTTATATTTTAATAAATAGCGTAGTTTTAATTTTTCTCTGTTTCTGTTTCTTACTCTTCTTTTTTTTTAAATTTTATTTGAGGCCACCAAAATTCACTTCGCCTAGGGCTTCCATTTATCCAAGGCTGGCCCTGGTCGCATTTATTTCAATGAAATGTATTTTTGCAAAAGTCGCGCATATTCTTTATACTCGTCGAAAAAGATGCTTTATTGTAGAAATTTAGATCTATTTAATTCAATTAACCTGCGTGGTTAAGCGCTTGGCTTCCGAACCAAGGGTCCTAGGTTCGAATCTCGGTGAAGACTGAATTTTGAACTTCGGAATTGTTAGGGCGTCCCTGAGTTCACCCAACTCTAATGTTACCTGACTTTAGTTAGGGAAGGTAAAGGCGGTTGGTCGTTGTGCTGGCCACATGAAACCCTGCACGTTAACCGTTGGCCTAAGAAACAGATGACCTTAACATCATCTGCCCTATAGATCGCAAGGTCTGAAAGGGGAACTTTACTTTATAAAAATATATTGATTGTAAACACGATACCTAAACACGAAACCTGCATCAAATAATCATAGTGTTGTATCGATATCCAACAATACATAATCGTGTGTCTACCAAAGACATAAGCTTTCAAAGAAGGACATTATTTTTATTAGAAATGTTTAAACAAATACCAATCGAATAAGCTTTAAGTGTATTAGATCAACCTCTGAGTGTGTTTTGTCATGTCCAGTCATGTGTTCAATGTGTTAAAGTCAAACGCAGAATATGTCCAGTCATGTGTTGGATGTGTTACGTCATACGCTGAATATTCCCAGTCATATCCTTTTGAATTGTATTAACTCAAACGGTGTAATGTCACGCCATAAGTGCATGTGTTAAACCATACGCTGAGAATGTCATGTCATATGTTGAATAAGTTGAGACTTCCACAGGGTCAAGTAATAAGCTGAGTGATTCGAGTAACTTGATAAGAATTTAAAGTTTCAACAGTTTGTATGCTAAGTGTGACAGGACATAGATTGCTGTATCAGGTGATACACTTAGTTTGTCATGTCCTACACTGAGTGTGTCATGTCCTACACTGAGTGCGTCAGAGCTGCTTATTCATTTTTTTTTTCAATAGAGGCAATAAATGTTTAATTCTGTATTTCAATGAAGCAGAACGGTAACCTCTCCCCTCTCCAAATGGGATTGGATCAGTTGCACAATGAGCAAGCAGTATATCTTTACCAACGTGTTATACAATAAAGTGGAGGCGCGGTGGCTGAGCGGTAAAGCGCTTGGCTTCCGAACCTGGTGTCCCGGGTTAGAATCCTTGTAGACTGAGATTTTTAATTACTGGATCCTTGGGCGCCTCTGAGCCCACCCAGCTCTAATGGGTACCTGACATTAGATGGGGGAATGTGAAGGCGTTGGTCGTTGTGCTGGACACATGACACCCTCGTTAGCCGTAAGCCAGAGAAATCTTTACATCGTCTGCCCACAAGGTCTGCAAGAGGAACTGTTTTTAGCTTATACAACAAAGTCGATAGATATTCTCTATAAATGAATACTTTACAGCATCTACTCAATTTTTGTTTACTGTTCCTTCGAGCTATAACAATAAGTGTTGGATACTCTTAAAGTTCGGATTTTAGGGACTTCATATTTAAATAAATGTAATTTAAAATACAGTAGTTTTTAAGGACCACATGAAATGTATTTCCAATGATTTGTTTGAACATGTAAGCCCGTGTTTCCCAAACGGAGCACTTCGCACATTCTGAGTATTTAGCGGAATACCTTGTTTTTTTTTCTTGTTTTTTTTTAGAAAGATTAATTTCACGTGGTGGCTACTAGTTAAATATTTCTGTTGTTGGTGGAACACCTATTTATGCCACGCGTAACACTAGGGTTCTATCTATCTATCTATCTATCCATCCATCCATCCATCCATCTATCTATCCATCCATCTATCTATCCATCTATCTATCTATCTATTTATCTATGTCTCTCTCTCTCTCTCTCTCTCTCTCTATATATATATATATATATATATATTTATATGTAATTCATAAGTAATATATATATATATATATAATAGAGAGAGAGAAGATAAATTATTGACGAGTGCTTTCCTTTAAAGTTATGCAAATTGATACATCTTATTTAACAGCATATATTTTACTCTTACCCTGAATGGCCTGGGCGCGCTTTACGTTTATAGGATCCATCTGCTACTTTTGTGTCGGCTAGCACATTTCCACTGTGCACCATTTCATCAATGCCCTGGGCAGTTTCCGACGACACAAAGGTATGGTCCGGCCTGGCCTCTTGGCTCCCATGCCTTGGCGCCGGGTTCGCATACTCCTTTATCAGTCGGGAATTGTACTGTTGATCTTCGGTTATATCTTTAAAGTAGAGCCGCACCGGGATGTCTGTAAGCGAGTCCGTCGGGCTGTACGGCTCCACGCTCACAGACGGCTCCTTGGCGACGACAGCATTACGCTCGTAGGGGCGTGGCGGCGGTGGGGGGTGATAGGTGGGGGAATATTCGGGAAGCTGATGATGTGAGGGCTCGGCCTCGGATGGGGCTTGATGCTTGTGGTAAGCTCGGGTTGGTGGGTGGATGGCAGTTTGTGATGTTTTATCCTTGCGTTCGTTCAGAGCTTTTTTACGAGGTTCTGGTATCGAAGGGCGCTGTGGGTCTAAAACAAAAAAGGAAAACAAAATAAAACAACACACGAGTGTATATTTACAGTAGAATTAACAAAGTATTATGTTAAGTTTATACAATATCTCGTATTGCTCAAAGAATTTTATTTTTTTTGTTAGTTAAATTCTTCGATAAAAAAATGTTCTGACTTCAAGCCATAAGACTTAAGCAATGTTGTATTTTATAGCCTCAAAGACCCATCCTTTACTTGAATGTTTTTATCACAGCTTGAAGTTCCTGATGAGCGCAGCGCACTATAAATTCTTAAATCAAGATGTAAGTAAGAATCATTGTAGTTTCAGTTCCAATTATGATTTAAAACAAGCAAAATAAAAAAAAATAGTTAAATTTTTTTTTATATTAAGTGTAGTTGTATCAATTGGTTTGGATAAGTCTTGTAATTAAATTAGTAATAGATCTTGAATAACAGTAATAAATAAAACAGTAACAATACTAGATCTGTGCGATTAGAAATATTTTTACCAATCGTATTTGTTTAGCGCAATTTTATGCTTATATCTTTCTCAATGCGCTTTGATCCTATCACTTGTCTGGACCAGTTGGAAAAAGGGGGGGGGGGGGTTATCTGGTTGATCGCTTTTTAAATGTATTTATTTTAAAAAAGTGAGCGACCCGAATTTGAAGCTTCCTCAAGCCAATACAGTAGCCATTGTGCCAAGGGGCTGCTCCTAAAAAATTGTTTTTATAGTTATTTAAACATTTTCTCTCTTAAAACAATAAAGGCGACTAATTCAATTTATACCACCTTATCAGTCATTTAAATTTCCTTCCCTTGCTCGATACATCAAACGAAATAATTAATTACCAATTGTTAATTAACAAATTTGATTAATGTTTGTGATGGTATGTCAAAGAAAAAAGATAATTGTACACAGTTTCAACTTGATCCGAGATGGGATGTGGAGGAAATAACGAATACAAACTTTTTAATCAGACAGACAGACAGACAGTGAGTTGATTGAAGCTTTGTAATAAATGTATAAAATATATGCATATAATGTATATATATATATATATTTCAGCTGGCTAGTTAGATGGCCGAGTGGTAAATGACATATGATACATTTTGTTAGCAAAGTTTAGTCCTGTTCCCGATGGTGGCCGTGATGGCTTAGTGGATGGTGGGCGTAATGGCTGAGTAGCTAAAGGGATCCCGAGTTCAAATCCAGGATAAGATTGGAATTAGATTCAAGGTTCTTGGTACGCCACAGAGTAAAGTGCTTCGTCGTAGTGAAGGTCGTCCATAGAAACAGATGAAGTTTACATAATCTGCCACCATAAGTTTACATAATCTGCCACCATAAGTTTACATAATCTGCCACCATAGGTTTACATAATCTGCCACCATAGGTTTACATAATCTGCCACCATAGGTTTACATAATCTGCCACCATAGATTTACATAATCTGCCACCATAGGTTTACATAATCTGCCACCATAGGTTTACATAATCTGCCACCATAGGTTTACATAATCTGCCACCATAGGTTTACATAATCTGCCACCATAGGTTTACATAATCTGCCACCATAGGTTTACATAATCTGCCAACATAGGTTTACATAATCTGCCACCATAGGTTTACATAATCTGCCACCATAGGTTTACATAATCTGCCACCATATGTTTACATAATCTGCCACCATAGGTTTACATAATCTGCCACCATAGGTTTACATAATCTGCCACCATATGTTTACATAATCTGCCACCATAGGTTTACATAATCTGCCACCATAGGTTTACATAATCTGCCACCATAGGTTTACATAATCTGCCACCATAGGTTTACATAATCTGCCACCATAGGCTTACATAATCTGCCACCATAGGTTTACATAATCTGCCACCATAGGTTTACTTAATCTGCCACCATAGGTTTACATAATCTGCCACCATAGGTTTACATAATCTGCCACCATAGATATAATGGAACTAGAGATGCCAAGTACATACGAGCCTACCTCTCCTCAGGTTTTCTTACTTGGAAACGACAACGCTCATTGATAATAGATGAATTTAATTATCTTATTTTTATTAACTAAATTTATTTCTTTTAAGGTTGCCTGGTCGTGTGATATGCGTTCTGGACTGTCTTCTAAATGGTCCCGGGTTTAAACCATGCCCGCCGCCATTAACCGGGCGTACTGCGGGGAGTTTGGACTAAGGCGGAATAATATTCAACTGTGAAGGAACATCCGGAACTTGTAAAACAAACCTAAGCACAACCTTGCATCAATACACAAAATATGATCAGTAAAGAGGGTAGTGTCTGCTCGCTTGTGAAGGTTCTTAAAAAATGAAAACATCCAGTAACGAAAGACTAATGTACAATGTAATAATATAGCGAGCAAATATTTACTTCTCCAAAGCAGAAGAAATCTCTCATTGATTGTTCATCAGTTATTTTGGGAAGGATTTATCTATATGTAACATAATCTATACTTTATTTCCCCCGTCAAAACAAAAATTCACCGATATATAATTTCTGTACTTATAAGGGGACTCTTCATCTCAAATGGCTTAGGGCCTTTTAAAGTATAAATACGGCATTGTCACATACCAACATAATCAGTTACTTTCATTTTAATAACGTTATTTCTCTGTGTCATCGACCATATTACGAAGGCAACATTGAACAGCCAGATGAAAGCAATAAATAAAATGGTCTTGTAGAGATGGTTTGATGTGACGACCTCCTGGGAATAGAAGAAATTTTTGAGACAAGAGCTATTGTTTAGAAGGAGCACTATACATAAGCGATCCGTTTTGCGAAACTGCGCTAAGTGACCGTACATGGGTTTCAAATGCTATCTTTAATAATCCATCAATACATTGAAATTACCTCAGAGCTCTCCGGCTCTCTAGCCTGTTTCAGTGAATCACTCGGTAGAGCATTCTCGTGACTCTCGCTGGAGGTAGATGCTGAGGAGGAAAAGATCACAATTGGCTGCTCTCATCACAAAAGTAGTTATATTGGCAACGTATCGTATTATGACAAACATTAAAGACTTCCAAATTGATCTAAGATATGTTTATGTGTATGCATGTATTGTAGGGCCAACATAATCAACAGTCTGTACGGCAGTGCTGAACAGCTGAAGAGAACAGCACACTATTTTTCCTTGGCATAGTCTGCAAAAGAGCTCACAGCTCAGCAGCAAAACGCTGGATAGAAAAAAAGGGGGAATATATGTCTTATCTTATATAATACATACGATAATTAAAAAAAGAAGATGATTACGTCCTACGCGTCATGCATTTAGTCATGCATATTAACCAAGGACCTAAATTCAGCTAAGTCACTGGTTTTCCTGGCTAGCTCAGGCAACCCATGCCATGCTCTAATAGCACTAGGGAAGGAGGAGCATTTGTAAAAATTTGTCCTTGCATATGGAATGAGAAATGCGCCTTTATCTTTGTGTCTTTCTGAGAATTTTATTATTTTTTATTTATTTTTTTTATTTGAAGTTCATGGTTCAGTGTTTTATGTATAATTGCTACTTTACTTTTAAGTTTTCTATCTTGAAGGCTTTCTAAATTTAGTGATTTTACTAAAGGTGTCACTCTAGTCAAATGTGAATCTTCGTTTGTTATGAATCTCACTGATCTATTTTGTGTCTGTTCCAGTTTCTTAATGTTTTCTTGAGTTGAGGGGTCCCAAATAGAGGATGCATATTCTATTATAGGCCTAACCAAGGTTAAATGACATTTTAGTTTTAAGTTCTTTTTTGATTTATAGAAATTTCTTTTGATAAATCCTAATGCTTTCTTTGATTTTTCTTAAAATTTCATCACTATGGGGATTCCATGACAGTTTTTCATTTATTATAACACCTAGTTGTTACTGGTTATATGTAGGCAGACTAATTGTAATTTTTAAATACGTCCCGCAGAATTATTAAACCTTTTCCTAAGCTCACCCACAAAGACTATATTCTTGCCAGATAGATATCACTGAATGATTTTAGCTGTTCTGAAATTATATATAGACTGGCTTAAAAATAAAAAATCGTCTGACAACTGGAGCAGACGGTATAAAGAGAACGTTAATAAAACGTCGGCAGCCAACGCTTTTATCTGTTCAAGAGCTTCAAGTAGTGACAAAAGTTTTAGGTCAAGAATGGGTCTTCGCAGTTTATAAAATACAACACCCAATGCTAGTCATATGACTCAAAGTCTGAACCTTTCATTTAATTTGTCATTCCCAGAATTTAACCAGAGCAGAAGAAACACAAATTATTTACCCCACAAACACCTGTAAGTGAAAATCCATTAAGGCTTACCCTACTCACGTTTGTAAGGCTGGGTCTAGAAGATTCTAGATCTATTGTCTAACCTTACAATGGATTGAAGTGTTTCTTTTAAATGTACATTTAGTTCAAGATCTCCCAAGAACTGGAAAGACGTTTTGTGAAAATAAAAGAACAAAAAAGCTGCATTGTTACCAGTGGCGTAACTAGGGTGGGGGAAAGAGGGTCTAAATTTGATCCCCCCCCCGGGCCCTCATTAGAGTGGGGGGGAGGCTCAAATGAGTGTCCGAAATTAGTTGTTTTTTTTTACATTACATATTACGCCATTATCTCATGTCATGATGTCGAATTTCCAAATGTAGGGACCCATAAAGAGGTCATGCCCCCCACGGTCCCCCAAATCCCTAGCTACGCCACTTCCCTCATAAGACAAGATTTTTTTCTCCTTTATTTTATCTACGTCCTTCCATCCCAAGAGGTTTCTGTCGCTTAGAGAACTGGTTAGAATGGTCTCAAGTAGTGTATAGGCAGGTCGCAGGACAAACATTGCACTCATCCTACATTTTCGTAATTGGAGACTTTGCCATAGAATTGTATTCATACTTTTTAATTGCTAAAATAATAATTTATTACAAATAAGAATGTTGACAAAAAAAAATTCGGCTGTACATCTAGATTCTAGACTCTATTTTTTTTAAATATACGAATCTAAATATAGAATATATTTTAAATCTAGATCTTGAAATCTAGATCTAGATCCATATCTACAATGATGTAAATATAGGTCTATTGAGGAGTTCTCTTCCCACAGTGAGGCAGGACTGTTGTTTTTGTAAAAAAAAAAAAAGATAAAGAGTCTAGAAACTAACAGATCTAGACCTATATTCCTAGTCATATTTTAGGAAGGCGTAGATTCTATTGTATATTCATATTTAGAATCTAGATCTAGAGTCAGGACTAGATTTAAACATTGGCTATTACATCACTTTATAACAGCAGACGGAATGCATACACAGGATAGCACATCCCTTTTTAAAATAATCCAACAAATCAGGGCCTAGATCTATATCTGATTATCTCATTTAGAATTATCTAATATCTAATTATCTAGGTTTAAATAAACTTAGATTTATATCTAGAACTAGATCTAGATGATCGACAAGCTCTGTAGATGTAGGCCTACATTGCCTACAGGAGGCTACACTGGCTACAGCGATGGGTGCCTTACAAATACACCAACCCAACATTTATCTTTCTATCTAGATCTATATATCATAGTAGATCTAGATATAGATCTAGTCTATATTTCTCCACAGATGTAATCATGTAGAACTATCTAGATCTACATCGATATGTTTTGTAAATTAACTTCAATTCCTTTTCAAGAATCATAAGCTAGACAGACTAGTCTAGTCTAGACTTCTTCCATATCTATAGTATCAATATCACCTAGAGTGCTAGACTCTAGATCAATATCCGGTTTTGTCTTACGAAACCCGACGCGACATTTAGACCATACGTTCTAGATAGACTCTATACACTCTATTGTAGATCTAGAGAACATAGATTAGAGCTAGACCAGTCTAGATTCGACATTCTAGATCTATATTAGATGTAAATAAACATCAAGAAACATACGGAGACCAAGGAATGGTCAATGCGGAAACTTACATTAACCCTTATACGATAAATTTCTTATATTTCTTGACAATTTTCTTTTATTTTGATGGAAATTGCACCCTTATTAAAAAGCATTCATTGATGTCGAAATGACGTTATTTCCTAGGTAGTGACGTCAGTGCAGCAGTCTTCTACCGTAACGCACCATGAGAAGAAGAGGCATATTCGCGCGCAAAGAGTGCTCTTGTATTAAAACAAACTCGTGCATTTTAAATAGGAAATTCATCGAGTGGGCTTTTCATTATGATCACACGTTCTGTAGTTTCTTTATTAATAATATTTTTGTCCGTGAAAACCTGTAAAGTTTTAGAATAACTACTGATGGCTTCTTATTGACTTGGTTATTTATTAATCATTTTAATTCAGACTTGCTGTATTTATGTATTTATTTATTTGTAACGAATTTAGAAAAAAAAAGATAGCCTAATTTGGAAAGTGTTTAGTTAAAACAAAATCCAGGAAATAAAACAACGAAGAAATTTAAACCTAAAGAAACGCATAAATCTGCAGTAGGCTACGATATAAGGCTTGTCTCTTCGAGTCCGAAGTTTTATCAGGAATGCATTATTTCCATCCATGGCTACGAAGCCCCAGCTGTGACCTAAATATTTTGCCACTTTTAAGAATGCTTTTTTTTTATTGACCAAGACATTTGTGGTAATAAAATCATTGGTTTTCTTGACTGATTCAAGCAACCCTTTCCACGCTCGAGCGGCATTGAGAAATGAAATCTCTACTACACATCTAAGGGTGTTCAAGCTTTTGTGACCTAATGATGATGCCCCAGAAGAAGCGTCCATTGCGGGGCAAAGGAAAGGTCTACATCGACAACTACTATAGCATCCTCGGAGCTGCCACAGAAGCGAGTACAAGGCTGCAATCAAGGCGGCCCTTAGATAATTGAAGGCCCTAGGCGAAGTGAATTTGGTGGCCCCAAATAAACTATAAAATAAAAAAAAACAACAGGAAAACATAAAATTACGTAATTCATTTAAAACCTAGTGTACTCCAACAATGTCATCGGGTGCAAGTTTCGCTATTTCTTCTTTAAAAAAAATGTTGCTAGTCCTGTGCTAATCCCTTACCATTCGGAGGCCCTAGTCGGCTGCCTAAATTGCCTATGACTAAGGCCGGTCCTGCGGGAATGTATGAAATGATCACAACCCATCGTCCTATACCCGACTCTGTTCATGGCCGAGGTGGGGGGAGGGAGGGTAAGAGTCACACGCATTTTAGTCTTAGGATTTTGGTGGTGGTAAGAATAGGAAAGATTTTCCTTGGGATGCTTGAACTCTGACCTTCCTTCAGCCCCGGGGGGAGTGGGGTTACATGAGATTAAAGAAAAGTGATTCTGTAAAAAATGTGATTCAATCATCAAGTCGTTTGGGGCATTTCGGGATAGCGAGCTCGTAAAAGCATTTATTTCTCAATCATTGCCACCAGGAGATTTTAATCATTTCCAGGAAAACCCTGTCAAAGGTTATAATGATTTAATAAAATAATTTACACCTAGAATTAGCGCGGGGCATATGAAAGTATAGGTTGTAGTGGCCTAAGACCGACCCTTTTTGCTGCCTACAATACAGCAACAATGGGTGCATGCACTGCCCTTCTGTGGGCAAGGGGCATCTACTCTCTTAATTTCATCGTGCAAACCAAAAGTTAGCGTTCCTTGGCAGCGCCTAGCAACATGGGCAGAAGAAACATGCAGCTGACTTTTTTTTTTTTCTTCAAGGCCTTCAAGTTAATGTTGAAAAGTTTTGGGAATAAGGAGTTAAACAATCACGAGAAAAGAGATTTAAAATCATAGCATAACCTTCACTAACATTAGAAAGTTTGTCTCAATTCTCTAGTTAGCTAGTTTGTAAAAAAACGTTTTACATGTTTCGGATGTTTCTTCAGAGTTGAAGATAATTAACAGGATTACATCCTAGCCCTAACCTCCCGCTGGACGACGGAGGAGGCAGCGGCAGAGCATGAATCCCGAACCAGCGTTACGACCTAACGAAAATCTAGCGCTCATATCGCATGACCAGGCAGCCATCCATACATAGTGACATAGACAGCCCGAACACTGGTTTCCTAGCAAGTATGCCATAAAAAGGAAGATTTTTTTTCTAAAAGAGATAAAAATGTTTTATTTTTCTTTGTCATTATGTAATCGTTTGTTTTGTTTACTTTGTTTTGTTTCGTTTGTTTTACATGTTTCTTCATAGTTGAAGATAATTACTTCCTAGTCCAAACCTCTCGCAGGACGACGGGGAATGGGAGCGGGCAGGGTTTGAACCCTGGACCATCGATAAATCTGAACGACAGTCCAGCGCGCAAACCGCACGACCAGGCAGCCATTCATCCATGCAATCTTGCATAAATTGTCGCATCAAAACCTGACACAACAGAATGAGACAACACGTTACGAAAGGTGAAAAATGTGACAGTGATATTCGCCGTTGCGGATAGTCGCCAGAGAATTTTGACCATGTCCAGCGAAGCTCTATCGATACACTTGCTCAAAAAGATCCCTTTATAACAGTGATGCCAAATTACGACCAGCGGACCTGATCTGGCCAAAAAGAAAACAAATAGGTTGTCAATTTGTATCTTTAGTTTGGTACCATGAACTTTAATATTTCTACTTTTGTGAAATAGGACTTTCGAATGTAGAATCTACCTGTAACAGTCAAATAATGTTTAATTTTTTTTAATAATAAGGAAAGTGTGGCTTTAAAAAACAACAACAACAACATATAAACGACATTATAAAATAAATATGACCGCATACTTGGTTTGAGCCGCAAGTGAAAAAGTTGTTAAACTACATCTAGACATTGAAGGATCAAAAAAAGAGACAAGAAAATGAGTCGTTGATAAAGCTAGTTTAAGGTTGATCACATTTTAAGTAGAGAAATGAAGCCCTTTTCCGACGTTAGAAAAGAGAGACAACTTTCAGCTATCTCAATATAATCTCAATAAATGAATTAAGTACTAGATCCACAGGTTTCTAAAAAAAAATGTTTCAGGTCAATTTAATTTCGTTTTTGTACCTTTTCTGTCATTTGTCGGCGACACGAGTGTCGGAAATTGAAATGGCCCGCAGGTCGAATTAGGTTGGGCATCACTGCTTTATAAGAATAACTACGTGGAGAGCTGCCTGATAGGGAAAACACTGCGCAGTTCATCTCAGATATACGGCTGGTTATCTGAACGCTCCAGACAGACAGCTTAAATTATTAAAAGGTTTGTATAAATATTAGCGATAAAACTGTGTACTTTTTTTTTAGCAAGAGACATAACTCAGAAGTCCATCTAAAATTGAAATGTTCAGAATGTACAGGAAAGATAATGTCAATTTCATCTTTTTCTATGGCTGAAGTTTACAAAGGTGTCATGTGGCCCGAACAATGGTCAACCACCAATGTTCAACTAACTTATGTCAGATTAATGAAGATTTCTTATTCCTTGTGCTAGGACAAAAGTAGTAGAAGTGCTCCTACTCCCCTAGTGCCATTTAAGAAGTGGCGTCATGAAATGGATTGCATGAATTAGCCAGCAAAACCAATGTCTTAGTGAGTTTAAATCTCTAACAATGATACGTAGTTATGCTATTTTTAAGGAACATTCATTTTAGAAGAGATTTGAAACAGAAAACAAGCAAAACACACACACAATTAACTATAAAAAACATAGCTTATCTAAGGGGAAAAACTCCACATTCGATATCAAACAAAATTAACTAATTACCGCTATTTAATAAAGTAATTTTTTTTTTTAAAGTTGTTTCATGTTTTGTTAGGGACAATGAATAATTGTGCCAAGTTTTAACTTGATCCGAGAATGAAAAGTGGAAGAAATAGCGTGTTGAAAAATTTGTACCAGACAGACAGACGGACAGACAGGGTGAGCTGATATACGTTTTGTAATAGCAATGATAGCACTATAGATACACCCACCAAAATTTTAAAAGCAGACCTACCGTGACTATGGCATTCCTTTGAACAACATTTTCTACAATTCCTCTTTCGCATAAACAGATTCCGATTGGTATCCATTTCGTCGTCCAGGAAAGAGGGTTCCGCCTCTGCCTCTTCATCATAATACGTCGATCTTTTGTCAGCAGTCAGGAACGCGTTCCTGGAACTTTCCGAATACAAAGGAGTACCGTTCTCCTCCTGATAGAAAGAAGATAGAACCTCTCTCTCTGGGGGAGATACCTCTTCATCAAAATACCTCGTCTGAGCGACGCTGTCGCGCAAGCGTGGGGATCTTTCTCTCACCCGGGGTCTGGTCTTGAATTTTCCCGGCTGCTGCCACCAGCTGTTGCGTCGCCTTCGGATGTCCTCTCTTGAAACCTGCAGCGGCGGGCGCTGAGACCTGTAGCTCTCGGCTTCCTGAGCCCTCTCCTGATCGTCAACACCATCGTCCTCTGGGTCTTCGAGGAGTTCCTCTACTCCGCCATCTTCTTCTTCTTCCGGGAAATTAGCGTCACGCTGTTCCCCGTCTTCATGAGGGTTGATAAATATCTCATCGCGAGAGGCCCGGTCGTAGCGAGGCTTGGCCACGTAGATACCGTGGGTATCAGAATGACCCTTGTTGCGATGACCTGGCTAGAAGGTAAATAAAAGGAGAACTTGATTCATACGTTTACCGTCTTTACACCATGAAATTAATGCGAAATTATAATTTTACGAAGCTAATTACATGTTGTTTTTGGCCATGATGTATAAAAATGTTGCAAAACTAGTGCTAGATAAAAAAAGAAAGAAAGAATGGAATGACACATTTCTTCCTCTTTTCGTCTTTCTTTCTATCTCTTGCATTCTTTCTCAATATCCTCTACATCTTTCAATGGTGTGTTTAGTCTTCTGGTTATAGCTCTATCTTGCACTTCTTTTCCATTAGCCAATATAGTATCTAGTTTTCATGGCTTTAGTCTCTCTCTCTCTTTCTCTCTCATTGTTTTTCTCTCTCTCTCTCTTTCTCTCTATCCCCGTTTCTCTCTCTTTCTTTCTTTCTCTCTAACCCTGTTTCTCTCTCTTTTTCTCTCTCAGTTCTCTCTCTGTCTCTCTCCATTTCTCTCTCTTTTTTTTCTCTGTGTCTCTCTCTCTATGTCTCTCTCTTTGTCTCATTCTCTGTCTCCCTCTTTCTCTCTCTCTCTCTCTTTCTCTCTTTCTCTCTCTCTCTGTCTCTCTTTCTGTCTCTCTCTCTCTTTCTCTCTCTCTCTCTCATCGTTTATTTTTTCTGTTTTTTATCTCTGTTTCTTTCTATCTTTTTCGTCTTCAGTTTTACAGTGATAACAGGAATGTTGATCCAAGGTGAATGTCAAACCAAGGTGAATGTCAAACCAAGGTGAATGTCAAACCAAGGTGAATGTCAAACCAAAGTGAATGTCAAACCAATGTGAATGTCAAACCAAAATTAATGTTGATCCAACGTGAATTTCAAACCAAAGTAAATGTTAAAACTAAAGGAAATGTCAAACCAAAGTGAATGTAAAACCAAAGTGAATGTTGATCAAAGGTGAATGTCAAACCAAAGGGAATGTGAAACGAAAATGAAAGTTGATCCAAATTGAATGTCAAACCAAAATGAATGTCAAACGCAAATGAATGTCGAACCAAAATGAATGTCAAACCAAAGTGAATGTCAAACCAAAATTAATGTCAAACCCAAATGAATGTCGAACCAAAATGAATGTCAAACCAAAGTGAATGTCAAACCAAAATGAATGTAGAACCAAAATGAATGTCGAACTAAAATGAATCTGAAACAAAAGTAAACATTGAACAAATGTGAATGTCTTAATGCTTTTTAAAATGATTTTTTGTTTACAAATTTAGCAGAAGTCTGCACTCTGGCTAGCTGTCGTTCTCATTGGTTTGACGCTTCGATAACCGACTTCTTCGCAGCCTTAACATCCTATAAATACGCCTCTTATACTGAATTGATTTTGTAACTCTTGAACGATATTGCGTTATTTAAATAAACCATTAGGCTTACCTAGTATTGCCATTGATGGATAGGCTACACCCTTCGCAAGCCTGCATTCAACGTTAGTAGGCACACTCTCTCTTATAACCCCCAAGGAAAGAGGAAAAGGGGACAGCACAGGAATACTCGACTGGGAAGCAGATGCCAAGCAAATGGGCAAGACTTGAGAACAGTTGGAGAGACTCGCCCAGAACACTCCTGAAGGTAGCTGGTTGCTCGCGTAAGCCTCATGACAACAGGAAGAGATGGCGAGAATGAATACCTTTGTTGTATGAAGTGAACACTTTGGTATGAGTAGGCCTACCTTCACATCGTTGTCAAGATCTGTCCATTCTTCCCAGTTCCCATCGCTGTTAGCCGGATCCTTGCATGCTGCATTCCATTTCTGGCAAGATGGCTTCATCCTAGATTCCCTGAAAGATTTGCATTTTCTTAAGAACACATATTATCTTTTCGCTTTAAGTTCAAAATATCTCTACGGGCTGTTTAATTTCGAACTAAAGAAGACCTAAAATAATTTAGGCCTTTCTTAGAGATATGTTTACATATCATTCTATAAAAAACATTATTATCTAATGGTCCAGAGCTCTGTAAATTTAAGGAAAGCCTCAAGCCTGCAAGCTTGACTGATCCAGAGTTCTGTTGGTGGGTGTTTGGCGGAAGCGCTAAGACCTGGCTGCCATAGTTCTAGCAAGCTCAACTGTTGCAGAGTTGTGTTGGTGTAAAGGGAATAAGCTTAACATGGTTGTTGCACGCACGACTGGTGCAGAGCTCTGTGGGGGGACGTGCAGGGCTCTGGCTGACATCGTTTTTGTACACTAATCTGGTGTAAGCAATGTCTGTCTGATTTTAAAGCTAATGCTGGAATTATATATATCGTGCATATTTCAAATACTGGGAGAAAACAATACAGAGCTAACATAATAGACGGGTTTTTAAATGGCGTTATTTGTGGTCCAGAATACCAACAAATGCAATACTTCTTTCCCCATTACTTGTATCTTTCTTCTGGGCAACTTAAAGATAATACTTCACATCCAGTATTAAAGAGTACTCTATCATATAGACAAATAAAATGTTTTCATATGAACAGTATGGTTGCTTTAACTTAACCAATTACAGTAAGAATCGTCTATACTATTTTTGACAAAATCAGACGTAGATTTAGATTTGAAATTTTTGAGGATTTCGCCTTGGCTGTGTGAATCTTTGTCCGCACATTTTAAGATGAACAACTGATCTATCAAGAATTTTAGATGGCAAATGGGCAGCATTAGCTTAAATGAGGGACACCTCAAGTTCGAGTTCCGATGTGGACTACGTATTTTGACACCAGCTGAGTTAGGTTTTTTTGAGCGTTAGAAGACATAATATAAAGTTACAACTGCCTACCCCTCTCCCAAACCTACACATAAAAAATTAAACTAGCAAGTACTTATTATGGAATTTCAGGGGATTAGAAGGCACGCTATAATAATAAAATAATAATAAAAGCCTTATACTTACTAAGACTTAGAACCCCCCAGCGCCGTTGGGCGAATTGTGCGCAAGCTGTCTTCATAAATATCTGGTCAATGATATCATCGTTTGAAGCCTCTTTACACCTGGTTCCACTGCTCTGAGGCCCTACATGAAAGTGTGGCTCAAAGTTGTACGAGGACATCCCTGTTTGCGCGTTCCTCGTATTGGCCTCCATGTCCTGGTGACACTTGGTATTCATTCTGTCAGAGAACATGTCGACACTTGTTTGAGACCCGATCACTGTATCTGACTCCTAAGATCCGTCTTTGCTCTACTTGCTGAACCTCATCAAGTCTTTCATCTATTTGAGCTGATGACTTCAATGTCTCGCATGCTTACGTCGCTGTTGGGATGACGGCTGTGTGTATTTTGGTCCAAATAGGCCGCAGCCTTTGGAAATGCTCCCTGCCTTTTCTCTTTGGCACGCTACGACATGGCAGGCACTCCCGTCGTTTGCTGCCTAGGTGTGTGACTTGCCAAGTCTGTCGGGATACTATTTATAATAATGACAGATATCATGTAACAATAAAACCTGAATGGACAAAGCTGATGTCCAAATGCATTCATTAACATGATAGCTAGAAAGGAAAGAAGAATTAGAAAACAAAAAGTAAAACAAAAAAAATACTTACTCTTCATAAGGAGACCCGGACCAACTGCAAAACAAAAAGCACAAAGTAAACATAATTATGAACTCATCACTTTTCTTTTCTTGCATTCATAGAACGAAAAAAGTAGAGTCATTCAAAAAAACAATACTATTTCTTGTTATAAGTTTGTCATTAATATGAATCTGTTGTAAACATTTTTTTCCCAGTACGGTGGGCCGATTAGAGCGCTTATACATTATAGATCAATTAAAATGTCTTTTTGGCATTTTTTAATTATTTTTTTTAACAGGGGATGCAAAGCTCATCGGTTTTCTATGGCCGTAAGGTTACGAGGGTGGTAAACACAAGGATCAATGTCCTTGACTTGAGTAACTTGAGTTGGGTGGACACTTGAGCATCCTAAATATTACGTAATTCAAAACCAACTTCATAACGGGGATTTCAGCCTTAAGACCTCTCGGAAGCAAAGAAGAAGTCAAGTGTTTTACAAACAATTAACCCGTGTGATCAAATATAAATACAATATTGGACGGCGGTTGTCTATACAATGTTTATAAAATTGTAATGAATGTTTATAAAATGTTTATAGAATGTTTCACACGTCTCAAATGTTCCTCCATTAGAGTTGAAGACACTCTACATCCTAGTCCACACCTCCCGCGGGACGACGGGGGGGGGTGTGTGTGGCAGTGGCAGGGTATGAACAAGGGCCCATGGAGAACACCGAACGACAGTCCAGCGCGCATACTGCACGACCGGCCAGCCACCTTACTAGTACAACTAAACTGGTGTAGACGTATTAAATTCTTTATGTAAAACTGGAAAAAAACAACAACTTCCTTCTTGACAAAAATGAATGTAACTCTTATTGTTAGTGTATATATATATATACATTTTCAACTTTAATGTAGATGTATGTAGCAACACAAGTGAAATATTGTTTGATGAAATAAAATATAAAGTTTATTCTAAAAAGAAAACACGTCTTTGTGTCACTCGTCTTTCACTAGTTCTCCCTCCACTTCAACTTTCACTCACATATGTATTCCCTCATTTACCACATCCTTCCTCTTGATTACATCCGGATCTGTTCAGCCTACATAATCACATTGTGCACCTATTTGTACTCTGGATTGCAGTATGATTGCATCTAAGACACGCACATAACGAGGACCCAAACTATTATACTAAGTACAACTTCAGCTTTGGTCAGAGCTTCGAAGCATTGTAGCTTTTAGCTATTTGAAAATACCGTGGTACACAAATAACTGAACTACAACGCTGTAACATATAGTGAACATTTTTAGAGTTATGAAATCGACAATTTTATAGTTGAAATGTAATTAGCCATATATTACCCGCGGTCAGAGGGTCTTAATTTGCGTATCACTGTCGATATTGTCACTGAGAGTATTTTGGAAAAAATTAAACGACATAATTATGTTATAAGAAAGCGATTGCGTGAATGTAAAAACAGTATGAATGGAGCTATCAAAATAGACAATCGACCCAAATCCATTAACGTTAACATGATAGTTAGAAAGAAAGGATAGTAGAATTGGAAAACAAAAGTTAAAAAAATAAAAGTACATACTCTTTCAAAAAACATTTGCTTGTAGGCCTACATATATTTAGATCTAGGGTCTAGATACTATTATAATAGATGTAGACCGACTATTGTAAAAGTGAATTCAAGGGCTAAAGAAGCTTATTAATTATTGTACGTTAGTATATTTAATATCCCCCCATATAGAGCTTCATATAGCCTGTCCAATCATAGTGTGTTTACATAGCGGTGTGCACGACACATGAATGGGACTATTAAAATGTATGTCAACACGGCAGCTATAGCGAACGAATGTATCTATGTAAAAATGGGTATAGCGTGCTCACTTCTGTGGACCAGTGCGGGGGGGGGGGGCTATCTGGGTAAAAGTTTCTTTGCTTGCTTTAGGTGCTCAGCAAAAACAACTCTTCTCGAGTCAGGATTCGAACTCAAGTCCTCTTGTTAGGTGTCCAAGACGGTTCTAGCCTCTCAGCCACACATCTCAGAGAATGGTTTCGCTTCATTATTAAGCGCAGTGTGACCTTTAACTAGACCTACTTACCCAAAGAGATCGAGGGAGCCCATACATATTGTCATGGTGATCGCGCCAACCAGAAGATAGTAGAATGCCTCACTCATTATACATGCTACATCCGCCTGGCCCTTGGTGACGTCAGCTGTCACACCTGCACACGACTGGAAGGTGACCTCATTCCATGATGACGCGGTCTAAGTAACGTAGCCTGAAAAGTGTGGATCTTTCGTTTAGCCATTTACTTTAGGACAATCTCATAAGTAGTTAATAGATACATTTCTGAACTAATGCTTTCAATGTCTCGTGATACAAGAAAAGGATCCATATATAGAATATTATTCTTTTCATTCATCTACAGTGTGTGTATATATATGTGTGTGTGAGCGCGCGTGCGTGTATGTGTGTAGGGGAAAGTAATGGGAAAAAAATCTATCGTTTTTTTATATATAGTATGCATATAAGTGGAAGATAATTTAAAACAACAATAAAAAACTAGTTGATCATATTATCGCGTGAACTGCAGTGTGACATTATCGACAAGGGGAAACCAAACTAAAGGATTTTTTTTTTTTTACGAAATGTTTTTTTCTTGAGACTTTGAATAAGAGATTGACCCTTTACAAAACAATCAGATCAATTAGATAATCATTATATGACATCAGTTAGACCAAGTTCACATCTAACTACACATTCACCTATCCCTTAGTCTGCTGGACCGTTGGGGCACCACACAGGATCTGTCAACCTTCTTTCTCAATTCTTCTCTGTCATTTGTCTTTGATAGAATTTCCTTATGATATTCTATCTGAAATATTGAAACCTGCCTTTTTATCTGCTCTGGGTTACCACTTCGGGGGCCGATTTTGAGTTTTTGCTTCCACACAAACTGTCTTTGTAACCTTGTTAAGGTTAGGAAAGCTTTTTTTTTGTAACGATAGAGATAATTATATGCTTGCGAATCTTGGACTCTAACTGAAGTATTATTGAAGATGATCCTAGCCATACAATTACTATGTATTAGAAGTTTAGGATGACCCTATGTATCAACTACAAGGACCACACGACAAATGAGGAAATTCAAACAAGGATCGCAAGGGCTGTTGGGCCCCACGATGACCTGCTGACCAGAGTGAAAAACAAACGCAGACTTAAACTGTGTGACAGTATCACGATGTCCTCGGGGCTCACTAAGATAATCCTGCAGGGAACAGTACCAGGCAAAAGTAGAGGCAGGCCGAAAGAGCGATGAGAAGACTAAATCAGACCCTTGCTTCCTGGCGGCTAAACGCTAACAAAGAAATAGGTTCGAGATTGTACCCTGAAATCAGTTTACAGCTTATAGTGCTGCAGTACGACAGAACTTGAGACGCAGTTGGTCCCTCACTGTCAATCTAGTCATGCACGTTGATCAGAGGTCTGCTAAGACCCGAGTCGTTGGTTTACTTGACTGTATTGGTTAGTCGCCGTTCCTTTTTAACCAGCCCGATGGAGAGGTGAAGCAGCAATTTTCTGACTTAAGTGAATACTCAGGCTGTCATCTTATCACTAGGAAATAGATAGCTCCCCTTCAGACGTTGCGGTCTATAAGGTAGATGTGTGCATCTGTTTCTTTGGCCAACGGTTAACAAGCAGGGTGTTGTTAGTCAGCACAACGACCGACCGCCTTTACTTTCCACCAACTAAAGTCAGGTACCCTTTAGATTTGGGTGGATTCAGGGGCGCCCTGAAAATCCTGGAATTCAAAATCTCCGTCTTCAACCAGATTCGAACCCAGGACCCCAGGCTCAGAAGCTAAAGGCTTAACAATTCAGCCACCGCTCCTCTGGGAAATATATATTAAGCACAACGACCAACCGCCATTAGTCTCCCCAACTAAAGTCATGTACCCATTAGTGGTATTAGACACAATTGGGTGGACTCAGGGGCGCCCTCTGAATCCCGGAATTCAAATTCTCGGTCTTCAACGAGATTTGACCCCAGGACCCCAGGTTCAGAATCTATAGGCTTTAAAATTCAACCGACTCGCGTCTAGGAAATATATAGTAATATAATTATAATAAATGTGACTGAATACCGTTGATTGGTGTTTGTTGTTATGTTTTAGATAAAGATCGAATATCAAGACATACTCAACTTACTGGTTACTTACTATCTACTTGCTGGTTCCTTCTTAAAAATGTATTAGACGAATTGAAACTTTGCCAGTGACTGTTTTATTTAAACTCAGACCAAACGACAACTAGTCAATGTTTGTAAACATAGATTTACAAAGATGTTCGATTTTTAAAAATGACATATAGGTTTATGATGTTACAATTTCTGATTTGTCTCCCTTCGCGCTTTACAAACATATCCTTTCAAACCACGTACAAAACTGTGCGCATTGTTGCGTCTTTTAAAACTGATGGGCCAGGTGTTTTTTCTCCTTATGGAAGTGTACCAAAAACTAAAAATAAAGAATACACTGTCCATACTACTTTTTTAAAATTAACCAATAAAGTTGTCTACGTCAGTAAGACTGTTTCATATTAAAGTAAGGCTAACATCATTTAATTTAGATATACTTCAGGACAGAAAGCTAAAGAGTAAAGTAGCGATAATACATAAAACTCAACCTAATCAAATACTCAGTAAGACACAAAGATTAGAGTGTATTTCATGATCCATATGCCAGGACAACTGTGTGTAAGTACTTGTTATACTATAGTGCCATAGAGCAAGTAGTGGATTGCTTAAATCAGCCAGGAAAACCAATGACTTAGCAGAGTTCAAGTCTCTTATAAACATGCACGACTAGAATAACACATTGATGTACATTGGACGTAATTATCTCCTCTTTGATGTAACTTATGTAATCTCTAAGTTATAGTGATTTGATAACATTTTTTTTAAATAGTAAACAGAGATAGTCAATAACCAGACTGTTTCTGATAGAGCTTTATTTAGATTACAATTATTTAAAACATTCAGTTGATAACAAATATGCAAAATACATAAATCCCATCAGTCAGTGATTATTAACCTCGTGGTTATGTTAAGCTAGCTGATTGGTTAAAGGAACTACTGCTATGTGAAACGTTGAGGTGGCTTAAAGGTTCAAGATCTGGTCTTTTTACGGCAGCAGCTTCATATCAAATGTGACTTGTAATTAAAACATAGAAATCTGAACGGACTTGATGTCTAGCACCTTAAAGTTTAAATATTGTGAGATATTCCTAAAGAGTCATAAAGAAACAATAAACAACTTACAAATAATCACATTCTGTTGGAGGCCATTATAGACGCTCTACTTTCCGTTCGTTAGCTTAGCAGGGTCGGATGCTAAAAGGCAATCTCTTTTGACTAGCTTAAAGAAAGAGGCGTAAAAGAGTTGCCTCCCGGAAGTGGTATAGGAATCAACTCAGTTTCCTTTGAACTCACTGGCATGAAGGATAGCAACTGAAGCAGACGACATCTCAAGCAGATGGAGAACTCAAGAAGGTGGCGGGGCACACGTGAGGCCCTAAGAAAAGCCCCTTTTTCGTTTCTTCCCATGCAGCCCTTTATATAAGTTGTTCTTAATAGCAATGAGACTTCTGTTTTTTGAAGCTCATCCAGATCGTAAGACATTAGTTCTCAAACCTTTTTGGCCCGGGGACAACGAGAAGATTGTTGGAGATTAAACAGACGTTTTGAGAGAGAGAGAGAGAGAGAGAGAGAGAAAGAGAGAGAGAGGGAGAGGGAGAGAGAGAGGGGGAGAAAGACAGAGAGAGAGAGGGGAGAGAGAGAGACAGAGAGATAGGGAGAGAGAGAGAGGGAGGGAGAGAGAGAAAGAGATAGAAATGAGACAGAGACAGACAGAGAAAGAAACAAAATGAAGATACGAAAGAGAAAGAAAGAGAAGTAGGTCGAAAAAAAAAAGAGCAAGCGAAGAAAAGAAAGATGGAGAGAATGACAGAGATGAAAAGGAAATGACAGAGAGAGACAGAGAGAGACAGAGAGTAAGATTTAAAAAAACAAGAGACAGAAAGGGATGATGGGGGTAGTGAACGAAAGAGAGATAGAGAGAGCAAAAATTAAATTGGAGTTTAAAAATAGAAAAAAAGAAAAGAAAGAAACAATTCTTAAAATAACTAACAATAGAATCAACAATTAATTCAAACAAAGATTAGTTGATAATTTTCTCACTTTAAATGTTTATTTACAGTTACAACAAAAGGCCGCAATCATTGGCAACACATTTCAATGGAAAAAATTAGCATCTAAATTTTATAATCATTAGTCATCATTAAGGAATAATTAACAAACACATCCACAAGATGAGTAAATTTTGTTTACACTAATTGTTTAACTCCCTAGAAAAGTCGAATTAAGAATAAAACAAAAACTACGCAATTCATTCTTACAATGTACATAATTGTAACCACACATTGATTTTATATTACATCATTTTTATTCATTTCCTTAGAACTGTTTTATAAATTGTTATATTCGCTATACACAAGCAAAACTCTCACGCAATTCAGTAACCTACACACTAGGTTTCTTGGGTACCCCTGACTCCAGTCAATGCACAGACGCAGATTAATTTACACCGCCTTAACTTTCGAAGAATAAGATTCAGAATTTCTTTCGGGATTAAAGATTATTTCTCCTAAACATAGCCTCCAGCAGGACTGCAGAGGGTAAGGTTACCAACACAGAAGATTGTAACCAAAGTCCAGAGCGCATTCCACAGGCAGGTAATTTTGAAGCACACGTAGCCAGCCTTAGTGACATTTCTTCATCACGTGCGATCTAACAAAAAAATCTTGTACAAGTAAATGCACCATTGCGATTAACAAGATGGTCGTAAAGTGTCAATCAACGAGTAAGAACAAGAACACTCTGGTCATTTATTTATAGGATTATAAGTAAATTATAGACCTTACAAGTGAGGTTGAGATTGAGGTTTAGATTGAGGTAGAGGTCGAGGTTTGACACCCGACTCGAGTACAGTTGTTTTTACTGAGCACGTAAAGGAAAGCACGGAAAAACCTTCTCCCAGATACCCCCACCCCCTCTGGTCCACAAATGAGTATGGACCATAGCGCTATGAGCATGCTATAAGCATGAAAGTAGCACCATATAAAATGTATAATTATTACAGTGAGTACATGTTTAGTAAGAAATATAAGACGGTTAGATGTGAATGTGTTATAGAAAATATCATGTACAAGAATGTCTTCTTATTACATTAAAATGTTTTGTTTATTTAAAAAGGTCAATTTTAAACACATTAATGTATCTCTTCAATCCTTGCGATCTCTAGGACAGATGATGTGAAGGTCATCTTTATCTTGGTCCCACGGTTAACGAGAGAGTGTCATGTAGCCAGCACAACGACCAACCGACTTGACTTTCTCCATCTTTAGAGTCGAGTACCCATTAGAGTAACCCATCAGGTGGACTCAAGCACCCTAACAATTCAAAATGCCAGGCTTCACCCAGTTTCGAACTCAGGAAGCAAAGCGCTTTACCATTCTGCCACCGTGCCTCCTGCGCTTAACAATAGGTATGGACTAAAACAACAAAACAACAAGACATTTATGAGATGAAGGTTGAACATAAGGTCAGATACACTTGAACTACGAAAATGTATTATGTAAATGAGATGAAGGTTAAACATAAGGTCAGATATACTTGAACTACGAGAATGTATTATGTAAATTAAACAAGACAAAACAAAGACGAACAACAGAACACTTTCTTTTGTGAGTCAAATTGACATGCAAAGATAAACAATCACACAATTAATAATACATTGATGTACATGCAAATTAATAAATAATTAGCATTGTCGTTAAAAAATATATATATAAGATTGACACATTAAAATAATAACAACCAGCGAAGCAACAAATGGTTCACAAAATTACACGCTGAGATAACTAGATCAAAATTATAACGACATTTTCATCTCTGCAATATATGAAGTTCAAAGGTAGAATCACAAAATTAAATACATCACAGTCCATAGAATAGGTCGAACATTTTTGCATAAGAATATTCTAAATTAAAGACATTTATTTACATTTACAACTTGTTTTGGTTCTAGGTAATTTCCTTTCATTCTTAACATACGTACCTCAGCTCCGCCCATTATTTATTAACGAATAAGTAACCTTTATATAGAAGGAAAATACAATCGATAAAATTTTGGCAATATAAACAGTTCATCGTAAGAGATAATACAGAAATTTACAGAAATGAATTAAGTTTCGGCTACTGTTTGGTTTAAAAGTTGCACTGCAGGTTAGCGAAATTATTTATAAAGTATCTTAACACTCAGCCACAAGACTAACTGACATACATACAAATAGCAATAAATAGCAATAGAGCTACTCTCTAGATACTGTTTTTAAGACACATCATAGTTTGAAATGTTAGAAAATAACAAACAAAACTTTATTTAGACAGTATTAAAAGCACATCATCGAGTCTAAATGAGCATCAAAAGGAATGTACTATTAGTTAGAGATAATATCTACGATAGATCAGAATTATTTTCAATACGTTTTACGTTTGTTGTTGTTGTTTTTTTCTTTTAAATCTAATTTCGCTAAAAACTTTAAAACATTGATATTGACTTTAAAAAAAGAGGAGATTTGAAATTTTGTTTTCACTACATTTGAAATATAAGTTGTAGGATATAAGATTTAATAATGTAGAAAAAAAAACAGGGAAAAAAATATTTCGAAATAAAATTGGAACATAAAGACAGAGGTAGCTCTAAGTCAAACTGAATGATTCTCAAAGTGCTACAGCGTTGAATGTAATGGCACTTAACAAGACTATTGTGTTTTTTTCACAGCCACCTTCAGAGTTCATTGCACACAAGAGTGTTCTCATCTATGATCACGAATGAGAACCTTTAATCCATTCTTTGAGTAGAAAGAAACTCAAAGTATACAACTATTTACACAATTTTAAATTAAAAACGAATGAGAATACATGTTTTTATAGCACACATATTTATCACCTTTAACCTATAAGAAATAAATAAAAACCGGTGATTTGGAGACTTTTAATTCTTATTATCAGAACTGATTGTCACAGCAAACGTGTCTTCATCAAAAGGTTTCCTCGTAATAATAAAAATATTTGCATATTATTACAAAACATAATATCAGCATCTAACAATGACTGTAATAATATTCATGCTGTCGTATCGCAGATTAAAATAGAGAAAAACAGCTACACTGCAGTGCAGATAATCCGAAGTCCAGATGTTCAAAAGTTTAGATGTTAAGAAGTTTAGAAGTTTAGATTTTTAGAAGTTTAGATGCTCAGAAGTTTAGATGCTCAGAAGTCCAAATGTTCAAAGTTTAGATGCCCAGAAGTCCAAATGTTTAGAAGTTTAGATGTTCAGAACTTTAGATGTTCACAAGTCCAGATGTTCAGAAGTCCAGAAGCTTAATGTTCAGAATGTTCAGAAGTCCAAAAGTTTACATGTTCAGAAGTCCAGACGTTTAGAAGTCCAGATGTTCAGAAATCCAGATATTTAGAAGTTCAGTTGTTTAGAGGTCGAAATGTTCAGAATTCTAAATGTTCAGAAGTCTAGATGTTCCGAAGTCCAGATGCTCAGAAGTCCAGATATTCAGAAGTTCAGTTGTTTAGAGGTCGAAATGTTCAGAATTCCAAATGTTCAGAAGTGCAGATGTTCAGAAGTCCAGATGTTCAAAAGTTTAGATGTTCAAAAGTTAAGATTTTTAAAATTTTAGATATTCAAAATTTAAGATGTTTAAAAGTTTAGATATTTAAAAGTTCAAATATTCAGATGTTCAGATGTTCAGAATTCCAGATTTTCAGAAGTTTAGATGTTCAAAAGTATAGATGTTCAAAAATCAAAGTAAAAAAAAACAAAACACATCAACACAGAAACTTAGGCTTCGTGGTGGTTAGAGTTCGAGGCGCCGACGTACAGATTGAGGAAGGCAAAAGGCGCCGGGTCACTTTGGGGATGTATCTCCACCCTGTGCGACCCGTTAGCGTCGTTATCGTAGTTGCTGATGGTGTCATCAAGAGGACTGGCGTCTCTGTGCACGATGTTTGGCAGCCAGAGATTTTTTCTGGAGAAGATAAGAGAAATTAAAAATCAAAAACTATTATTGGGAGAGACTAGTTTAGATGTTCAGAAGTTTAGATGTTCAGAAGTTTAGATGTTCAGAAGTTTAGATGTTCAGAAGTTTAGATGTTCAGAAGTTTAGATGTTCAGAAGTTTAGATGTTCAGAAGTTTAGATGTTCAGAAGTTTAGATGTTCAGAAGTTTAGATGTTCAGAAGTTTAGATGTTCAGAAGTTTAGATGTTCAGAAGTTTAGATGTTCAGAAGTTTAGATGTTCAGAAGTTTAGATGTTCAGAAGTTTAGATGTTCAGAAGTTTAGATGTTCAGAAGTTTAGATGTTCAGAAGTTTAGATGTTTAGAAGTTTAGATGTTCAGAAGTTTAGATGTTCAGAAGTTTAGATGTTCAGAAGTTTAGATGTTCAGAAGTTTAGATGTTACGGTTAGGGTTCTGTAACGCAGTGAACCTACATTATATTTGTGGACAGCACTATAGGTACTACATTCGTATTATTATTGTTCTTTTTATTATCAGCGTTATTATTGTTAAAATATTTAATTTATTGTGATCGACATATATCGACAGAGAACATTTTTCCTTTACAGCTTCTTGTGTGACTAGAGGCCAATCCTTGATGCACAGTTGCGGTCTGTAATCATCTTTCTACAACTGCTGTGTAAAATGACATATATATATATATATTTCAACGCTGTATTTAAATTTCTGCTACAAGTTATTGATCATTTTATTGAACAAGATCTTAATAATGTTGCTAAAGTTGTTTTTCTTTTGTTTGACTTATTGATTTACTAAATACCAAGTGTAAACTTAAGTAAATTTATATTATAACTTTTAAACATATATTTTATCATGGGTTTACATACTTTAAGAGATAACATGCTGGTGGCATATGAAAACAGAGGAAGTGATAACGAGAAATGTTACAAAAAAAACTAACCTAAAGAAAAAAACCTAAGAAAAAGAAAAGAAAAAACCTAAGAAAAAGAAAAGAAAAAGAGATCGGAATAAATTTGAAAACAAAATAAGGTCAAAATGATAACTTGAAAGATCACTGTTGTCATCAAAAAATCTCAGAGTGAAGTTAATCGTTGTATCAATTCAGTTTGAACTCAGTAGTATTACCTGCCGCTTCTTAAATGCACATTTGTTGTTTTTAGTTGTTCCCACTAGCACATAGCGAACTTCTGATGGGCCTACCTCTTTTCATAGTGATATTGCCTACTACTACAAACTGAATAGTTTAGAAATGACATTCCGCTGTACTAAAAAAGTGCAAAAAAAATCAGATATCATTTTGATTACTATTCTTATCAACACTTTTAACAATCTATACACCGGATACACCAAAAATTACAATATCAAGACAAAATAACGAAATTGTCAAAATTATCAAAGAATCAGCACCATTTTTTAAACCTGGGGTCTTAATCTTAAGGTAAGATAAACAACGACACAGTTTAACAACTCAAAGAAAAAAAAAAGAAAAAAGACGTTTAACAGCTGGTAAAGCTACTTACCTGGCCATTGGACTATTGGTCTCACTGTCCGAGCTAGCCGATGACCGGATGCTGGAGAAGTGATCGTAGCCCCTAGTGCCCCGTACTGTGAATGTCTGTGACAGAAGGTAATCCCACACGGTGGGTTGATGCTTACCAACAATTCGAAGGTGACGTTTTCTGTAACAAAATTTTAATCCAATAGATTAGGAGCATTCTTGTAGAACTACGATCTATCTGACTCCATATATCAATAGGACATTCGTGATGCTAATTTCAGCATATTATCAGCTGCCTGGGAAAAGTTTTTCAGGGGGTTGGGGCGAATAGCATCGCGGCGAGGGCGGTTAAGACCCCGGTGTTGCTTCAGTGAGCTAGAACATCCCTGCTGAATGTATGTCTATGAATATATCATGTAACCTGATAAGCTATCCCAGGGGTTCTCAACCTTTGGGGGTCGATTGACTATTTACCAGGGGTCGCCATAGACCATCGAAAATATGGATTGGTATTGTCTACTCTTCTATTGCTGTGTGTGTGGGGGGGGGGTCGCGGCAGAGTGGGGGATTGTAAAAAGGGGTCGCCGAGCTTAACAGATTGAGAACCGCTAAGCTATCCGGAGTATATTTCCCCTCAGTCGGTAGGGGGCCCACATCAAGACCTCGATAAGACTTAACATGTCAAAAGAGTGTATATTTGTCAACAAAGTTAAAGTTCCTCTTTTAGACCTTGTGATCTATTGGGCAGATGTTCTAAATGTCATCTGTTTCTAATGCCGGCGGTTAACGAGGGTGTCATGTGATCAGCACAAAGACCAACCATCTATACTTCCCCAACCAATGTCAAGTACACATTAGAGTTGCGTGGAATAACAATTCCGAATTCAAAGTCGCAGACTACACCAAGATTCGAACCCGAGACTTCTCGATTCGGAAGTCAAGCTCTTTACCCCTCAGCCACCACGTCTCCATGTGTGTGTGTGTTTGTGTACGTGTGTGTGTGTATATGTGTGTGTGTATATGTGTGTGTTTGTATGTGTCTGTGTATGTGTGTGAAGGTGGTAAATTTTTGAACTTAAACTATCTTAAGATATTAATTTATTAATATTATTCATTTGTACTTTTACTGGATATGAACCATTCTTCTGGAATAAAACCTAAACGCATTTCATTTTTAAATATAAAACCCAGGCCTCTCTGATCTATAAGAGACGTTAACAGACATAATTACACTTTTTTAACAATAACTATTCAAGCCTCCACCATCTTTCTAAAATATATCTTTCCGTTTGTATATATACATACATATACGCATTTCGCAATGAATCTGCTAAGGTATGTGTGTGTGTGTCTAGGGAGTTTGGTGTGTTGTACAAAAAGCTTACATACGCTGCCTACCTCCTATATAACATACAGTTAATTTGTAGAAAGCTGATCCATGTCTTACCTGCCCCAGTAGAAGATAAATACGACTAAAGTCAACATCATACCCAAGGATCCACCCACGATGGCGCCGACCATGGCATCACTCACTGATAAGTAGAAAGAATATCAAAATGTTATAATTATATAATTATCTTATTTGATTTGTGGAGGCAGGATAATATAAAGTAGCAGATAGAACAAAATAATAAAATATTGTAAAATAACATTAGACTTAGTGTCAGACAGAGAAAGTGTGGGTAGAATCATAGGAAGCTGTGACAGAGAGAGACGGAGAGAGAGAAAGAAAGAGACAGAGAGAGATAGAAAGAGAAAAAGAAAGAAAAAGATAGAGATAAAGACAGAGAAAGAGAAAGACAGAGAGAGAAATAAAGGTAGGCACAGAGAGACAGACAGAGAAAGAAAGAGAGAAAGAAAGAGAGAGAGAGAGACAGAAAGAAAGAGTGGATGGCTGCCTGGTCGTGCGGTTTGCGCGCTGGACTGTCGTTCGGATTTATCGACGGTCGAGGGTTCAAACCCTGCCCGCTCCCATCCCCCGTCGTCCTGCGGGAGGTTTGGACTAGGAAGTAAACTATCTTCAACTCTGAAGGAACATCCGAATTATGTAAAACATTTTACAAACAAACAAGAGTGAGAGAGAGAGGGAGAGAGAGAGAGAGGCCCTCAGGGATATGTCGTGAAAGATACATTAAGAGTTGTCATTGATATCTGTGTATTGCAGCTATGCTTGTGCATAGCAGACATAGAATCATAAAAACAACAAAAAAAGACTTCTGAAAAAGAGGAGCTAACCACGTCCTATAAACCTTTTTTAAACCACTAAATACACTTATAAAACTGGAGGCACGGTACTACCACAATACACAGATAATCACTACGCTCTATTGTAAAAGGTGAACAATTAGATCTAGATGTAAGATTCAGAAGTCTCAAAGAGCTATCTCCTTGTGACTTCTTTAATCTAGAAATAGTGAAACACATAGGTGATCAATTTTTTTGTAAAAAACGATAACCTTCTGTTTATTTAGAAAGGTAATGAGAAGTCTATGTGTATTCAACACGACCCCTATAAATATTCATCGCGTCGGTTAATAAAGTCAAGAGGTAGGCTACATTAAAGTCACAGTGACATTCAAGTAAGGAGTGTAGACTGTACCACAGGGTACAAGTATGGGGTCGAAAATGGGACGTTATCACAGTTGCATCGCATTTGTTCCTTAAATCAGTGATGCACAATATTAGGCTCTGCGATATCTCATAAGGTCAGTTTTGACCTCATAATACAGCCTCAGAGCCTCGGCTATCCAGTCGCTAGAAACAGGGAGGGGTGGGGAGGGGGGGCAAGCAGGACTTCAGTGCGAGACCCAACAGAAATGTCTCCCTTCACGTCTATTTAAGAATCCCATGGCTGCCAAGCCATACGGTATGCGCGCTATACCTTCGTTCGATCGTCTCCAGGTCTTGGGTTCATACCCTGTCAGCTTCCATTCCGTTCTCCTGCGTGAGGCTTGGACTAGGAAGTAGATTATCTTCAACTCTGAAGCAACACCCGAGTCACGTAAAGCAAACATTTATAGTCGTATTTAAAAATATTCGACATGCAAGGGGTAGGCATAGGGGTCCACGCGTACCCAGTAGTCCGGAGCATGAATATTTATGAAAGCGGGCCTGGGATGAATTATTTTAAAGACTACAATTCTCTAGGCGATGCGGCCAGAGACAGGCGTGTCGAGATTTTATTAGATGGCGCTCAAGTCTTAAAAGGTTAGGTACCACAGCTTTAAATTATATTATAGCTATTTTCTTTCAAAAAAGATCTTTGTTATGTCACAAGGTACACGACTATGTCAAGTTGAACTTATAGTTGTTTTATTTTTTAAGTTATTATTATTGTTGAGTTTTCATATTTTGAAAACATGTGACCCCCCAGCTCCTCCTGCACCCGGTCTTCTGTCGTGGTCAATCACATTCAAGATACTTAAGATTTACAAAGACAGCGGGTCACTATATAAAAACTACTTTAAAAAACAACATATACTATTGAAAGAACCTAACAATTACTGCCATATCTTTTAATGCTGCAAGATGTACATCCTTTTTTAAATATAAAACATTATCAATTAATTACCACTAAGTAATTAGCTAGTTATTAATTGTTTTTTTTAAAGATTGATTCATGAGTTGTGTCGCGTAGTGTAGACAAGTGTCTTTTTCTTTCTCCTGTTTTTTTTTATTTCCTCTAGTCGTAGTCGTAGTACTTGTACGGGGCGAGACTGTCTTGTATTTTTTTGTTTTGAATTGTTTTGCTACGTCACAAAGTCCGGTGACATCTATTGGTCATTCTTTTTTCATGAGGCAGTTCACCCTCTTTGGTTGAAACGGACGGTGTGTTGGCCCGTAAAACGTTCTTTGTCTGTACTAGTTTCTCGGACTTATTATTCAGTAGGATTTTTGGGACCCCTGTTTAGGGTGAGTTATTCGTTTGTGATATCTATTATTGTATGTTGTATGAGGTTGTCACTATTTCTAGTTTTAGTGTAGAAGTTGAGAGTATTGTTTATTTCGTTTATAGGGTGCCAGTGTTGGAGTTGTGGGCATCGCTTGCCGTCTCAGAAATATAAATTACAGTTTTTTCAGTGTCATTGTCAAATTGGCGATCATCTGAGGGCTAACTTTACTATTACCGAGGTTGGCAGTTTTGTGACGCCAGTCGGTCAGAGTCTGGTGGACTATGTAACCAGGGTGACAAGTTGATAGCCGTAGCAAAGGTGCTTAAATTAATTATTGAATAATATCTTTATATATACCTATTATATATATATATCTAATATATATATTGTCTATTTATCATCCTCATTGTACATACACATATATCAGTTTCATACAATTAAATTCATTTATTTTTTTGTTGTTATTTAAACTATTCACCTAGTTGGTTACTGTATGTACGACTGTGTGTGAGTGATGTTCTTGTCGGGTTGAACCCCGGGACCTTAATGGTGTACAGCTAGTTAACACACAAATAAATCCTAAACCTGACAAGTTGTCGTCGACAATGAATTATTGTCAAAAGTCTAGACTTGATCCGAAAACGGGGAGTGTAAGAAATTATGTACTTCCGATTTTGTATCAGACAAACAGATTGAGTTGATATAAGCTTTGTAATATCAAGTTTGAAGTTGGTAATAACTAGTTGACCTATTGATATACCATTGTATATGTCCTCTTGCTGTCCTATTAAACCCATTACCCTTGTTACACCATTACACATGTTTTTTTTTCATTACCATAATACAAGTGTTATTACATTATACCAATTGTAGTGTTTAACTCATTATTTCATTATGATTTTTGTTTAAATCTCTTAATATTGCTCTGATGTTACCCTAATATTCATTTCAACCTATGGGAAAGGTAGCTATTCATTTGTATAAGTCTTTCTGTCCTTCTGTCCATCTGTCACGTTTAAATCTCAAGAACTAGAAGAACTATTGAAAGCATGGTGTGGCCAGCAACGTTGTTTCTTCTGACAGAGAACCATCTTGTAATGAAAGTTAATTATGTCAGCTTTTATTTCATAACCCCTTCACCTCTTTTGTAACAAAACATTACTGTAAGAGAAATTATGCTAACAAAGGATGATCATGATCACTACCGTGGTCACTGATAATTATGCATACAGTTTTGTCAAAATAATAATGTGATAACAAATTCATTTCGTCCTATTGTTATCCCACAAACCCATTAGTTCTTGTTACTCCACTAACCTCTTACTCTGAGTATCCCAATTTCTTGATACTTTGTCTACAACTATTCCTTTATATAGTTTCCGAATCTTATTAAAATAAGAAATAAATCACAGTTCTGCCGCAGCGTCGTTGTAGCTTCATTGTGACATTTTATGATATCTAGTCACCACTGGCGTAGCTAGGGTGGGGTGAGGGTGGTCCGAATTTGAAAATTTCCTCGTGTCCCCCTTGAGGGGGTCTCCAAATGAATGTCCATTTTTTTTTACATTAAATATTAAACCAATGCCATGATATCTTGCTATTCATGTTGTTATGTACGTTGCATGTTGTTCACAAATTAGACATATATTTATTAAGTACATTATATCATGTCACAATGTCGAATGTCAAAGTTAAAGGGCCCTTAAAGAGGCCCCACAAATCCCTTGCTACGCCACTGATATTCACTTTAAGAAATCCCCGCCAAAAGCAAGAGACAAACCTCTGAGTTTAACAGAGGAATTGAAAGGTACTAGACAGGTGTCACTGAGTCCTGCTATAGAGCGGTTGTTATTTCAGCTTAATGGAGAACGGACGTTCTTTATAATTCATTGTGCATACTGGATTTAGCATAATTTTCACTTTTGTATATTATTCATGACATATGGATTGTAATTACGTACAACGCTGCTACTATCTAGGTATCTATTTGATATCATAAACGAAGTCTACTTCTCTGTATGTGTTACTTTGTGTATTATAAATCTTGTGTCATGCTATTAAGTTCAAATCAAACAGAAGAACTAATAATTACAAGCAAGCAAAGTAAAAAACGCATATAACCCCGCGCTAACATCTAAAATAATAAAGTTACAAATCCCAACTCAAACGCTATTGTTGTCATTGTTGGTTGTTTTGTTCAACATCTTTTAAGTTCTCCGGCTCTACCAGGATCATGATTTCATTTAACGGAAACAAAACCTCACTGCATTCTCTAAAATAGTGTAGACAATCATTCCACTATTGATACGTAATTAAAAACTCATTATGCTATCATATAAATATTATTATTATTGTTAGTGTGTAATACCACAGCATACATTCGTTTTTAGATTCAGACGATTCCGCCAATTCTGCTGTGTGCTTCTGTGTGCTTCTCTTTGCTGTTGATGTTCCGTTGGTGTTGGATGTAGACGTGACGTTGGATGCTACCGTGGACGTCGCCGTTTGCTGGACTTCACCAGAGGTGGAGCTAGCAGCTGTGGATTTAGTGGTGGTGATCAGAGTGGTCGTTGTAGCTGGCGTTGATGCCCTCGTAGTCGTGGGTGTTGTTCTGGTGGATGAGGTGGATGAGGTTGTCGCAGCGGCCCACGACAACGTCGTAGTAGCTGACCTGGTGTAGTCGCCCAAAGATGATGTGGTTTGATTGGCAGAAGTGTCAATCAGTTGATTACTTCTGGAGATGGTTGTGTTGGCTGTAGGAGTTAGCAGACTTCCTTCATTGACATTTGGACTATTTGTATCTTTAGGTGGCAAGGGTTCAGGAACTGCAGACAAAAAATGCAACGAATTTTAATTTGGATAGATTATGATACGTTTTTAGTACTTGTAATAAGACTCTCTCGCTTTCTCCCTTTCCCACCCACCCCTTTCTCTCTCTCTCTCTATTTCTCTCTCTTTCTCTGTGTCTCTGTGTCTCTTTCTTGTTGTGTGGTATGCGTTTCGGGACTGTCATCTGGACGGTCCCTGGTTCGACCCCTATCCGCCTCCAACCCCCCGGCGTCCAGCGGGAGTTTTGGGTTAGAATGTAAAAATATTCAAATCTGTTGGAACATCCGAAACGAAAAAAAAATGTACAAATTAAATAACAGAAGTAGTAACAACAGTAGCTAGAAAAGTTTGTACCATAAGCATCGCTTTTGAATGTAAAGCATAGTGGGAAGCGTGGTCGAGAGGCTAAATGCGCTTGAACTTGGCTTGGCTACCTATGAAGGGGGCTCGAGGTTCGACACTGAGCGCCTGAAGGCAGCACGGAAAAACCTTCTTCTAGATACACCTCCCCCCACTGGTCCACAACTGAGATTTGACCAAAGCGCTCTCAGCATGAAAGTAGCGCAATATAAAAGCCATAATTTATTTTATTTTTTTTATAGACCATTGCAAAACAGCGTCGTCGTTAACTCAATATATGCTCTTATATAATGCAACAATTTTATTTACCTTTACATTTTATCTATCCATTAGTCTGTTGGACCATGGAAGATTTGTTGACATTTTAATACTAATTATATAACTAAGGCCTCCATCAGTCGCAAAACGACTATGGATTATCTCATGTAAAGGAAGCCAAGCGCTTTATCTCTCTGCCACCACGCCCCCAACTCTGCCACCACGCCCCCAACTCAGCCATCACGCCCTAAATTTCTCTGTACTACTAACTATATTTTACATTTTATTTTCTATTTAAACCTTACATAAGTCTGGTCTTTATACTGCGATTGCACTGGGCATATTATTTATAGTAAGGCATCCCAAGGCTTTGTCCACATTACGTGTGAAATAATATGCAGCTTACAATTGAGTTTGAGTAGTTATGTGAAACACTGCACTCATCCATAATCCTCAGAATCAAAGACATCGCCATTGCCGATAGCCATTGTTATTTGAAGGTAAACCACAAAATACCAAGATTGTTTTGAAAGAAAACATCAAATATACTCACCTTTGCAGACGTATTCCACCACCATATAATTGGACTGGGAAGGGAAGTTGAGCTGGTCACATTGAGTGATGATGTTGGACCACGTGGCGTCAGCGATACAGTTCGGGTTGTTGTCGCACTTTGCTTTAGTACTATCTTGAACTATGGAATTGCAATCCTGTTAAAGAGAATTGAGAGCATGCGCCTAGTTGAACAGGAATGTGTAGAAGTTATAAAGAATCAAAAGTGAATCTGTGTAGTTCATAGAATTAGCCCAGAAGAGCGGAGTCTCGTTAAACAGATTTAGAGGTGTTCCAAATTTATGGGGCTTCAAAGACTGTTGGAACTTTGTCATTGTTGTTTAACGATCAGCGAAAGGGCAAAAAGCCATCAGTAGTTTTGTGGGGGTCTGTCCGTTCGTGCGTCCCGTTTAGATCACAAAAAACTACAAAATATTACTTTTTATACCATTTCATGATGTTTTAGATTTTACAAATGCAATGACATCTTAGTACATTTTGGCGACACATTTTCATGGAGGTCCTTAGAGAAGGTGGAAAGAGACTTCAGAGGTTGCCAGTGACAGATTTTTGTAGACACAGCTTGCCAGTAAATGCGCAGAACGGCGCGGGAGGGTCTAAGTCAGTAAGAATAGCACATGAGGTTTTTGAAATAAAACTTTTTAATAGCAGGATAATGCACTGTAGATACCTCAGAATATCATTTTGTTGGCTTTCAAAACCAGAAATAGTGCTTGGTGGCGGGGCTGAGGTAGCTTGCAGGCAAGGGCGAAGAGTCTACAAGTTTTCCACTAACTCCAGGAAGAACCTATTCTAGAGCACAATAAACGTCGTCCAAAAGAATGAAGGGTCAGAATGTAATAGAGATTAATTATGTACACACACACACACACATCCATCCATACAAACATATTTATATATATATTACTTTTTTTTTCGAAGGGGGGGGGCATGGGAGAGAAAAAAAATCCCCCCCCCCGAAAAAAAATCCTGGCTACGCCCATGCCATTAACCATTACCTAATTTTTAAAAATGTGAAATTTCTAACAGCTTACGGTGTAACGAGATCGATACCAGAACGAATCCAAACATTTTGAAAATGATTTTGTTTAAAGTATTGTATTTGAAGTTTAATGATAGTCTTTTCACAAATATTCTTTAAAAATGTTTTTCTTCTTGAAATTTTTACGATTGGAGAAATGAAAGCAAGTGCTTCAACTGAACATCCCATATTTGAGGGATTGATATTTTTTAAAAGACATGTTTCAGGGATTGGCTTTTTTTTTTAAAACGACATTACATCTCAAAGAACTTAGCACCAAACTACAGGAATAGTATTTAATTTTGCATGTGTATGCTGACATAAGCACCTCTAAACTAGCTCTTCATTTAAAAAGCGGAAGAGGGGGGGGGGGCATAGAGGAACATGTTTAACGCTCCTACTGAGTGTCTCATCGATGAAGTGGGATATTCAAATATTATTTTAAAAAAAAAATATTCCAAATTCTCATCTTTAATACATCTGCTATATCTGCGGGTTTGTAATAAAAATAATTTATTGTTCATTTCATTGTTTGATAACTTCTCGTTGGTTGGGCTTGTGACATACAGGACGGAAATTAAAATGGTCTGCAGACCAAATTAGTTTTTTTGTTGCAAAATGGCACTGCATTGCTGTTTTCGAATCGGAAGGTCGAAGGTTCGTAACCTGGTCAGTGCTGTCCTAAAGTTCAATATATTGAATTCACCATTTTGTTGTTTTTTTTTTAAATTGTGGTCCCTAGTTCTACATTTATATATGCATTATCATTCATTATTAAAGCTTATAGCTTCACGTGTGTAGTTACTCATGTTAATAAGAGAGTAACTCTGCTAAGTCATTGCTTTTCCTGGCTTCTTCAGGCAACCCTTTCCATGCTCTTATGGCACCAGGAAAGAAGGGACACTTATAGAAATATGTAGGTATATTTGTAATAAGAAATGTTCCATTATAGTTGTCTTTCTGAGTAATTTTTTTGGTGGTATTTTAATATTAGTATATTGTGTTTTCATAGTCGTATGTACTTTGCTACTATCCTGATGCAAACAGAACTCATCTATCCTAATATTGATATAACCAAAGTTTAGCTCTCGATAACACTAAACTAGTTTAGCTCTCGATAACACTCAACTAGTTTAGCTCTCGATAACACTCAACTAGTTTAGCTCTCGATAACACTCAACTAGTTTAGCTCTCGATAACACTAAACTAGTTTAGCTCTCGATAACACTAAACTAGTTTAGCTCTCGATAACACTAAACTAGTTTAGCTCTCGATAACACTAAACTAGTTTAGCTCTCGATAACACTCAACTAGTTTAGCTCTCGATAACACTAAACTAGTTTAGCTCTCGATAACACTAAACTAGTTTAGCTCTCGATAACACTCAACTAGTTTAGCTCTCGATAACACTAAACTAGTTTAGCTCTCGATAACACTAAACTAGTTTAGCTCTCGATAACACTCAACTAGTTTAGCTCTCGATAACACTAAACTAGTTTAGCTCTCGATAACACTAAACTAGTTTAGCTCTCGATAACACTAAACTAGTTTAGCTCTCGATAACACTAAACTAGTTTAGCTCTCGATAACACTCAACTAGAATTCGGAGATCTGTATTTCCCATTTTTAAGGATGTAGAGTTGGTACAATTTTGCAAAAACTTAATTCATAATTATCTTGTTATATGATAGAGCAATTTTTTTCTGTTATTAGTGTGATTTTTATTGTAAAAGAACTCCTCTGTGGTTGCCATATCTTTCCAAAATATTTCATAATTGTTATTGAAAATTTCTGAGCTATAAAAGTCAAGATTTAGATCAGCGAGAAAAAGCGACAATAGACCGAAATTTAAATTTAAAGTTTGTAGATATGCAGCTTGAAATAGGTCTGCTGTTTAAAAAAAGAATTGTAAAAATACTAAAATAAGTATTTATAAAAATGTATTTCAGTGCTTAAGAAGGAATATGTAAGGCGTACCAGAACAGTAGTCATAAGAAAGTTTAGAATCGATCATCAATACTTTTGTAAGAAGTGATTGAGTTATACAAATATTCATTGACTTTGGGACCAGAATGAGGAGGGGTGGGGGCTGACTGCTTTAGGTCTCAATGTTCTTACCTCCGCCTCTGGTACGCAGCACTCCTTCCTGTAAGTGTCCATCGATGCTGGACTGGGGCAGTTGGCGGTTTTATTCTTGGCTGCATGCCTTATCTTCGTGACATTGATATACTGACCTTCTGGACAATCTAATCTCAGGTACTGGTTCAGATTGCCATAACAGGCAGAGACTGTCGATAAAAAAAAGATCTTGCCATAAGCGATGAACGAAAAGAAGATGCATTGAACTAACTGAAACATAATCAATCAGCAATCATGCAATCAATAAATACGAAAATCATGAAAGGCTAAACTAATTTTGAATTTAAAAAATACAAACATGTAAAGTTATTAATTTAATAATAAAACATATTAATAATAACCATGATAGTGGGTTTTATGCGCTTCTTTGTTTCCTTGCCTATAGAAATTATATCTAATGACGTAAGATCATAAATATGAATTGCTTCTTATAATATTTGAAACTATTACAGAATTCATCTTAAAGAAACAAATACTGTTTGATTCCCTAGGTAGAAATCATGAAAATGTTGACTACATTATTAACACAAAAGTAGACTAAATAAGAAGCTTGAAACTTATTAACTGATATACCCAAACACTCATACGTCTCTCCCAATATATAGGCACCTAAGATCAGTCTAGC